>CAKNXH010001137.1:153304-212742 GCA_932178445.1 Andricus quercusramuli | reverse complement strand
ATATATATATATATATATATATATATATATATATATATAGTTAAACAACCACCGCAGGGTCCCACTAAGAGCAACCGCCATATAAAAAATGTAAATAGCCCCCAGTAGAACCGCGGTAAATCACACCTATGGCCACGTCTCACAACTGTGAGATGGGTGGTCACAGGGCACGACGAAATCACAACGACAGGCAGGCGAAACCCTCGTGTGTCTTGAGGACACGAAGCGACTCAAGGATGACAGCTTTCTGCATCCATCTCGCTAGTGCCTTGGCATATTTTTGGCACGCGGGTATGGCTTTAAGGTGATGAACCAGTGATAGGTTAGCACCTCCGAGAGCACCAATCACAATGACAATTACTCGCACCGAATACTTTGGGTACAGTCGTTGCAGCTCTCTCTTAAGGTCTTGATACCTCTCCTCCTTTTCTTTCTCCTTTGCAGTGATGTTGTATTCGGACGGAGCCGAGAATTCGATCACGAATATAGTTCGTTTCTCGAAGTCTTGGAGAACAATTTCAGGTCTGGAGTGAGCAACGGAGACTGCTTCCCGAAAATCGTAGTTCCAGAAAATTTGGCACTTCTCGTTCCGGACAATTGACTCTATATCCCTTGGAGCGTTCGGCAGGGCAGGGTCGCGACCAACGCCGTAAGAGCGACAAAGATGGTAATGAAGTACTCTTAGCGCTGCATTATGTCTATAGATAAACGTCGTTCCTGCGTGGGTTGGACACCCTGATAGTATGTGTCCCAGGTACTCAGAGTGTGCATGACACGCTCTGCACCTATCACTGGGAACTTCTTGACATAAAATGCGGACACGGTATGCTAAGATGGAAATGAAAACTGTCCTCGCATGCAAAAATAAAACCCCAAAAAATAAAAATAAAAAATATATATATTGAATTTCATAAAAAATGTAGATCCCGCGTTTCTTGTTTTGCACGGAGGTGAAGCTTATTAAAAAACAATGCACCTTATTTTGAAAAAATCTTAAAATTAAAAAAAATTAACTAAAAATCAGAAATTTTATTTACCAATGGAATTAAGGAAAACTAGCAGGGTGGAGAGCAGAGCAGCTATTAAGATCTTCATTTTGTATACAGCAGAAAACTGAATAATGGAGATTTTTTTACTGATGAAGATGACAATTTTCCGTTCGAGTCAGTCTGTTCCACTCACGAGGGTACCCGTTTTCTCGAAAAGTTTTGAAGATATTTTATTCTTCTTTTTTGCTTGAAAGTACATTCAAAGGGCTCGAAAGCACTAGTCAACTCGTTTCAGTATCGCTCGATCTGCTGTAGGGAGCCGAATTATAGTAAAATGAGTGCTGTTTACAGTGAACGTTTTGAAGCGGTCTTCTCGTGCACTCATCCACTAGGTCCACAATTAACGTACTCCGCTGCTGCTGAAAGGCTGAGAAAATCTTAACAATTCGTCCAGCAGTGGGTTCAGCTATATAGGGAGTCGAAAAACGTCGACGACCTGCCAAAACAAGTGGGGAAGCGAGCCACGAAGAGGAAGGAGGACAAAACCATCATCGGGCTATTCCAGCGTTACCCCACTCTGCGACTACGTCAAGCGAAGGCCAAACTCTCCGAAAAGGGAATAAACGTGAGCGTAAACACGATAAGATGCAGATTAGCTGAGGCGAAGATCCATTACCGTACCACCAGGCAGAAACCACTACTCTCGGATACCCATATGGAAAAACGCATTGCCTGGGCGAAAAGTGAAAATGGCATCAACACGATGAGCTGGCCTGCAAGTTCTTCCGATGCTAACCCGACTGAAAAAGTCTGGAGTATAATGAAGAGGAAACTTGTAGGAAAGCGTGTGTTCATCTTAAAGCAGCTCTGTCGACATACCAGGGAGATATGGCGTATCATTAACTCATTCTCTATCAATTATGCAGAAAAACTGGCCGAGAGCATGTCGAGAAGATGTCAGGCTATTCTATACAACAATGGGGACTGGACAATTTTTTAGATAAGTGCGTTCTAGCCCTTTGAATGTACTTTCAAGCAAAAAAAAAAGAACGACATATCTTCAAAACTTTCCGAGAAAACGCGTACGCTCTACAGTTCCAAACAAGTTTTCGCTATGTTTCGTTATTGTATACGAAAATCATTTGACATAACAAAATAAACTGACAATTTAAACAACTTTAGGTCGGCTTAGTGTTTTTCGTCGAAACTGGTATTTTCAAACAGAAATTCAATGGCTGTATATACTATACTTGTTATCTTATTTGTCCTCCCAAGTTATTCCATTTCCACATTTTTGTAAGATTAATTAGAGCGGTCACAATATATTTGGTTTTTTTTCTGAGTCATTTGTCAGTACTTGTCCATACAATCATTTTAAAAAAGCATTGTGATGCCAAGTTCGAGTAAAACCGTGCAAATAGTGCCTAGCCGTCTGTTTTTTGAGACAGATTTAGTCGTATACTGATATGATTGCAGAAGCTGATTGTCACTTATCTTATCGCAGGAACTGCACGACACGCATGTTGTCGCAGAAACTCATCTTCGCGTGAATTTCGAATTCTATAAGACAAAGCGATATATATTTCAGTCTGATCAGAAGTCTTCAAAGAAAAATTAAAACGCATTAAATTTTGATGAGGACTAAGATCCATGATTTTATGATCTTCTTATGCTAATAGCTATAATAGTAACACATTTTTACTCCAGCATAAGAAAAAGAACATTTCTCGCGAAACAATATAGTACATTTCAGCATAATTATTCTAAGAACAAAATACTTTCATCTATAGGGTTAAGATTGCTAGACCTCCCTCCCTTTTTTTGAACTTGTTTCAAAGTGGAACACTGTGAAGAGACTGTAAAGGATTGAGGAAACAAAAAATTGGGAGGATGCATGAAAAATTTGCCACAAGACGATTAAAAATTTTGCTAAACAAATTTTAGAAACATTCTTATACGTATCTATATGATTTTTTTTTTAAATAAAAATTTACCTACTGGTGTCCAATGTAGGTACACCTGTGCATTATTCATTATCTCAGATTATCTTTTATTTCAAATGAATATAAAAAGTAGATTCACATCTCATGCAATATTATATTTCAATTTTATTATAGGTATACGAACTTTTCAAATCATTTCTTCCTGACCTTTTTTTTTTGCTTACGTAATTGAAGTTAATTCAAAGACAGACGTGATATACGTATCATCTCTTTTCATTCCAATTAAGAAGTTGTGGAATATCATTTTCTTGAATAGTTTATTGCCATCTAATGTACCTCAATGTTACATTATTTATTATATCATAACATGTAAAACCCAAAAAGGTGTAGGACTTGATTTTTGGATATTGACGTATTTCACTTCTAGAATACTCTAATTCACAAGCTCAGAGTATCTCTGAAATCATGATGATTCAAAATTGTATAGCTGTTGTAGTTCTCATTATCATGATGTTTGATTTTGACATGAGGTAACCCACTCCTCTCGCGATTTAAAATCGACAATTGATATATGATCGAAAGAGTCAATATCACCATTTTTGAGAGGCGTCCACGAGCAATAAAATGTTCACAAAAGTTGTCCCCAATTATACGATGATTTATTTAAATAAATACTGAATGCGCTTTTTGAATAATTCAATTTTTTGAAAAAGATTTTGATTCTTCCCAATTATTTTAATAAAATTAAAGCATCAGGAACAAATTAAAAATTACGCGTGTTTGTGGTTTGAATATTACTACCCAAACCACCTAATATATTTCAGATTTTTTCAGAGTTTATAGTGTTTTTTAGAGTTTGTAGTTTAATGCAGCTGCATTATTATAATACTAGAAGTTAATGTATGTGCACGAAGCCTTTTTTAAGTTTTAGATTCTAAGTAATTCCACTTCCACGTGTTTGTGAGATTGATTAGAGTGGTCACAATTTTTTTTTTTTTTTAGATATTTCTTAGTCTTTTTCAACACATGAATTATAAAGTAGCATTATAATCGGAAAGTCAACTAGAACTCTTCTAAAAATTTTTGGACTTTTTTCGTATTTACAAATTATTAACAGATTTATTTACACGCTAGTGTAAGAACTGCAAGTTACTCATATTATCGTAGTATCTGCTTTTGTTTATAGTTAGAATTATACTAAATTTCTAATCGAGTATGAGGAAAATTACATTTTTTGCCAAATAATAATCTATATTTTAGCAAAAGTAATATAAAATCTGAATATTTTTATCTATAGGGCTTAATTTTTAATTATGGGTTTAATTTTGTGGCAGATCGAATGAAATCATGAAAATTATGTCGTCATTCTGAAAGAGATTTTCTTAGTTTACAAAAACATAAACAACACATATGTAGACACAAGCTGATATGATTACAATCTCCTTGGAAATCTCTGACATAACAGTTCTTGTTGACAGAGATTTCTGAGACTGTGAAATTTTATGATCGAAGTGTCTTCTTCTAAATAAAAGATTGTAAGAAATGAATTTCTTCAAAATTTTCGAAAAAATGTTCAATAGAAATTATATTTCGATTCTTTTGTAAATCTCAACTCCTGGTGAAAACTGACTATGCTATTGAAAACTTCTTCTTTATTCTAAAAACCTGACATAGTTATTTTCGTAAACTAAAAACTAAATTTTGATAATCAAAAATAATTTTATTTTTCTGGAGGACAAAAAAATGTCACCTTGAATATAATCCTATACAGATTTCATATACTGCTCCATAAGAAAAATATTTTTAAATTTCGGGGAATCAACATTGTAAATGTAAGACTAAGGAATAAGAATTGGAAACATTTTAGCATCTTAACGTAGTCATTTCTGTATATTTAAATTAATGTTCAAATATAAATAATAAATAATTAGAATTTGAATGCTCGTTTTGTGTTTGTGTATTGTTCTAAAGATTTTCTTTTCTTTTCTTCCAGATATAAATCTTTGGTGTTTAGGTAATTGAATCGGTTGAAAGGTATTTTGCAAAGCATCAATTGTATATATTCAGTGTCTCCTTACGGCTGGAATTAATTCACGAATTTCAAGCTATACAAAAATTTGTATACTATTTGGTTGAAAAATGTGAAATAACTTTTTTTAGATTTTCTAGTTATTTAATCAGCGGAAAAAGAAATTTGAGAAGAAAACAAGGGTCATAGATTTTCTTCCTTTTCTTATAATGTATAGAGTTTGGGTACTAAATAATTTGTTTGAAGGGTTTTGCATAATTTTTAATATTTTGACAGAAATTGTTGAATAAATTCTGAATTTTCACTAATTTAATAAATTTGATAATAAGTTTGAAGAATAATATAAATGATAATATATATTATGTAAATGGTAACTTAATAGTTAATATATATCATGAGTTGTAATTGAATATTACTTTTACATATATTGCGACGAAAATGTTATTGAATGAAATATCCGCGTTTTCGATTATTAATTAGTCTATAACTAATAAACAATTTGTTATATATGGGTAAGCATTTCTAGAAACAATTTGTAAATATTTTAAACATTGTAGGGTAAATGCAAATACTTTGAACAAGATAGGAGACTAAAATTCTCGAAAATACCTGTTTTTTTCGCGAGAGAGAAGTAAAAATGGTTTATTAAATCAACAATATAAAAATTGATATTTTGATACATTTTCGAAATTTTCTGCGTATATTTGTAGAGAAGTATTTTTCTCGTCCGATCAATAATAGCAGATATAAAAAATGGTTAAATATGGTCCGATTTTCAATTCACAATGTCTGCCAAATTATTGAAAATTTTTCAAGACCCTCCGACTACATTATTTAGTACCCAAAATAGTATGTATGAATATAGAAGAAGAAAGGAAATCGATTACCCACTTTTTCCTTTTCAAATGGAATGCCCCTAGAACAAAATTTTGCCTCAACAGGATTGAAAAAAAATTGCTTAGATCATTATACAAGCCTCATAAAAATTAGAAAAAAAATATATGCTTTTCTGTTTCTTTGTTTCCTATTTTGACTTGTACAAAAAGTTTCTAAAAAACTTTATATTTTATTATTGATTTTCCTGAAGCTTGATAGTTTATAAATTTTTTTTTTTTTGCGGAATCTTCTTGGGATGTTATTGATACCTTTTCGCATTTCATTTCTTGATAAAAAGGAATAAGTTTAATGTGAAATTAGATTTTGTCGGTTTTCATCAAAACTGTAAGTCTTGAGACCCCCTGCGTCAGAAAAACGGTTTTCGCGAAAGCGTCTGTCTGGAATATGTAGACACGGTAACTTTCGAAAGAATGATCAGATTGGATTCAACTTTAACATACTTTTTTAAGGCTTGAAAATAAAGGACGAATTCGTTTGATCAGATTTGTATTTTTTGTTTTATTCGTGAAAAATATTATTAAATGTGAACGAATTGATTTTCCTGCAAAACTATGCGTGATACAGATAAAATGTTAAGAAGAAAAATGGTTAATCCTAAAATGGACTACAAACTTTCTTGATACCATATTTGATAAGACATAAGACGGATATTTGTTGTTTTCGTCGTAACAAGTGTTATTAGAAATAAAGATTCCATGAAGGGCATGATGAGAATGTGTTCCTGAGGATCAATAGAGCCCTCAGGAAATTTCAGGAACTTTTTTTTTTGTATCAAATTGAAAACAAATTTGACGATCACTTCAAAAGTAGGATTTCCGAAAATTTCGGAATGTGAACTGCTTAGCTTGTTAAGGAATTTATAGCAGTATAGGTAGTATAAGAATACGTCGAATAGAAATTCATATGTGTTTAAAACAAATGTGCACCAAACATATGCCATTTGCTCAATTGCCATGTTCGATTGACACTTTCCGGTACATAATTTTCATTTTGTAGACCAAATTTAACTTTATTGTAGAAAATTGGTCTTTTTTGATAGAAAATTATCTTCTTAATTAAAATTCTGCATTTTTGTTGAAAATTTATATTTTCGAGTGAAAAATTCGACAAGTTTGTATAAGGCTCGTTATTTCATCTTAAGAATTCAACGATTTGACTATGTTGGCAAATAAGCTACGTCAGGTATGCTAAATTGACTGATTCACAAGTTACTGCTTCAAAGTGTAAAAAAAGCATTATTTGTACTTAATGTATTTCACCTTACTTATGCAATAAAAAAGGATCAACTGGAAAAAATTAAGAAACATAATAATTTTTATTGAAAATGGTTTTAAATGATGAAATATGCATTTTACCACTCAAGAAATTTGCCATAAGCGCATGTCTTACTCTTTTTCATTCAACATGAAATATACCCACTTCCAGTTGCTTTCGGGACATAAGTATAGTATTGAACGATTCAGTATAGGTCCAAATATCATGTCTCACTCAAATCCAAAAATAATAGTTTTGACCTTGACTTAGAAAAACGTGAATATCTCCTAAACTAAAACCGACCTATTTCAAAAATTTTAAAAATAAGTTATGCATTACATATCAGTAGCCACAAAACAAATTGGCATTAAACAAAAAATTTTTTAAATACAACGGTATTCACATACTTCTATATACGATAAAAGTGAATGGCCTCTTTTCCTTATTATCTTTCCACAAAATTTGTATGACGCATCCTTCAAAAGTTGTTTAACTTTCCTGGAAAAGGAGAGAAGAAGTGATAAAATTATTAATAATTTCTGTCTCTACAGTATTATCCAATGAAATTTCGTACTAAAAAATTCGTCCAATTTATCTTGTCAGTTCATCATTTCCCTAATTAATAATCATTACCTACTTACACTTTGTGAAGGACGCCTTATAAAGTCACTTCCATTAAAAGTTCATTTATTGTTCATAAAAACTGACTACATTGACAGACATAATATTTCTTGAACTAGGAATTTTTTAGAAAATTTTATACAGGAATTCTTAGCAAAAAATATAAATTTCGAATTAAAAATGGAATAGTTGAATTTTTAATTAATGAAATTAATTTTCAACTAAAAGGCAGATTTTGAAAACTCATTGAATTTCAATCTCTCAATCCTTGGTCAATTTAATCGGCAATAGATAACTTTTCTAAACCAAAATTTTTAGCTGTACTTTAAAACCTAATATTTCGGAAGCATGTTTTTATTTACTTTTTTTTAAATTCAAAATTAAATTTCGAGGCCTTAATTTAGCAAAAGTTTAGCTATTTACTGAATGCTTTTTGGCTCTTTGAAAAATTCCTATTTTGTTAATTAATTATATTATTTTGTACTGATACCCTTCAGTTCTCAAACGAATGTTTATTACTGGATTTCACAACCGAAATTACTTACCTTTTAACAAAAATGAATTAATATTCAACAAGAAGTAGTTGGATTTTTAACGGAAAAGATGAACTCTTAACTAAAATGATGACTGGTACTTCTGGAAGATTCGCAACTTCCTAGGATCAGCAAGAAATACTGTAGACAATTTTTTATTTGAAAGTCAAAGAAAAATTCCAATTTCCCTATATTGGGCTATAATATGCAATGCACATGCATTGCAATACATGCAAGTCATAACCGTCCACATGCATATTATGCATGTGGACGGTTATGACTTGGTCATGATATAATAACTGACACTCGACAGTTGCAACTCATAGAAATTCGTGACCCTAAAAAGAATGAATAAATGAAAATGAATCAGATTTCATTCGATATGCATTAATACATTTATTCCTAAAGATCGGATAATTCTAATGGAATCCAATCACTTTGAATCTAATTTGACACTAAATGAAATTATACCTCTTAATAACGATTTAATGTTTCTATAATTTCAATTTAGGATTGTAGTTTTGAATGTGCAATTCTGAAATAATATACTTTTTGAAGACTTGAAACTTTGAATGTTCAATCAGAAACATCAGTAATTTTTTAATGATCAGTTTTTTATATCAGTTCTTTTCAACGATATAAAACTAATTTAACATGTACAGTTTCCATGCTTTTCCAGAATTATTACATTTTTATGGGTGTCTTACTATCTTCTATCGTCTTCGACGATTTATGACTCTTTCATTATCAATAAAATAATTCTAGCACTCTAAATTGAAAAAATTTTTAACTCTTTAGATCTAAAAAAACGCTAATAAAATTCCATAATCTAATGAAATTTCTCTTGAATATCCCTGAAATTCCGTCCTGAAATACGTCCTACAAAATCCTTTCAAGTCTTTCGAAATTCAAAGAAACACTTTAAAATCGCATACAATTTTTGGAATTCCTTGAAATCCTTACAATTTTTTCAAATTTTTTGATCTCTTGAAAATTCTTCGGAATCTTTGGAAAAATTCTATAATATTGCAAATCCTTCGGAAGCTCTTAAAATACCTTGAGATTTATTTCAGCGGTTCAAAATATGTTAAAATCTTTTAGATTACCCTAAAATGTTAACCCTCCTTTGAAGTCCCTTAAAATGTCTTCAAATTCTTTAAATCATATTAGAAATATTTAGAAACCTACTCAAATCTTTTAAATCTTTTGAAATCCCTCAATTCTTGTGAATAAATCTCGGAATGAAGTATTTGAAAGTCATTCAAACTATTATAAAATGTCTTGGAATCCCGTGAAAATATGTAAAATCAGATGATATTGATATTGATATTGATGATACCCTGGGAAATTCGTTAAAATACCTTAATAAGAGCACTAAAAATCCCCCACTCTATCACTGAAATCCTCGAAAATTTCATAAAATTTCTTGAAAAACCTTTAAAACATTCGTAAATCTGGGGAACCCTTTGAAACCCCCTGGAATCTTTTCCGATATCCTAACATCTTATACATCCCATTAAATCCTTTTAAAACTTTTTAATTCAAGAAAAATGTTCAAAACCGTATATTAACTGAAGTATTTGAAATAATCTTCGTAAAATTCTGGGCAATTTGTAGAAATATTATTAAAACTTTAGATTTTTTTTATCTATTGAAATTCATTAAAAATCACTTGAAGAAATCCCGTAGAAATCCACCAAAATCATTAACATTCCGTGAAATCCCTTGAAATAATTGAAAATACACGGAAACCGTTTTAATTCTATGAAACCTTTCAAATTCTTCATGAAGCTTGGAAAATTCTTTGCGAACCCATAAATTTCGCTTTATTCTCTGAAAAGCCCTTCAAATCTTCAAAATTACATTCAATAATCATTTTAATCTTTTGAAATTCCTCAGGGCGGCCGGCCTGGAAGATCTTTGTCGGGTCAGTTGGTTGGTGAATCCAGGTCTGCTTCTAATCACTAATTCTTACGAATAAATAATAATATATCTAATTGCTTAACCTAAAGATATTTGAGGAAAAGAATCCAAGCTTTTTTCAGACATGAAAAAACCTTAGGTTTGAAAAAGTATGATTAATTTTATGATTGAATTTCTACCGGAAAAGAACTTACAACGAAAAAAATTGTCAACCAAAGAGTTGAATTTTTAACTCAAAATGATCAGTTTTATACAAAAAATGTAATATATATATTTACAGTTCAAAAAAATATTTTTCAACAAAAAACAGAATGTTCACAAGAATAGTTCAATCCTCAACCTTTGAAATAAAATCTGCGAACAAAGTAGCTCAACTTTCTATCAAGTATGTAGTTTAATATTTAAAAAAATATATTAAATCTCATGTAAAATTTAGTAGATGAATTATCAACTAAAAACGATTACTTTTCAATCAAAAATAAGATAGTTCAATTCCAATTGAAACAAATTAATTTTCATGAAAAAAACTAATTTTAAACTAAATAGTTACATCTTAAACCTACAATACAATGAATTTTTAACAAAGTAGTTGAACTTTCAAAGTTTTAATATCTAGATTTTCTACTGTAGAACAATGATGTAGATATTAAGGTACAACATTTTGATATTAAAATTCAATGTCCAAATATTACAGCTTAATATCTGAATATTTTTATATTCCAAGTTTTCCTAGATATTGAATTCAAATACTATGATAGTATACCCGAACGTGCTTCCTAGGCCTTTATTTTAAGTTCATGTATTACAAATGAAAACTTTTCTCCTACAATGATGAATTGTTCGATGTAAAATCTTAACCGCATACTCCAAAAGGCTAAGTGGAAGCCCTCTGGAAGCCATTTTACGAAAATGGTAGGCTTTTTAATTAGAAAGAATTAACTCCCAACAAAAAATAGGTGGATTTTCTTTTTTTTTCAAATTATTATTTCTCATTAAAAAAATAATAGATTTTCTTATTAAAAATTATTATTCACATTTATATTCTCTACGTTGTTATCTCACATTCTGCGTTAATTCTCCCATGTCACAATTTGTCACGATTTTCTGTGAAAATTGAGAGAATATTATTTTGAAGGTTTCATTTTACTTTTGGTTGAAAGAAAATTGATTCTAAATTGTAACTTGTGCTTGCCTGCTCTCGGTGTCTTAATCGACAAAAAAGAAGTAATATCAGAATGGGTCATTACGCAAGCCGGAAATGAGCTTCGACAGGCTGCGCATGTCTACGGTTGCTGACGTCCAGCTCAGCAGAATACGATTGAAAATAAGGAAGCGTTAACGACCGAATTTTACGAGCTCCACGACTTTTACGATCTTCAAGGTCCTCGATATTGGATTTCATTCCAACCAATTACATCCCCAAGTACTGTTATTGCAAATTTGGTAACAATGGCTGCAGTTTTTTAATTAAGTTTACTGAAATTATAATACACATGGGATATTGGTTAATTCTCTTCAGGACAATTTTGCTTCTATTTATTCAGGATTTTCTGAAGAATCATAACTTTAGTTGAAAATTTTTTTCTACCTGTTACCAGAGAAGATATTGCACCCAATTTGTATTCTAAAATGTTTTAAAAAAGATTTCACCCAGAAATATTAAGTTTAAATTACATTCATAAAAACCGGGTCAAATGGTGTAATTATTATTAATCGTTATTATTCAAACTTTGAAATCGGTTTTATTAAATTTTTTCATATAATATATATCCTACCAGTAATTACTAAAAACGAAAAGTAAAATGCGATTATTCAAATTAAAAAAAGATACAGGAAATAAAGAGAAGACAACAACGAAATCCCGTTCTTACTTTTCCTTTCTTTCCTTCTTTTATTTTATTTTGAATCATAATTAAAAACCATTTTAAGAGATCCACCAATGTTTAGATCTTTATTTAGCAACCCTTTCAAGGCGATGCATTTTTTTCAAGAAGTCGAAACCCATGACCCTGCTAAAATCGCGTAACAGCTTAAGGGGTGGAGGGGTCAGAAACTCTGTGCGAATTTGTTAAGGTTAATTATTAAAAGGGAGGAGCGATCTGACGAGGGCCGATAATCCGTTACATAATTTAAGTATGGCCCTTAACCATTACATATTTGTATTATTATTATTATACCATGAAGCTAAATCACTTTCGGGGTAAGCGTAACTTACTCGGTTCTAGCCTTGTTATACTATCCATAGCTCCACCTTTCAATAATTCCCTGTAAAAGTCCCTATAAACGTCTTTCACTTCGTCCGTATTGCACACTATTTTCCCTTTTCTATTTCTCATGCCGACTAACTCTGTACTACTACTTTCTTTCACATTGCCCATGTCCAGTTTGCAAAATAATTTCCTATTCCCTTTGAAAGCGTATTGCATTTCATTTCTTGTTCTGCTTCGATTTTTCACTTTATTTTTTAACTGGTACCTCTACTTTTCTTTTCTTGTGCCTATAATCATTACAAACTTCCATTTGGCTTGCTATGTGGGTATATTTGTGACAGTCAAATCTTGCATTCAAATTTTCACATACTTCCACATATCCAATCGACTTGAAACTTCGCAAAAATACGTAATTCCGATGACAAGACAAAATTCTATGGAATTTTAGTTTGGAAAAATTAAAAAGAAAAATTTTATCAGCTTTTATACTATTTGCTATGTAGGTATGTTTGACAGAGTCAAATCTTGCATTTTAGTTTTGACACAGTTTTACATATCATATCGACTTGAAACTTTGCAAACATACGTATTTCCAATAAAAACACGAAATTCTATCTGAGCTTTGAAAAACAAAATAAAAAATTTTTTAAATAAAAGAATATCAATGCATAATTATATGCAAAAGGTGTTTATTAATTTTTAAAAACGCCAAGAGTATGGTAGTGTCTACGCGTCCAGAAACAAGTCACGATTTGCTTCCTTTTCCAGCTCAACCGAAGAAATGCAAATAAATTTTGTTTATGGCAATAATTGATAATATCAAATTTACGTTCCAAGGATCCACGCCCCTCTTTCAAAAGAAACATTTCAAAATTAATATGAATATGCCAAATTCATATCTTCGTGAGAAATTAATAAGAAATTGATACATAAGAATGATATGACAGTTCAACCAATCCTAATAATAATATATGATTTGTATTAGGTGGAAATATACTGTACAACAATGATGCTTTGCCGGAAATGGACAGAATAATAAATTATAAATTAAATTAAGAGAATCATATAGTAGTCGACTAAACAGTATATTCTCCACTGCCATATATTTTAAAATATGATGTAATAAAGGTTACATATTTGCGAAACACAGAAAATCATAAAATAATATACATTGAAAAAGGATTTTTAAATGGAAATGTGTAAGGTTTACAGAAAATTACGCAACACTGATAAGTTCCCATATAATAATTCATGCCACTCTGTAAATTATTTTAAGTCAAATTATGATTATTCTATTATTATTTTATTCATATTCCACGAGCCATTTTCAGTGTTATTTGCATCAGTGTTTATATCCTCTCTAGTATTACGTAATTTTCCTTACACCTCACCCATTTCGATCTCATTCTAATTACAGAATTATGTTCCATCTTTTCAGTACATTTTGATAAAGTTAGTTTCTTAAAAATCTTCTTTAATATATATTACTTTCGAGTTTAATTTTCTCATCATCGCCAGGACCTGTAATATGTAACTTTCTTACATACACTTGTTTCTTTTCGTTAACGGCTACGCGAATTCAACAATTTCACGAAGCAAACCCAATAATTCTTCCTATCACCGCAGCACCACACACTTCGGTTGCACTCCTTATAATAATTTCCTGGAAAATTGTCCGTGCAGCCTGTATATCTTCATTACATACTAGCGTCTCCACAGTTGTCCTGTCTAAGAGTTCGTTCATCTTATTCGGAAATTCAGTACGCACTTTCGGTTTCTGGAAATCCACTATCTTGATTCGCGTCTGCTTTATCTTTCTAGTTCTCTTTCGGTTCCATCCTCCACCTGAGTACCTCTGACTTGCTTCATCAGTTTCTCATGCGCACCAACAAAGCCAATCATACTATGGCTTTCACCTCTGCATGTGGTATGCAAGTGGATTATTTTATGCCTGAATCAAGCATTTGCAATAAACAAACTCTTTTGTAAATATAAGCTAACCATTCCGCCCCTATTACCATTCGTTCTCGGATCTCCGAATCTACCTAGCACCCTGCCCGTTAGGGTGCTTGCCAAAAACAAAATTTTCTAAATGTCAAAAAGGTAATTCATATTTGTTTTCTGTGTCACGGCACGATGTCATACAAGAAAAATCAGCTTCATCGGACAATTTTTAATGATCGCTCAACCATCACGAAGTTTCGAAAACTTCCCTAAAATTTGGTAAGGTACGAGTTGAACAGCTAGGCACATCCTGATAGCGGAGAATAAGTACATAACACTTTAAAAAGTCAATGAGGCAGTATATATAGTCACTTGTGTCTCGAAACTACGTTTGGTGAGCTGTCTGCGTGACCTTGACCGCTAGGGGCGGCTCGGCGCTTCTGCAGCGTTAGACTAGTGACTCGCAGCGGACCGATTGTTGTGGCGTTTGGTCGGCCAAACAAAATATTATGATAAGAAAATAAAGACAAATTTAGTTTCAATTTTCTTCTCCGGGAAATAAATTACTGTATATATTTTGTTATTGGATGAATTTATAAAGGCAAAGAAAACTTGCAGAACAACCCTCTACAATCAAGTTAATTTAAATTTAATTGGTCATGGGGTTCCGTCGACTTCAAGAGGTTGCTATACTAATTGCTCGACAATACAAATGGGTACGCGCAGAATTCAATTGACAGAGGGTGACTTTATATTCCGATATCGTTAACTCCGCTATCTAAATTCGTTATCGCCTTTCATCTCATTTCTTGAGAACACGTATTTTATTTCATTTCACGTATATATTCTTCATTAAATAAAAAATAATATCAAAGAACTGGGTAGCATCGCTACGGCTGAACCTAAAAAATTCTTCCTAAAACAGGGTGGCCGCAGGTGAGGCAAAACCTGCAAATCAGAGCAATGTCAGAAAATGTTGTTGTTCCGACAAATTGAGGGGAAAATCCGGTAATTGAAATACAATTTGTCAAAGAATCTATATTAAACATATAACAAGATTAAAATCCTGGTCTTCAAATTTTAATGAGAGAGAATATAAAAATTTCCAGGGAAAAATTATGTTAGAGTCAGGGAATTTTGAAAATTAAATTTTGCAGCCACCCTGTGAATATGTGTTAAATTCACAAAATCAAGCTCAAATCCTACACTTCAAATTTAAATCAAGAGCACGGATAAATATAACGCAATTATTGAGTATTCATACGAAACATCTACTTGTGCAATGTCAATTTTAGCTAAGATGAAAATATGAG
This sequence comes from Andricus quercusramuli, assembly GCA_932178445.1. Taxonomy (NCBI): domain Eukaryota; kingdom Metazoa; phylum Arthropoda; class Insecta; order Hymenoptera; family Cynipidae; genus Andricus; species Andricus quercusramuli. The sequence continues at coordinate 197,086 of CAKNXH010001137.1, read as the reverse complement.
CTTCTTTACTTACGTTCATTCGTCACGTATCAGATAAAACGTCAGATCCCAAAGCATATTTATTTTTTGGCAGAAATCACTATTTTTAATCAAATAATAGTACATTGTGATACAAGTGTAGAAAAGCGGACTTTTGATTATGTCAACTAAACAACCTCAATGGATTTTCGCTTTTTTGTACGACTGTCCCATCCTACTTTTTATAAGAAATGCGGAAAAAGTCCTATTGGAGTCAAGAATGCAGGGTGATTAGCAAGGTGGATTCCAAGTTCCGCATACCTACAAGCGAAAAAAATAAATTGTTTTAAATCCCTCTTAAGGTTCCACATATATGCAAAGAAGAAAATAATTTAAACCTGTTCCCGATCAAAAAAATATTTTCGAAATGTATTACGAATAAATTGAAGAATGACCATGGTAAACGTAATAATGAAAAATATTAATTTATGAATATAACAAGCTTTTTTTAAATCGCAAAGAGTTATTTGCTAAAAGTGTTACGACTCGAACTCATTTTTATATTTTCACATCAAAACAAATAACTGAGCACGACTAGAAAATGGCTCACAGTAATTCTCACTCATTGTCATAGGTAACCAAAGTATACAAAAAGTGAAAAGCGTGTTGGAAAAGTATGCGAAAAGGTAACTAGTGTGTCGAAAGGCAACTATGGTTGATTTACACATGCGCAGTACTTTCTTTCATACCTTACAAACAAGTGTCACCTTTCGCATATTTTTCAGAACTTGAAAAGGGACTTTTTCTGCATGTGTTATGAAAAAAACTAAACAATAATTCTTTATTTGAAATAGTTTTACTATATAGTAAGTTTGATTGCGTCTGTCGGATTAAGAAGAAGAATAATTTACGTAAGGCTCTAATGACCTTAAGCAAGACATTCACATTAGAATGCTCCTGCTCGATTTTGTAGATCTATTTATGTGAATCTCTAATAAAATATATAATCATAATAATTTATTGCATATGCATACAGTATAGGATGAAAGGATTTGGGTATTAGATAACTTTTGCGCTTGAGGGAAAATTTTGTAGAAAACTGAAAAATATTCCAAAAAAGGTGGAAAACAATATTTCTCTGGTTTTCTAAAGTCACGTGATATCTTATTGTTATGATACTTATGCGCAAAAAGGTTTTTTATAACATCCAAACTTGGATAAATTTTAATTACGTATCAAAAGAATATCTGGAAGAAATAATTTTCCTAGTTTGTGTACCTACGATAAAATTGTGACGTGAATATCTATTGTGTTCATTAAGGTGGAGATTTCAAAATCACGGAAAATTTTGTTTTACATAAAAGCAAAATAACAGCATATTCTTTCGATTGTAGCTTGAGAAATTTCAAGATCGAAATATTCGGCTTTTTCCGAAAACGTGTTTGTTTAACTCAATTAAATAATACATGTTTCTTTGAATAATTTTCAAATCAGTGAAAATTTGCATTCGAATTTTAAACCCAAAAAACAAATATTAATGGGTTTGAAACAAAAATTCAACGATTCAATTGATTTTAGCATTTTCACTCTACCCTCATGTTCACTTTAGACATCGAATGATCTGAGTTTGGGGCTGTGAAAAATACTTAACTTTTCGAATTTTATATTTTATATCGGCTTTTTAAAAATAAATTTTAATTTTATATCCCTTAAAGTTTATTTGTTGAATTCTGAGATCATTTTCGGCATTTTCAAGGGCTTATACCTCATGGTCCGGGGTGAGACGAGACACGTATTGCGGCGAGATAAGAAACCTGAAGTGTTATTTAGCGTTTGTTAACAGAAGATTATTTTTTCGCGTTTTTCGTACTCATGAAAGATTGTCTGAAGTATTCTGAGAATATAACTGAGCATAAGGACAAAATATCAATGTTTTCACGAATGAGCAATATGATTTATCACTATAATTATCAATTTATGATTCGTACCTATCATGCTCCGTAAAATGATCCACAAATAATTTTGTAAGATATAATTGAGTGTTATTACTTAGAGAAAGGATTTTTTGAAAATCTGAAAGTATAAATGCATTTAATATTCAATTCATTATTCTAATTTCATGTAAATAAATCAGAATAATTGAGACATATTTTCAAATCAATGTCTTTATTAAAACCAGCTTTCGAATAAAAAATTTATTTTCAATTTTTCATTTATAATATATTTGATAAGGAAAATTAAATTTAAAACAGTTTATGAACTGTTTTTATAAAATTCACACCCAAAAACCAGAATTTTCCACTACATAAAAATGGAGATTTTTCTGAAAAATTCAAGGAAATAATTTCAAATATAAATTTGAGAAGCCTTCTGCAACTTTTCAGTGTCAATATAAATGAAATTTTCATTTTATATGTTCTAAAAAAACCACTAAAAAAATAAAATTTATAAAAAAACCCAATTGCAGGTGCTCTGGCACTCGAATTTCTTTATACAACAGATTTTACAACAGCAGCCATAGACTCTTCTAACCACGAATGTCAGCTTTCCGTTTGTATGTTTTCACTTTTGCAATCCTCCTCCAAATCTTTGTCTTTTTTCGAAAATTCCACTCAAAAGGACACAAATCTTGCGAACAAAAAGTGTTCTGCCATCTGCAAGCAAAACAGGAGCGTCTCACCTCGCCCCATTAACCCGGCTCATTCCACCCCAAATCAAAATTTTGCTGAAAACTTCAATATCGCCTGTTTTTATCAATTAATTGTATATAAATACGATAGTACATTAATATCGATTCATGAACTTCACGGCAAACCTTAGTTTCGAAATATTTTCTGATATTTTCAATCTTTCTTTTTATGCTGTGATATCATAGAATAACAGGATTCAAGTGTTGAAATTTCAAACATTTTTATTTCTACTTTATAATACCTTATTTAATTTTGTTCTTTTTTCGAGAAATGTAATGTCATTATTCCTGTTATTGATAAAAAACAGCGATATATATCACATATTTTGAGTGAAAATTCAGTTTCTCATTTGACCCCATTTGCTCATCTCGCCCCAGTCTCCCCTACAAATTCCTTTTTGACAAAATCATGGCTCTTAGATCTCTTCAAAATTAAATGCGCTTTATTTGAATTCAAATTGAAAATCATACCAGAATTTAGGTCTCTTTAACCGTAAAATCCTTCAGATTGGATGAAATGTATTGAATACTGATTTATGATGCCATGAAAGGATTTTTCAAAATAAAGAAAATCTCCATACACCAAAACTTCTGTAGATTATAAAGTTCTTATTTTGGGACATACTCAAAGATTCTGTACTCGTGTTTTTTAAAAGTAATACACAATCATATTTAAAATCGGGAATTCAAAAAATGTAAATAAAAATTGATTCTTCAAAAAAAGTGTACCCACAATTGTTTTTTAATTGCATATCAAACACATCCGAGCTACATTCGAGAAGAAAGTTCTGCAAACAAAAGAGTACAGAATAATAATTCTTTAATAACTTTTTGCACTAAAGGAATATAGAACCCTTTGTAAATTCGAAAGTTATATAGTTTTAGAATATTTTTTCAGCACCGCTTCTACTCTATTTTTCATGCTTAACAACTCCTGAGTATTTACAATTTTTTATTGAAAAGATTTGGCTTGTTTCATAGACCAAATTTTGAATTTTGCAGAGAGCACTTCCATGATTTTTTATGTGCAAAATAACCCAATAAATTCTAGTATTATCTCTTTCACGTTTGAATTAGTTGAAGCTTATCACGTTTGTTTTGTAGAAGGGCAGAGTGACACACAGTTTATGCTATAATGTTAGTGCATTAGACTTTTAATTGATTAAATTAATTTAATTTTAATTTAATTTGAAAATTTAATTTTTTAATTAAAAATTAATAATTAGATTCTAATTGTTTCTTTTTTTCAACGTATCATTTGGCTCCAAATTTTCCGAAGGAAAAACCCCCAAGTCGAGGCGTTAACAACCGTGCCGAGAACTGCATGGCATCAGGGTGTGGTGTTCCATACGGTGTCTCTAGGATACCAGGTCGCCGCCTAGAGTATACAGACCTTACCCCCGCATGGGAGCTCTGCGGGGGTGGACCCTTATTTCCCTAGCTACTCGTGGGAATCAAATGGAGAATCAGGAAAATATAAACAGAAGCATATGTGAGGAGATGGGAGGTGAATTGAACGTAGTCGAGTAACTTGACATCAGTCGAAAGACGGATGCCAGACAGGACCAGATTTATGGGAGGGAAAAAATGGAGGAGTGTCGAAATCTCATTGAGGAGTTGAACGGTGTGTTGGTGGAGATGCAGAATTTCTGTGACACCAAGAGAAACATGTTTATGCCAGTCAGGCATGGACTGCAGGAGGCGCGGCGGATAAGGGTTGAACTCAAAGTCAAGATGAAATACGCGGAGTGTGGTTACCAGGATGCAACCAAGGGCGTCGGACAGATCATCGGCAAAAAACTTGCCAAATATAAGAAGGCGAATACGAAGAGGGACACAGGCCACAGCGGGACTCAAACTGAAGAAGCTATGGAGGCTGCTACTCCCCCAACCGGGAAGCGAGAGAGGGAGGCTTCTATGAGCCCAGTTGAGGCTGGTGACCCAGACAAAAGCCGAAAAACCGAGGAACAGCATCACCGCTGTGGCGTCCTGGCCTCTGAGGTGTGCTGATGTAGGAGCACCTACTTCTGCATCGAAAACCATCAGGAAGAAGGAGCCGCAAAGGAGAGCTCAACCCGAAGCTGTCTTGATAAGACCAGCCGAAGCATCGAGCTATGCGGAGGTCCTCAAGGACCTACAAATGAGTTGAAGCCGGACACCCTTGGTGTCAAAATCACGGTTGACAGGGAAACAAAGAAGGGGGAAATACTTATCGAGGTAGGTCGGGCAGCGGACGGCAGGGCAAAACTGTCTTCCGCCATCAGGGAGGCAGTTGGCGCTCGAAATACCGTGCGTGATCTGGTTCCTCGTGCGGAAGTAGATGTCCTCGACTTGGACACTACGACCGACGAGGAGGAGGTAAAGGAGGCCGTACAAAGTCACTTCGACGGTATTGACTCGGACACCGTAAAGGTGAACATGACGAAGAGGGCCTTCAGGGGACACCTTAAGGCCTAAGTCGAGCTTAGCGAGAAGCTGGCGCCATGGCTCAATCCGGACCGGGCATTTAAAGGTGGTATGGATGTCCTGTAGGGTCCGGGAGAAGACGGAGTTTCTCCAATGTTATCGCTGCCAGGGCTTCGGCCACATGGCGGCAAGATATGAGGGTCCAGATAGGACTTAAGCATGCAGGAGATGTGGCAAAAAGGGCCATAGGGCTGCGGAGTGCGTAGGTACACCGCAGTGCTTCCTCTGCAGTGCAGCGGAAGGTGAGCCCCGGACTGATCATCAGCTGGGGACGATCAAATGCAGGGAGTTTCGAGAGGCAGCTTCGGTGAAGAAGCCTCAGGGGCGCGCTGCCTAACCTGATATACTCAACAAGGATGCTGAAGGCCGACGAGCCCGGGTTGTGGTACCACCACACCACCGAGGACGATGCGTGCATCCTGGTTGGGCGTAAGGAGGTGCCAAGTCGGCGCTAAACCTTGGAAGCCCAAGCACGGCGTAGAATTCCTATAACCCCTGTTCCTGAAGCAATATGGACGTGGATTCCGGGAACATAGGTTGGCAAGGAGGGCAGGTGAGTTTATAGGGTATTACCGTGTTCAGGTCGAGTCCCAGACTCAGTGCGTAAATGCATTCTCACCTCCTCTTCAAGAAAAAAAAATACAGATAGACAACCTCGTAAAAAGCCTTATTTCACACTAATGGCATCTCAAAACGTGGAGTTTTTATGAGAACTGGCGATGTGAAATTTTACAAAGAACCTTCTACTTAGCAGCAAAATGTAATGAAACGGTTGAAATATTTAAGAGATAACAGATTTCCAACATTCGAAAAAGATTTCCGTACAAAGAAGTAATTGCTTCGGAATCTGACGTTGTGTCTGATAAGAAATTGAAGCAAGCGACGAATCTCATATTTTTAGCTTCACAAAAATTTCCATTTCACTTGGAAACATTTTTTTATGATTACTCAGCAATCATGTAATACTTAGGGATCGTCCATATATTACGTAAGACGTTTTTCTTTTGTTTAAATAAAGACGAGAATACAATTGCTGTGAAGTTGAGAAGGGTACAACGATATAAACAAATGAAAAACATCTTACGTAATATATGGACGATCCCTTATCCGGGTTCTTGGTAAATTTCACTTCATCGAGGGTAAATTTACTAACTCTATGTGTTTTCAAGGAAATATCATTAATAACAGCGAAATAGGTGCCTCAAATATAGGAAACTATTTTCATAAATCTGTAAACTCAAATATCAAAGAAGCTATTTTTTTCAATTGCGAAATAACTCTTCGAAAATTAATAAGCTTTAATGTATGCAAAGAACCTTTAAATTTAGTGAAGAAATACGTGTGGTAGAAATTTGTTAAGCAGAAATTGCATACATTTCTATTTATTCAACTAATTAAATATTTTAAATTTAGGGTTTCAACTACACATGATATGGTTTTTGAAATTGAAATGACAAAACATCACTTCATCTTTATTTGAAGAGTTTATTTTAATTCCAAAATTTAATTTATAACTTGGTGTAGAACTTTCCCTTGTAGGATTCAAGGTATCATATTATGTTGATATTAATTATTAACTCAAATCTGGCAAATTTACGTCGTGAAGAAAAAATTATGCAGAAAACAGTTTTGACAACAAAAGAATGGAGGATTCGCTGGCTGGAATACAACACTTTTAATATTAATTGAAATAATTGCAGCAAAAAAATTTGATCTCCTGGTCGTTGAAACATTATTCTACCAAGTAATTATGAAAACTCAACCTATTCTAAGTAAAAAAAATGCTGAATATAGAAAATAGAATAAACTTCGCTATCGGGGCAAGTGCGACCATACATTTTAAGGAAAAACCCCTTTTGATTCTTCCTGCACATGTCCGAAAGTGAATTTTTGAATGCACTAAACACCAAAGAATCAAGCTATAAAAAGTCAGTCGTGTCCCTATACGCGGGGCAGTGACACCGACGAAATACAGCTTCTTAGAGATAATTGAATTATCAAATCATTGTTCTATTAGGATGATTAATGCGTATGGTAATATGATATGCAATAATGTGGGGCTGAACATTTGAAAAAAATTGATGAATTCCACATCTTATTAACTTTCTATAGAACAATGAATGTTAACCGGTCGGTCCTGCCAAACACCACCCTATATTGTACGCAAAATGTATTTATTTATTGAAAAAATATTATCATAGAGGGAAGCCAATACATGCATCGGGGATTCCCCTAGGAAATATATGATAATTTCCAAAATATGATATTCTTTAACCAGAAATATATTTTATAATTCACATAATGCAAGAGAAAATATAAAAAAGGAATTGAAGAGAACCATATTACTGCACCCGTATTACTAGTCCAAAATTTTTGACATACTTGGTCAATCATCCCGAATTTTCGGGACGACTAGTCCATCCCCTTTTCCAAGTCCCCTAATTTTTCGGGACGACTAAACGCAGCCATCATAACAATATATAATCGAAAAGATATAACTAAAAATAAATAACTTTTAAAGAATAAAGACAAGTACAAAGCTTTGTGCTTCAATATTTGTTCTTAAATCAAGTTGGGCAATGATGACTTGATTTTATGACATCGCTTAACTGGCATTTTGGATAACTGTAACGAGGCCCTGTTTATGAGATTCAAAGAATTATGACGACTGGTCTCTAATTGTGATTGCGGAAAGTTAATCACTCATCTGCCGTCTACAGATTTCAACGTATCGTGTGTTTGCGGTGCTTCAATATCGCCCCACGTTCCTGCTCGATATAACATTCACTCTATACAAAAGATACATCCATGATTCAACTCGGTATTAAATCAATCTCAATTTGTTGATTTTATCAAATTCTGTTAATTCAACCTAATTACGCACAAAAGTGTTCAACTGCATCGATTATTCCTTTGAATCACACGGATAATTAATGTAGTCGAAATCAAAATAAATATTACTTTTGCTGGATGAGGTCTTCGATAAATATGTGGCATTCAATTTCACATGAGAGTACTGCCCAAAACAAATTTTTTTCCAGAATACTGTAAATTGTAGTACCGTAGGACTCTATTGTAGATATATAAAAATAAGGTACACTTTGGTGTGCAGATCATTTTTCAATGACACGTTATTCAGTTATTGCGTCAACAAAAAAAAATTACGTGCGTCCTAAACTACGAACCAAGACATATTTATGCGTAAACATCTTCGGTTAACGTTAACTGAAATTGGAATCTTACTCGAATCTTAAACAAAGCAAATAATAACTCACGCGCATTGAGGCGAGTGCGAAGTAATTGCTACAGCATGTAGGAGTATACAAATTTATTTTCTTTTGTATCTAATGTCGTGCAAAGGTTTCTGGACATTTATTTTCCAATAGGTTGAACAAGCACTCTAGTTTTAATAATAATAAACTGTAAATTTTCTCTCAATTATTCCATAGAAGGTGATAAAAGTACCCGTTTTATGGGTATAAATGAAAGCCAGTATGTGTTCATTTTATTAGAAGTTGATTGAAAAAACGTCAAATGTTAATGTTTCCGGAAAATATAAATAAATTCGGAAATAACCAATTTTTTAATGTTTTTGAGCTAATTTTGAAGATAATTTTCTGCAATTCTGTTAGAATATTGTTATATCAATTTGTTATTTAATTCAGCTATGAAAACTTGACTTTATATCAATATTGATAAGTTCTTCAAATTAAGCTTAGGTTTTGATTGCATCGAAGGAAAAATTCTGGAAATATCTTATCAAGTCAATCAAATAATTAAGAAAATTATCTTTAAAACTAGTGCAAAGAGATTAAAAAATATAAATTGCTATTTGATTTATTAACATTTTTCGAAAACATGAAAATTTGTGTTTTTTTAATAACTTCTCATAAAATTAATATATTGCTTTCAATTTAAGACCATTAGGCGTACAATTTTATCAGGTTTCGTGTAGTAATTGTAAGTAAATTTAGAGTTGAATATTTTTAAAACTAGAGTGTTTTTATAAAGTATTGAAAAAGATAGGTCTAGAAACTTTTGCATAGTATAAGAATTGTTTGGATAATTAAAATTATTCCCAAAATACTTGGAAACTCTTCCCTTAACAATTAAAAATAATACTTGTTAAAAAAATCCAAAGAATACCGTTTTTAGTATGAATTTGATAGAAAAATGCTATTTTGCAGTTTTCGAGTCACTTTCCAAGCACAATAACAATGGCTTGAAAGAGTGGTGGTGAGTCAAAATTGAGTTTTACTGGGTGGAAATTATTCATTGAACATGCGTTAGGAGGTTTTAATACTTCAAATCGCAAAAAGTTTATATCAAGTAGCTCTTTTTTCCATTTTTTTTTAAATCAAGCTTTTCCCATTTCAACCCCATGTTAATTTCAAAGGCTCGGGGGCACAGGTGAACTTTGACAAAAAAAGAAAAGAAGAAAAATGTTGAGTTGATAAACTGTAAATATAAATTAAGTATTTATTTTTTAAATTGAACTATAGTTCGACTCTTAACAATAGAATAATGATAAAATTGATTTTATAAGACGATTATGAATTTGTTCATAATTAAATAATGTATAGATTTTTACATTAAAAATTGAACATTTTAAATTCAAAAGCCTTAGTAATTAATGAAATTTTTGCATCCGATTGAAACTTAAAAATCTTTTTTCAATTTTCAAAAATATTTTGATTAATATAATCATGATTAAATGCTTTTATGCAATTTCAAATCCTTTTCAAATATTATTGCATTCTAAAATACTCTCTTTTTAAGCATTCAGTTTGAACATTTTTAATTAAAAAATGTTGGTTCCAATATTTAAAAAAATTTGACTGTTTATTTGAAATAAGAAATTATAAATCAAAAATTCAAAAATAAACTAAATAAAATTGGATTATCTATAATGAAATAAACCTCGAATCGTTCGAATTTCAGGGTGCTGAATTTCAACTAAAATTGTTTAAAAATTATATAATTTTGAACATTTAAAAAATTTATTGATTCATTGTTCAAACTATTTCATTTCCTAAAACGGATTCTCCCCTTTGCCTGCTTATGTTAGTCAAGCTTTGTTTACAAAATACCGATGTGGACCGATATCAGTTATCTAAAAGAACACATTATGTCGCAATTATGTTACGTATCTACATTTAGAATTAGGCTAAGTATATTTCATGAAGAATATTAAAAATTGAAATTTCATAATGAAAAATTCATTATTATGACACTTATCATTATTATTACACATCTAAGTACTCAAAACTTATAAGAAAAATATTGAAAATTGTTTCTTTTTTTTTTCAAATTAGAAACAGCATATTATCCTCCTGTTTGTAAATAATTTACAATTGTTTCAACAATTATTATTTGTTTGAGAGAGAGGGGGAGAGGGGAGCGAGAGAGAGGAGAAAGGAGAAAGGAAGGGAGAGAGAGAGAACGGGAGAGAGAGAGGCAGGCCTCCGTTCTGTGGCATGAGACACAGCACGTGTGTCAGAGGCCTGCGTTACACTTTCTAGTCATGGTTTCATTTCAATCAAGCGCGACTCCCTATATCGAGGTCTGATGAATGATGTTTAGACATCAAAAAAATAAAATTTGTATCCAACGAATTAAAAAGTAAATTTGACAAGCCTTGCGACGGCAGTGACAATCTCTGAAAAATTCATGTCCTGTCTATTTTTTTTTTTTAATTGAATATTTGAATTTCAAAAATCTCTGAACAGATATCCTCAGATTTCGAGGAAATACATAGTAAAAGAAGGCTTAGAATTCGGTTCCGTATTCAGATTCCTCGAGGTGTGCAATGAACTGATTATTTCAATTAACATCTCAGAACATTCTGAAACGTCTATCATGTTTATTCAGTTTTATGAAGAAGGGATCTTAAGCATTTTTATGCAGTTTATCAAAGTTAAAGGATACGTGTTTTGAGATACTCGCAATCCAAATTTTCAGTCTGAAAAAACTGTTTGAATTGCCTCTTTAATCCGTATGTTGCAAACTTTATTTGGTTTTCTTTCAATGCAATAAAATTTAAATGAATAATTGTCAGAAGATCATATTGTATCAACTATTATCTTCTATTTGTCGGTAACCATGCTATATGGTGGCTTATGGTGTTTCACCTGCGATAAAGTCCTATGGTACTTAATTTTACTGCAGTTTGAAGGAAATCGAAAAAATTTTTTGGCACAGCGCGCTTATATGGAATAGAATGCTCCAGATTGAATAGATTGAAATGAGGAAAAAAAGGATAACCTTTTTTGTTATTATTCTGAGAAATCCATTTATTGCCATAACAAGGGTAACAGTTTTTGACAGTGTGGTGTATTTTGTCGGATAACTGCGGTTTCTCTCACAGCTGAGAGATTTCACAATTGCGGGTACGAAGGCGAGGATGGCATGTGTCGCGAACAATGGGTGGAAGGGTACAAGACAACCTGATGTCACTTCCTGCAACGTTGAAACTGCCCTAATTGTCCTCCGACACGGTTGCCCTTGTCTCGACGTTCCGTTACGTGCTTCTCTCCGTCACGTTGTCCTTTGCGTACTCGTTCATGTTCCGACCCGATTGTATTTCGGTCAGAATAGCCGCAAGAGTACGACCAGTATGAGGACAGTGACAAGAAGAGAGAAGCGGGGGCGAATAGCCACAAAAAATATGTCGAGGTCTCTTTTTATTCCTCGACGAGCAGAAAGAATAATCACGGCAGCGTGAGGACATTGATTAACGACCTTGAGAGCAAGGGAGGGAATGAGTTTCTGTATACCGACTACACAGCCTATGATGAAGGGCGAATTCGTGAGATCATCGTTCTCTTCTGAATGGGCCACGTGTTTTTTGCCCTTAGTCCGATCTTAAACCCTTTGTAATTACGACACTTTTTTCGCGGACTGTTATTATCACTGCGGCGGCGCTTTTTTTCCTTTGTTCACTTTCTTTCTCATTTATTACATTCTATTTCTGTTATCTACCAGATTATTATCTGTGCGTCATAAAAACTTTCTATCTCCTCTACGATTAATGCAAGCTCTTGAAAATAGCAACAATTAAAAATAGTCAATAGCAATTCCTAGTACCTATAAATGATGAATTACACCACTGGTATCTGTTAATAACAACTCTAGCTATGGTCCAAAGACATTCTTAACAATAATTAATGAAAAATGCTAGCAAAGAAGAATATTAACCCCTAGCTATGGTCTATTACAACACTTACCAAAAGCCAATAAGTACTCATTGTAATAGGCAGTAACAACTACTAGAAATAGACAATAAATAACTCTAGCATCTGTCAACACAACATATATAAACCATCAATAACTAGCGCAAGCATCGGCTGATAACAACATTTAAGAACAACAGCTCTCTAAGCGGTCAATGGAAAGTCTTAACAAAAGACAATCAAAGTCTCAGTAATAGGCAATAACAACCCCTAGCAACGGTCAATAACATTTTAATAGAATATGCCAGTAGCAACCTCTCACAAAGGCCATTAGCAGTATTTGAAAGCAATAGCCCTAAGATATGGTGAAAATCAATCCCTAGTAACGGACTATAACAAGATTAACAATAGTCAATAATAACACCTGATTTTGGTCAGTATCTAGCAATCCCTAGAATTTTTCAATAACAATCCCTAACCACGTAAAGTGAAAATCCTAACATTTTTCAAAATCAACTTCTACCGGCGATCAAACCCAGAAACGGCTATCAAGAAGCTGTACCAGTTGTCAATTACAACCATTAGTAACAATCCCTCACTAGGTGATCCCAAAGGATTTTGATATCCTAAAAACGAATCACCTGTCCAAATTTGTTCTGTATATCTCGATTTCCAGGTACCCTAACTAGACCTGTGCATTGTCTGGATCGAGTGGGTTCTTTTTCCGAACCGACGTAGTTCAGTCCGAATCGCAAAAAAACTGATTCGAATTTTGCAATTCGAAAGGCTTCCGAATCGACTTTTGGCGCGCTGACTTTGAATCAGAAGAAAAGCTATTTAAATTTGGCAGTTGCAATTCCTTAATTTGTGTCGCGATTTAATATCCATTTAGAAAAATTCTTTTTTTTCACATAAATAAGAAAATCATTGGGATGTACATTTCTATACAACTTGAATTCAAAATAATCAAATATATTTTTTTACAAATGTATATTTTTGTACCATATAAAAAAGATAAGCCGAAGAATTTACTTGCATATTTTGTTCAATGCGAGGTTCAATGCAATCATTTAAAAAAAACTCCATAATGATCCAAATCATCATCCAATATTGAAGAGAAGGTGCCTTGTTTACTATATATATGGCGCTAATTTGATAAACAATTTTCTTTCTCATTGTGATTAATTAGAATATAGCTTACTCACTTATCCTTCTTACTTCTTACTTATCCTGCAGCAGTCGAAAACTGTAAATTCTGAACAAGAATATAACATTCAATAATATAACAACAATATAACATATAACATTAATTTGAAATTCAAATTACATATGACGTTGCTCAATGGGAATTCAAATTTTTTCATTTTGGAAACGCTACCCCCTACATTTATTACTTTCGTGAAAAAATACAGCCATCAATTTCCTTTTATTTTCAAAAAACTTTTCAGAGGTTCCGCTAGGAGGTTTACGGTCTTAATATGACTTCCCTGAGTCTGAAATTTAAAAGAAAATACCAATTTCATGCTAGAAAGTTCCTCCGCACCTTCAAAAGAATTCTGAAGATGTTATCGGGCATGAAATATAAATATCTGTAATTTCATTACAATTAATGGTTTGAAATGTCCTTTGAACATATTTTCCTGCATTAATATGCGCATAAGTTCTTCCACAATATAAGGAGAATATTCTCCATGATGAATAAATTGAAAATATTTTTACAGGGTGACATGGAAATATCTTGAATTTCGAAATACACATTTTTATTGTTTCAAAAATTACAATAGTACTTTAACATGTGTTTTCAGCTATAATTTATATCAAAAGGCCGTAAGCTAGTTTATTAATGTCGATTTTGATACAAGATCTTTTATAAATGTCAACAGGTTTTTCGTACCGAATACATAAAATTATTAATTGATGGAAATGAAACTCATCGTAAATGAGAATAGTAGTTGTGTCTTAGCCAATGAGGTAAAATTATATAAACTGAACGTATAAAGTAATGATAATAGCATTAAAATGATATAACCTAAAAGAGCTTAGTACTTGACCTTTTTTGAAATTGATTGAATATGGAGAATATTCTCCTCATATTATATAGAATGAATCCTGTGCATATTATTCCAGCAACAAAAATGTTCGTAGGTAATTTAAGATCATTTAGTGTAATAAAATTAGAAATTTTCGTATTCTCAGCCTGATAATAACTTTATTACTTTATTTAATAACTTCAAATTTTGTTGTTCACGCCATGAAATCTATAGCTTCTTCCTCCATATATAAGCATTTTTTTCAATAAAAGAACATTTATAACTGTTTTTTCACCAAAAAGAAGAAATTTAGTTTCTGAAAATACGAACTGTAATTTGGATTCAACAAGTTTGAAAACCTTCAGATACTAAACCCTTTCACAATCGAATAACAAAATTTTATTCACATTCTTCGCATTCTTCCCTAGTTTTTAAGTGTGAAACTGAAATGGTTAATGTGCCATATCTAAAAAAAAAAAGAACCGCTTCAGAGTGATCCAAAATGGTAAGGATTTGGCCATTTCTTCACTTCTGGGTTAGGATATGTCGAAATCCTGACGTATAAAAAAAATTCAGACAACGGATTCGTTTTTAGGACAACAAACTCCTTCGGTATCACCTAGTCCAGTCTTTGGGTACGGAAAAAGTTCCATTTTGATAGATCTCAGCAAACATAAGAATCTATTACCAACACTTAGTTATGGTGAATATCAACCTCCAGATCAATAACCCTTAGCTATGGTCATTAGAAACTTGAGCAATTTCTAGTAACGATTCCTAGCTAGGGTCAATGAAAAGCCTTAGAACGTGTCAACAACATCCTTAGAAACTCTCCACAAGGACCCTTATAAACTGTTAATAAAGACTCAGGAGACCCCTGAATATTTCTTCGAAAATATACTAACTAAGAAAAAGAATATTATGAAAACAATAGAAATTAATGGCGGAATGTTTCAAAATCAATAGGAAAAACCTACAAAATCAGAAAGATGCACTGGTGACGCAAAAAAAATTGGAATACAATACAATACGAATACAATTTTTTTATAAATGATCCCAGAAATCCATGGTCATTTTGACATTAAGACAAACAATTTGTAGGAACGCTATTTTACAAAAAAAAAAAAAAAAAACCATCTCTATGGACCATTTTTGTAGATACCCTATTTTTGTATACCTATTATTACCTATAATTTCATTGTATAAATTTCATGTGCAAAAATTTTAATGAATTTTCATCACAAGAAAATAAAATAAAGGGTAATAATCTTTATGCTGATCAAACACGTGATTATGAACTGAGTAAATATACTTTCGACAGAGCTAGCAGGCTTCACTGAGGTTTTGTACCTCCCTTAATTAACCTTTCTGCTCGAAAGATTTTCCTGCATTTTACCCTCCCAGCTCTCTAACTAAAACTTTCATAATGGTGTTGATCCTCTTCCTATTTTCTGATATGCCCAGCCTTTTCTTTCCAATCCTCTCTGACGCTGTTAATTTTTATTCTATTTGAAAAACTCTAGAGGTTGCAGACGGTCAAGGCAAAAAATGTCGTCCTCTTTATTGAAAGAGACTTTTTCTTTTGAGTTAAAAAAGAAGGATCTTCGGTTCGGCATTCAGCAATCAGCTTCTTAGAGTCTGATGCAGTGGATCGAACGGCTTTAGGAACTTTATGGGAATAGTTGTTTGAAGGAGTGACTTATTTCTATTGAAAAGTGCAAACAATTTCCTTTCATGGGAAAGTTTTCCTACCTTGCTGTTTGCATAATCACGAATGGATAAGACGTCTATACAATTTTACTACTGTTATTATTTTGATCTTTTTTCAATTTTATAATTATTTGATCAGAAATATTTATTCAGAACTTTTGGCTTTCGACAGAATGTTTAAATCTTTTTTTTAACTTCCTAGAATTATACAGTATTGTTAGTTTAATAATTTTATCATGAATATATAAAAAAATAAAAAGTGAATGAAGCTTAATGTTATAACTTCCACTTGTTTCAGTTTATCCTCTTATTCCTTCAGCTTATGCTGAACACATTGGGGTCATAACCTAAACGTTATATCGATAAATTTAGATAGTATTTTGCGAGCTAATAAAATTCTGAGCTTCTTGCAAGAAGTCTACCAAGCCGTACTGCGACCACTTTCCACGAATATATCCACACACAACTCAAGCAATCCCGTAGAAGAATCTTGAAAAATTTAAATAATCCTAGTATACCATCACACGTCCCATCCTTAGGGTCATCAAGATTTATTCCGAGGGCTTTGCTATTCTACCCAGACTAAAAATTTCTACATAGTTTGTTTTGAGAATTATTTTTATTCATCCATTTCAAGGCTGGCTACTTGAAAAAAGCCTGCAAGAAACAAATGAAGAAAACGAACAAGAGTCAAGAGAGGGAGGAGGTGAGTACTCTTCTAGAAAAGATAGGAGGGTGAAATTCACTTTGGTGTATGCTGAACCAGCGTATTTCTATCTGATCAGGTCGTGCATAGACCTGCAGGTAAAAATCACTAAATCTCGAGTTTCCAAAAAAACTTTATCAGCATTTTTTCAGAACAAGGTTTCAATCTGTTCATACTTACCAGATTTTATAAAAAAAGTTTAAAGACTACTTTTTTTTGTACGCTTCATAAAATGAAAATATTTGAAGACACTTGAAAAACGCTTGAAAAATATCAATTTGCTAAAAATTTACAGAAACAAGAGAAGATTCGCTTACTGAATTAAAAAATAAACATTGCGAGTACTTGAGTACTTTTCTTGACAAATATTACAGTAATAAAGCAATTAAGCTGCGCTCGTTCAACAATGGCTTTTAATTCTAGGTGGAAAATGTGACAGGAGTAAAAGATAGCCGGATTTTTCCATCCTTTACGAACCGTTGCCGCTCTTGGAGCAGATCTTGCCTGTCTTCTTTACTTCTCCTACTAACCGACCTTTCTTTCTATCGCTTTTCTCTTTCATCCTTTCTCAAGTATTCTCGAAGTGAAGCAAGAGGCTGGGGAAGTGGAGCAAGTTGCCTATTAGGGGATTAATTTTTATAACAGTTGCACGGATCCCTGCTTTAGGAACAATATTGTTCCTTCCCTCTTTTCTTTCACTCCTACCCTTTTCTATTTTCTTCTCTCTCCTTTCCATTTCCTCACTTTCCGCTCTTTACTTATTTTTCCTCTTCTTACTCTTTTTATATACTTTGATAGGAATCTCCGGCTGATTCTTTCCCTTTCTCTCGCAATTAGGAAATTGTTTTTAAAAAGGCTGCGGTCGTTTCTTTCTGATTCTAATGAAATTTTATACAGAGAAACAGAACTCGATGAACAGTAAAAAAACTGGATAGGAAATATAAAAATGGTATTACTTTTCTATCCCTCTCTATTTTTGTTTTGTTTTTTCAGCTGTATGAAGAACTGATGGGTAAATTTTTTTAAATCATTTTTTTCCTGATCACTTTCGGAAACAAGAGCCCTTCTACAGCGTCAATCAGACTCGTCTAATTAAAGGTAAGTAATGGTAGACTAGGGTTCAAACTGAGCAGTCTATGTCTCCGAATGACGATCGTCGACAAACACAGACGCGATCGCATTAATGAGAGAGGAGTAGATTAAACATTTTTGAGTCGATCCATTAAGTAAGGTAATAACGAATTTTACGGCAGTGAAAAGCTGCTCACGCCTGAGTCTGAAGTTAATTACTTTCTCGCTATGAGAACTTTAACCTCTCTCCTCATTTGTTTGAACATCCTTTCCGACCTTCTTTCAGGACGCTGGAATACGTACCAAACTGACTTCTTATCTCCCCTAGAGTTTACTTTTGTAACCTACGGTGTTCTCTTGCAGCCTTTATTAGTCTTCGGCCTTGTCCTCTAATTCTACTTCCCAACACTCTCTTGAAGTTTCGCTCTGATGCATTTCTTTCTTGACTTTAAGATTAAACATTATAATCCTTAACAGAGAACAATGGATGTTTACCCGTGATATTTTATAGTGGAAACCTATACTGAATACGTGGAACACCACAAATTGTTCGGCACTTCGAATTTTTTTATAGACATAACAGCATTTTCTTCAACCACTTTATTTTACATAAGCAATTTTCACTAATATTATTGATGATTGAGGGTAACGAATCAATAATCATTGTTTTCCACGAATTCACATATGACACGAAGTTACATTGGCTATGGGGACGGCGATTTGTCAAGCTCAGCTGAGAGGGCAGCACCGTGAGTGGTGATGTACCTTGTACACAAGAACAAGGCATTATCTACTGTTTCCTCAGTTTTTTATTATTTGGAAAGCGATTTGCTCCTTTATTTGTACACCCAAATGCCACATGCAGACCTGGCATTTCGAAAATAGTGCTTGAAGCAATGACTTCAAAGCTGCGTTATGAAGGACTGATATAATTCGAATAGCAGACGTTACCACCGTTGGAACCGTCGTCTTGTGTATCACCAGACGCACTAGCGACCCTAGCGGCCGCAAGTGTCAGTCGCCGTCCCCATAAGCTTTATCAAGTGATCAACAGATGTCGCCAGTATTTTCCACCTAATATACAGTTTTTAACATACATTTTTTTGGTGTTGTGGTGAAAACATTTATACTTTTGTATCATTCTAAGCAAACTCATGAGGGTTTTAAATAATTTCCAACTGAGACATCACCTCATAATGATCAGAATAGTCAAAAATGTAAACAGTGCTCCTACAATATTTAAAATTGTCTTTGTGAATTGAAAATTTTACTAGATAAAATGTAGAGGTCCAGCAACGACTTAAGAAATTAATGTTATAAAATGTAATCAATGAATTTTCGAAATTGTTTCTAGCTGCACAAATCCTTATACTCAAAGATATCGACCTGTCAATAGCCCTTAAAAATGTGTCCTTGCGGTATGATCAAGTATAGTAATATATGCCAGCATCCTACACATAAATTATGCCACGAATGAGCCAGTCTATCGTAGATTAGAGAAGAAAAAATCAAGAATTAAATGCAACTGAACTTATTTATCAAACATTGATATTACACCACAAACACTAAAAAATATATATGGTAATCATAGAACGTGAAAAAATGATAGTTATAAGGAAGGAAACAAGAATTAGCTGTAACGTCACATAACCCTGATTTTATTTTTACATTTTATAGTTATTATCGAGGTTTTTTTTTCTTTGATTTTCTTTTAATTTATAATTTATTTTAGATGTAGCAAATTGCCCCAGAATATTCTGATGTCACTTATTTGCCAATAACTCAGAAACCAGGATCTTATTTCTCTACGAGAAGGCTTTAATTGCCCATATAGTTTCATAATTTTAAAATTTATTTCTTAAGAGATACATATATCTATACATGAGAGTTTGGATTGATGTGTGATGTTAACTTTTTTACCACAGATTTTTAAATTACACACACAAACACACATATATATATATTTATATATATTTATTTATTCACTTATATGTTCTATAAAGTAGAGACATTGTTTGGTCTGCTCAGTTCGAGATCAATTTGAAAATACAAGCCTTGAGCCTTTGACGATTTTGTGAAAATATTGTCCTAGTTTTTATTTTTCCAAACATCGATTTGATATATTATTCATTCATCCTAATTTGTCTCTTTCATAATTTTTGTTTTCACCGATAGCTATTTGTTATAATCCACACATATGATGATAGAAAGAATAAAATTCATGACCAATGATATTTCAGAAAATATAAACTACGAAAAAGTTTTATTCGGTGGTAAGTATAATTTGGGTAATATTCATGCGCCACCTCCAGAAGATAGCAACAGACCTACTTGAGATCGATCCACTTAGTGCAAACCTGTTTACAGCCAGAACTGAACAACGGCCAGCTGCGAATGACATTAGCTTATCACACCTTGAAATTACATCCTTAAGACAATATAGATTGCTTACATAGCCTCCATATTGCCAATATCAGTTAAGCTTATTAGCCCGATGTCGAACCACAAAATACCTCCTAATCTTGCACGATTGTAAACTAGATTACATTATTATTACTGTTATTATTATTATTATTCCATCGAGTTGAATCCCTTTAGATATAAGCATAACTCCTTCAGTTCTATTGAAACAACATTCTCGTCCACAATGCCACTATGATACGGATCGCTGATCAATATATCTAGCAATCACCTCGGTTGAAGAGCTTCACAGCATCATACATTACAGTTTACATAAAAATACACAGACTGAGCATCCCGCAGGATGATACATACTCTTTACCCTGCTTTTTCCTGCGAAACTTTTCTGTCCTAGCATACAATTATTGCTTTCTTCATATTCATATATCTTTCATGCAAAGTTCTCTCTCTTCATAACTATTTTTGTTGTTGTACCTAATTTATTGAGAATATTTTCCGCTTCAAAACTAGCAAACCAGTTTTGTGATACAGTTGCTTGACTGACGTAGAGTTTTCTCTTTTCTCTTTCAACAATAGAAGGCAGTATGTTTAGCTACAAAGCGGAGGGAAGAATAAGAGGACGTTTGCGTGAAGGCACTCTTCTTCTAAGAGGGAATAAAGAATTTGAAAGTCTGATAAAGGAGGACCAGCGCATTCTGTGGTTTACGCTTTACGAGATGCGGTTGTAAAAGGCTCCATATTCTCAGAATGGGTTGAGGAGGCGAGGTTGCATTTTTGTGGAAGCTTTACATCCAACGTCACTTCCACCAGTTTGATTGCAAGGACATAAGAATGGTGAGCTACTATATTCCCTTACTATTTACCATCCTTTCTACTTTGCTTTATAAGAAAAACACCTTCGTATATCTTAAGGAACTCGTACATCAGGTCTGTTTTTTTTCATTCCTCTACTAGAAGCAAACAGATGGAAAAAGGATAGAAATGTGATATAAAAGGGGATTGATATGCCCTACACGTTTCCAACCCTTCCTCTACACTGAAAGTTATCCATTTTTGAGGACGAAAAATTGAAAAAAAAAATGTTTTTTTATTTATTTTATATTTCAGCGAATGACAGCTAGCGTCGCATTTTTGATTAATTGACAATTTAGGTGCAAATAGAAAAATAGAAAATGAAAACTTCCGTATTGCTCAAAAATGGATATTGCATATCAACTGGCTAACAGGTCCTTTCATGCAAAATCAATTGGGTTGTGCGATATTCATGATATTTCTTTGAAATTTTTCCCCTTTTTCATCAGAATGAAAGTGAAGATGGTTTTTATTTTATTTATACACAATCGCCCAACTGGAATAATTGTATAAACAGCATACGGTTTCGAATTGCGAGAGGCACTGGAGTGTTAATGCAGTGATCCATATGCAAGGGACGTTCTCTTCTGCACGTTTTGAACCATCGCTCAACCTAGGTATGGCTTTCCGTCTCATGATTATCCACTCACACGTCGATTGGCTTAGGGTTTCCAAAAATCATACAATTCTAGGTAATTACAGCTCAGCAATTACAAACAGGACTATATTGAATCAAGCCCTAAAGACAGTAAAGCTGTTTCAATTATGAATATCGATTTTCATACAGTGGGTACAGACATTTCGTTAGTCATTTTAAATACTGGGAAAGTTATTCTGGATAAAAAGTATTTTTAACAGCATCGATTACTTTATTCGTTCACTGATTAATATGTTATTATGCGTACATACAAATTTTTACTGATTGATAATTTTATTCAATTTTTATCACCATTTTCTTTTGCATCTAACTATCATTTTGTGTTGAAAAATGAAGTTCTTGATCAACTGAAAATTTTATAACACGGGTATTTTCCATGTTTTTCTTCTATTAAATTGATTTGCCTCCTTTGTAGAACTTAAATAAAAAAGTTTGGATAGTAAAAGCCGAATACTCTAGCCTAAAAGAAAATATTATTCAAAGTGGATGGTATGATTCACCTATGTTCCGTATTGAATCCGGCATCAATGTAAACTTTGGTATATTCCATGTTAGATATTTTTTCAATGAAAATTACTTGTATTTCAGATTTTCTAAAAATAAAAGACCAGTCGTTTCAATATTATCCCAATAATTACTTCGTATTAATACACTGTAATGCGCTTTCATTACATATATGTTTTCTTTTTGAAAATAGAATTGTTTTATTTCAAGAATTACAATTACTTACGTGCCACTTTCAAATCGTTCATGATCTTGAACGTATAAATCTTGAAAAAATACTGATGAAAAATATAGCATATTTTTGTCTCTAATAATATATGAAAACATACATGTCGGTTTCTCGAATAAAATATTGCTTTTTGATTAATTTTGACAACGTAAACCTTTTTTCTAGAGGAAACAGTGTGTAACAAAATGAAGTATTTCGCCTTTTCCTTTGATCTCAGAACTGGATCAATTTTTGAAATGAAACTTCTTTTGGGATGAGAATGAATTGAAAAAAAACGATCAATCCACCAACCGCCCTTACGGATATCTCTCTGCCTTTCTCTTACACGTATACTTTATACAGTTTATACCTTCCTCTCTCTATTCGCCCATCCTAACTGACAGGCAAAGCAAAGCATGTATATTGTATATGCTCCCTCTCTTCTCTCTCCCTCTCTTTCTTTCTGCACTTTTTTACCATGCGGTCTTCTCAAAATCATCAACGTTTCATTTCTGCCGTGTGGCCCACTGCCACACACTGGTTTTTTTTTTAATCAAACTTTGAACATCATAATTCAGATCCTCAGTATCTCGGAAACAAGTTTAAAAAAATGAAAGTTAAATTTTTAAACATAGTCTCAAGTTGAAAGAAACTTGTGCTTCAAACGCAAAAAATATTGACAAATAATTTTCTCGGTGCTTGATATTTTTTATTCAAACTTTTCATATCCAAATCCAGAAATGCAGTATCATTGTCGCCAGTTGAAAAAGATTAGATTTTTAATCACCATCCAAAATTGAGAAAACTTGCGTTAAAAAAAAACATTCTTCCTCCATTTTAATTTATTTTTTGGAATATATCTTGTCTACCGTGGAAAATTGTTAAAATGGCGCTTTTGCCCTTTTGAGACGCCACCCCAAAATACATGTATCTATCAGTTTCGTATTACTATTGGATTTTTCTTACGGCTACAGAAATTCTTGTAGTTCACGAATTTGTTTATTATATAGAAAAAAAGTTTTCAGTTGAGGAAATCAAACAACAAATGGCCCTAAATCTAGCTTTCACTCTCAAAGCAGGTTTAAATTGGACGTAAAAAAAAAGCTGTAGAAAGAACTAGACTTTTTTGTTTGGAACGGAATGAAGATTTGATAAGAAATCGGACAATCTGGCAATGTTGATATCATGGAATCGTTTGGGACTGAAATATATTCTTTTCCAAGGTAAAATGTGCTACAACTCTTTTAAATCCTACAAAGTGTCATCCTACAAATCTAACAATCCTACAAATTCTGAAGTGTACTCACCTCGAAAAGGAAAATTGTCCGATCGGGCTAAAAATTGGCTTAATTGTAGTTCTATCAGATAGTACTCATCACACCAAAAATTAATTAATTTTGATAATTATTTATCAAAGTAGAGGGGGCACAATTTTTTCAAATTTGGGGACTTTTTTTTCTTCAAAATAGTTTTAAAAGAAAGCTCAGATTTTTTCCTATAAGACCCCAATTTGCAGAGTGGAAAATTCATTTTTCTTTGATTGATAGAACGATGCGTAAACAAGATGCCGTGATAGGGCGGGTGGTGCGCGATCTCCATTAGTGTGCTCACGCCGATAATCTTTGTGCAACGCTTTAGTGCCCGTTTTTTTAATTATGTAAGATTATATGCTACTAGAAGAACTGCTCTTTGTTTTTTCAGGGTGAATTAACAAGGCCTGTATTACGGTCAGTGTAAAATTAATTGGGAATATGCTTTAAAAATTAGAAGTGAGAATATACATCTTTCGAATTCACATTTTTTTTACATTAACATCTTCTTTAAAAAACCTAGAGCAAAATTTATTGTCTGGGGAGTTTTTGATTTGCTTCGATTCCGCTGAGAATTACGCCTTCATAATACAGAATGCAGCGCAATGATATCTTAGCTCATGACACGGTGGCTGTTCACGAGTATCAAAAGATAATAGTAGAATACTTGAAAACTCATTCCAGGCCGAATAAAATCTACTGTTTCACTGATGGTACAGTTCAACATTTTAAAAATAAGAGTAGCTTTGTTAATCTCCGAACACATGAAGAAGATTTTGGTATCCAAGCTGATTGGCACTTCCATGGTACATCTCATGGTAAGGGTGCATGTGATGGTATAGGAGCGAATATAAAGAGACAAGCAACACGTTCAAGCTTATGTTCTCCGAAACATCACATACTCACTATCCATGCTTTGTTTCAGTGGGCAAAGAGTAACTGTAAGGAAACCAAAATTTTTTTCATCAGCAAAGAAAATCATGCCTTAGCCACCGAGTTACTGAAAGCCAGATTTGACCTGGCTATCATGATACCAGATACATTACTGTACCACGCTTTCATTCCCACTGAAGATGGAAAACTTCAACTCAAGAAGTTTTCGTCCTCTGAGAAATACGACATCTTCTCGAATGGCAAAAAACAAAAACCGCAAAAGAGGCCTGCAAAGAAAATAACTGTCGAATCTATCGCCAAAAGATCGAAAAGAAAGAAACATAATATTACCATATAATATTATTCAACTTAAAAAACTGGCACTGAAGCGTTGCACAACGATACTCGGCGTGAGCGCAACCGGGTAAAAATATTTGGTCTTGATTTTGTCTTGGGTGAAGACCAATCCAAGACAATTTCAAGTCATTTGTATGTCTAACTCGTGAGACGGAGCCAGACTATTTTTGATGTCTTAAGGGTCATCAATAATCCGCTTTAAACTTTATAGAATGTTTATATTATTTATCTTCATGGTATTTATTGTTTACGTATTAATAAGTTTACTTATCTGCAATAATTATGTTGTTTTGATGGCGAATCTAGAAATATTGTCCATTTTTTCCTATCGCCAACAGTTCACTAGATACTTCTAGAAAATGACAGTTTCAATATTTCTATGGAAAATTTTATATACCTGCAGTTGTTGAGACAGACAAATTCCGAATTGCTTATTTAAAAATTATTTATCACAAAATTACAAGTTTTATCGGTTGTAAAATTTTAATCCTCAGCACATGTCAACTGTTTGGTCCTCACATAGATACCTGATTCCCGGAAATGGCAGGCCCTGCTGGTGGGGTCCATAGCTTATAGAGGTCAAAGTATAATGGACAATAAAATTTACAAACGAAAACTTCTCTAATTTTGACCCCGATGAATGTTGAAGCCACAAAGTGCTAATTTAATTTTCCTTGAGAGTAATTCGGTATATTTATCAAGACTTACACTCCTGGTCTTAAGGCAAGTCTACCTGGTCTTGTCTTAGCACAGTTAATAGCCATAAATGCAAGAGAAGTCTTTATATCTCCAATGTCTAGCTGATGAGACGAAACCAGACATCATCATTCTGAAGACATATTGAAGACCTTCAAGACAAAATCAAGACTATATATTTTTACCCGGGCAACAGAGAAAATCGCGCGCCACCCGCCCTATCACGGCATCTTGTTCACGTATCGTTCTATTTCTCAAAGACAAATTAATTTTCCACTCTGGAAATTGGGGGTCTTATAGGAAAAAATCTCAGCTTTCTTTTTAAGCTATTTTGAAGAAAAAAAGTGCCCAAATTGGAGAGAAAGTCAAATTTATCTTTGATTTTCAAAAATGTGTGTAAAATTTGGACTTTTTTCAAAAATTGTTATTACCACCAGGAAGTTTGTGGAAAATTCTATCGAAAATATTCTGAGTGTAAATTTTTTTAGGCAATAGGACAACAGTTAAAAACGTTTGAAAGTATGGCTTTGATTGAAAACCCCAAAAATTGTACCCCCTCCACATTGATAGATAATTACCAAAATAAATTAATTTTTGTTGTGAAGAGTACTATCTAATAGAACTACAATTAGGCCAATTTTTAAGCCTGATCGGACAACTTTAATTTTCGAGGTTGGTACACTTCAGAAATTATGCCCCTACAGTTTTTTATTTTGAAAAAGCTAAGGTGTCACATTTATTTGGTACCGTATTATTACCCCAAATAAAAACTAATTATGTTTATATATTTGACAGTTACAATACTTTAAAATAAAATATTTATTGGTTTTCCAATAGTTCGTGTGAATATTCAAATAACTTTTTTCCTCGGAAAATAATATATTTCAGTACCAAATGATTCCTCGATATCGCTGTGGTCAGATGATCCGATTTCCTATAAAATCAATCTCATATACAATGATCATACTTAATTTTATCTGTATTTAATAGCGTCATCTTTGTACGGACTATACTTAATACTAGGAGGGAAGTCAGTAAGTTAGATTATGGGAGCAAATAATAATTCCATCGGGACGTTCGATGTTATATCAATGCCGGAGATCGACAAGTGCCTAATGTGGATCACATTAGGGCCCTACACATCAGGCAGGTAGCAGCAATACCAAGGGATGTGCATCGAGTCAACTAAGCGACCGCATCTCCTGTCGAATCAAACCCTAGACTCTCTCGATTCCAGTAATATATACAATATACATGCTTGAAGCACGGCCTTGTGAGATTTGAACACGTGCCGATCAAATTTTTATCATCATTATTTTACGAGTTTCAGCCTCGTTACACTATCGGGAATCAACGGGTAGATTTAAGATCAATCTAGAAGTCGCGTGATGCTTATATTCAAACAAAATACATGTCCTATACAACATCGTTCTGATCCGAATCGTTGACAAATATTTCTACCAATCACACCGGGTGGAGAGCTTCACAAAGCCATTGCACATCACGGTTCACACATAACCCACAAACTGACTGATGTACCCATAAGAACATCCATACGCTTAAAGCTAACAATATTCTCGCATCAAAGCTCTCCACTAGGGTGCAGGCGTGCAAACCACTAACACACTCTTCATGCCTGATATGTCCTGACATACATATTTTGCTCCCTTTATATGCATACATATTTTCATAAATGCTTTTGTAGTTCTATGGCTCCTTATATCTCTACACTTCAGCGTCTCGTTCACATATTCTTACCACACTTCCCTCGGTTTACGTCTGGTTACGTTACCATACACTTTACCTTAATACACTTGCTTCGCTGAACATCCTTCATATCTATTCTCTCAACATGACCAAACCATCTTAACATTTTGCATTTTTTATCATTTTATAGTCTAGCTCTCTCGACATTGCTAAGATCCTTAATATTCAGCTTTCTTGAGTACGCTCGCTTCTTGTCGGTAACAGCCACGCAGATTTTACTTTAGAATGAATCTTGAAAATGATATCCCTTAATTGTATTCATGTCTGCTTCCGTGTACAAGCCAACTCCATCCTTGACCTAGAATAATTTCTCAAGCTTAGAGGTAATGATCTATTCCACATTCAGAACCCCTAATAATCCTTGTATATATAGCTATCTCAATCTCTCATCCCCTACAAAAAAATCAATAGTAGTTTGGTTTTCACAGCTGCATTCAGTAACATGTTCATTATTTTATGCCTAAGCTAAGAAAGTAAATTTTAAGAAAGACACGCGTGGATCTACGGGGTGGTGGAACTGAGACAGCCCCCCCCCCCCACACCTAGGATTTTCCACTTACCTTCACTTTATACTTCTTTGATGGGAATTGAGAAAAATGATACATTATGTTAATATTTAAAAACTTACAAAAGATAATATATAATAATCTTCAAATTTATTCATTCACTTTGTATAAATCTCACGTGTTCTTATCTCCCAGTTTCTTCTGTAATGCCAATTTGACAGTTTATTATAGCCTACGTCACTTTTGAGCTAATATTTGACCTGAAGTAGCATGACGTTGTTCTGCCTACATTGAAATTCTTTTTAATGTATTTGAAAATTATCACTTTTGAACATTAGATTAAAATGATGAATTTTGGAAAGCAAGATGCACAGTTTAAGAAATAATAATTGTTAAGGACTCAGTTTCTGTATACTAATCGAAGAATACTTCAATTTTAAACAAAGTCTGGATTTATTTAATGTGTAGTGGTGCAATTAGGCTTAAATTCATTACTTTCAAAGCTTCCAATTAGCAATCATATAATTTCTAACGTTTTGAGAATAACTAAACTTTCAAGGCTGATAATATTTTCAAATTCTTTACTTTTTACCGCTAAAAATAAAAGTGAATGTTTTTTTGTGTCGAGAAATCTTATTGTTTCAATAATAAATGCTATCCAATTACCTCCAATGTCATTTTATACTATATGATATGATATCTCTTGGTAATTTTTATTATATTTAAAATTTCTATAATGTTAATATAAAATTATAGTTTTGAAATGTCAATTCTGAAATAGTTTAATTTTTGAAGGCTTGAAGCCTAAGCCGTTTAGCTTGAAAAATGTATATCAGTAAATATTTGTTCTTAAGTTCTTCAATTTTTAAATGCACAATCAGCAACGTTATTAATTTTTTAAATATTTAGTATGTAGTTTTAGATAATTGAAATAGATGAAATTAATTTAAAATGTATAGCTTTTGATGTTTTTTTAGAAGCATTACATTTTTACAGGCATTGAATTTGAACTTATTCAATTTAAATTAATTAACTTTAAGTTTCAATTTAGAAAATTTTTAAACCCTTAAAATCTTGGAAATCTTATCAGGATTCCTTGAATCTTATGCAACTGATATTGATACACCTTGAAATCTTATAAAATCACTTGTGTCTTTACAGTTCGTTGAAATTCAATAAAAACTTTTAAGATACCATGACATCTGATAATATTTTCAATAATCCTGGAAATGTATTAAAATACCTTGAGAGCTTTCAAAATCCTTCAATATTGTTGGAATGATTGGAAATCCGAATGAATCAATTTTTTTTACATACCTTGAAAATGCCTCGGATTATTTTTATATATCCTGATACCTTACAGGTCTTACAAAATCCTTCAAAATCTTCTGAAATTCTAGGAAATGCTTTGAAGCCGCTTACAAATTTTTTTTTTCAATTTTCAAAAATCATTAAAATCCTTTCAAATTTCTTCGAACGTTTCAAATCCTTTGAAAATTTCCTGGAATCATTGGAAACACACTGAAATATCCTAAACTCTTTGAAATCTTAGAAAATACAAAGACATTTTTCAAGCGCTTGAAAATTACTGAGAATCTTTTCAATTACCCTAATATCTTTCAAATACTTTTGAATTTTTTAAATCCCTTCAAATTAATGAAATCTATTGCAAGTATGTATTTAATAATCTTTCAAAGTTTCCGAAATCCTTTGGAATCCTTCAATCCTTATTAATAAATTCTTTGAAATCTATAACAATTTTATAAAATCCGTTCAAATTCCGTGAATTTTCATGAAATATAGTGATATTCTTGGAAATTTCTAGAAATATTTCAAGCCCTATAGAATCTTTTGAGATCCTGCGAAATTATTATAATACATCATTCGAAACCTTTAAAATCACTTAGAGTTACTGAAATCCTTGAAAACCTAATAAAATCCCTCAAAAATCCTTTGAAATATTTGCAAATCTTGGAATTCTCTAAAAAGTCATGGAATCTTTTTCAGTATCCTAAAATTTTATAAATCTAATGGAATCTTTTCAAATCTTTTGGAATTCAACGGAATCATTCAAAACCACAAATTAAACGAAACATTCGAAACTATCTTGAAATCTAATAAATCCCACAAGGTCACGTAATTTTTGTGAAATAGTGGATTACTAATTACACTGGAACCTGGACTTATGCACGGTGCCATGCATGACCTTCAAGGTCCTCCGACACAAATCCAGATACTCCGAACATAAGCAGGCAGGGTCACATGAATAATTTCTGTTGAATTTGGACGCATGACGGAACCTGATGCAACTAACGCGCTGTATGTGCGGCCTTCATGTTGTTTGTTACGCTTGACTGAGCACTACTTCTCCCTGGTCCCGCGGCTCCCATTATCAACAAATTGTAGTTTACAGCAATTCTAGTAACGCACGAATCCAGTTGACGGAAATCCAGGTTTCAGTGTACTTCATGCAAAAAAGAATGACGAATAAAAGATTGCACGAGCAACAGTCTGCTGGTAGTGGGGGTGTCATCACGTGGGATGTACAAGAATCTGCCTGTACGTTCGATGTCTTCCTGAAACAAGTATGAGGACGAGTTGTGGATCGCACCTTGAAATCATTAAAAATGCCCTAAATCCTTTTGAATCCTATGAAATCTTTCAAAATCCTTATGACGTAAATTATGAAGTAATAAGTAAATAAAGTAATTACTTGAAATTGTTTGCTGTCCCATAAATGTCGCTTTAATCACTAAAAATATCTTGCAATTTTTCAAACAATAATAAATCTCTTAATTCAGTCTTATAAAATCCTTTGAAATATCCTAAAATCTTAAAAATCTCCAAATATTTCTTACAATGTTTGGAAGCTTTAGAAATTTCTTAAAATGATTGAAATCCTTGGAAACTCTATAAATTTCCTTGAAAGCTGTGGGGAGTATTCTGATATCCTCTAAATCCCTTGAAAATTGTTGCAATCTGGTCGTTTAATGAATTCCAGTTTGCTTCTGAATGTTAGGTTTGACGAATAAATAATATGTCAATATTTCAAACCCCAAGATATTATGAGAAAACAAAGTTTTTTTAGACAAGAAAAAGAACCCTGAGTTCGAAAAAAGGCTGTAAAAATTTGTGAATGAATTGATGAATTAGGTTCTAATGCTTTGAGTGCTTTGATTTTGTAGTTAAGTATTCAATATCTAAATTGAACATTTTTACAGTTACGAAAGTTTTAATATTCATGGCTTGGAAAAATTTTGACCGAGAAATGACTAGCAACATTTTTTTCAAAGGCCACCTAGTATAAAATAATATTAAATGTAGAAAATGATACCTTAAGCAATTGGTCTATTGAATTACGCATAGCTCTCTACGTTTATACAATTTTCTGAGGCCTCCTCACTCCCAAGGTCCCTTCTTTGGATCCGCATCTGAAGAAAGCAAAAGAAGTAGATTTTGTCTTGAGATCCCGCGAGGTAGGTTCTCTTCGCTCCACCGGTGAGGGAAAACACGACTTAGAAAGCTCGTGTAAATGCGTAATGCTCGAGGGAATCCGGTGCAGTTCCGGTGGTTGACGTCATGCGGCATATTCCGCCCGAAGAAGTAGTTTCCACCTTAGCTTGGCATCAGCGGCAGAGGGAATGTGTGCAGTGTGTTCTCTGTGCACTCGAGTCTTGAGAAGAAGGAAGAGGGATCTAACGGGTAAAACCAGCCAGCTAGCTAGGCAGTCAGCTTCAGCCACCCACCCTTTCCTACAGTCAGAGTGCACTTCGCAGATAGAACGGCGGTATCGGGGATGAAAACGGAAGGGAGGATTGCTATCCAGGGGTTAAGACGTGGAGCCTCATATCCGCAAGCTCTTCCGCCCCGTTTAGTTTAAATTATTATAAACAGCTCCGGTAAGCAAATCCACCAACTATCTAGCCGAGAGAACCATTCTTTCGACCAGCTTAACCCTTTTTCAACCTACAAATGCCAGGATAAGAACGGAATTCCTTTCCTTACCTTAGCTTCACTTACTACCATTTCGCACTTCACTTTGCGGCCGTTCAAAAACTACATCACACGCCCATGGTGGAGGGGGTGGGGGGGCGTAGAAGATTATTGATGATTTTTGACGCAGGGGGAGGCGTTAACGCAGCATAAGACATGCATGGAAAATACAAATGTGGATACACATTTTTTTGGAAGCCTGAAAAAATTTAAATTAGTTATTTTATTTTACAAGTAGAGCATCTACATACAGGCTTCACAATCTTTTTTCTATTCGCCTGTTTCCCCCTTTTCTAGAATTCCTTTTTTCACTATGTTTTGAAGAATGCTAAAGATATTCGTACGACCGGCCGCACGAATAGCGAAAGCACTGAACGCGTCGGTTCGAAAGGTACTAGCGACGTGACTGGCCGAATGCCAGAGATACTTTTGCTATTGGTCCGGCAAGTACGGCATATGAAACGTAATCCTGTGTATGATTGTAAAATAATAACTTGTGTTGCAAATAATTATGAGTATAACTGAGCCACTTAGGCTGCATTTAATTTGGGTAGTCGTGGGTTAAAATAAAATAATTAAAATTGCAGAAGTTCTTGAACAAGAGCTCTTATGTATAATACTTAAACATAGGGTAAGGAGGGGCGGCGCTAACCAGTTAACAGTCAATGATTTAATAATTCAATTATTTCCAACAAGCTGTATTTCGTCGGCTTTGCCCCACACCCGAGGGCAAAGCAAACCGCAGCTTTTTATGAAAATCAAAACATCTGAAGATGGCAAGACATGATGGTTCGCTTCTGTGGTATTTCATATACTGGAAAAATTACCTTAAAACATTTTCAGCAAGAAGAATAAGTTATTTTTAATATAAATCGTGATAGCTGTGATATAACCTCTTATGCGTTGACATTGCACTAGAGACGGACTACGCGCTAAGGTTTCTACCATACCAATGCAAAACACCCGCTCTACCGACCGGATTTAAAATAATAATATTTAATAGTTTCTTGCATGTAGCCCAGAAGATAAGCACGTGTTAGCTATTATTTTCGTCATGCATGCCCCACTGGTGAGGCCTCATTTATTTACGATATTTAAAATATTTGGGACATGAATTAGCTAGCGAATCTTCCATTCTTTCGTTGTCAAAACTGTTTTCTGCATCATTTTTGTTTTACATCGTCAATTTTCAAGATTTTAGTACGTGAAACTATACCTATGATATAATAGATTCATTTAATGTAAAGTAATATTAAAATTGTTAAATAATAGCGATGTTATAAGCAAAGTCGCCTTTGACCCACCGCTTAGCACTGCCCCTCCTTACCCTACTACTTGCACATAATGATGAATGAGAACATGACGATTAAATTAAATTTCAATAATGAAAAAACACAATTGTTCAAAGTAAAATATTAATTCTAGAAGTACTTTCCAAGCCGACCGGACGACAAACTAGTACTTTATTATTCTCATGACCAGCCGTACAAATAGCCACTAAATTCTCGTTTAATCAGCCATACGAGTAGACACTTCGTTTCAAGAAACTTCGCCTTTTTCCCCCATTCACGCTTTTTCCGCTTAAATGCGAACTATTTCGGTAAAAATATTTTTTATTGGTTTAGGATTTAAATATTTCATCAGAAATTCTTTTTTTTTTTGAAAATTTATTTTCATTTCTAAAACTTTGACCAATTCATTCTTGGTCTAAGATTGATTGTTTGTAGTTGGAAATTCTACTACATACTGAACTTTTCATTGAGAATCCATATTTTTAGGTTAAGAATTCAACTTCTTTGTTGAAAGTTTACCTACTGTCGTGAACATTTATTTTATTGCTTGAAGATGACATTTTGTTAAAAATTCATTATTCTTTCGTTTGAGATGTAATTTTTTTAACTAAAAACTTATCTATTACATTTTCGATTGAAAATTGATCATTTTTATTGAGAAGTTCAACTATTTGGTTTAAAATTTATGTATTTTGTTGTAAATTCGGCATTCTTGGTAGAAATTTAATCTTCTCGATCGAAAATTCAATTACTTGGTTAATAGTTAAAAAATTTGTAAGAATTCATTTTATGAGTGAATGATCAGTATCTTTGGTTGAAACTATATCTATTTTGTTGAAAGTTTTTATTTTGCTTGAAAACCGATTCTTCAAAAAGCAAATTCAACTATATCACAATTAGCTGAAAATTCATCGAAAAAGGACCTTATTGTTGATAATTCACAATTTCTCATTAAGGGGTTAAACGACTGTAGAATTTTCAAAAAAGCGAAATTTTTATGCGCTTGAAAGCTGTTTCAGGGTCCTTAAAATAATATAGCAAAAGATAGAGGACGGAAAAAATGTCTAAATTTTCAAATCTGCGGCAACGCCTCTCAGGTATTTCCCGCATTTTTCTCGAAACCACTTTTTTTGAGCAGGCCGAAAACGTAACACGAACAAATCCTCACCGATCGATCTGCAATTTCAGAAGTATATTCAGAGTAGCTTTCTCCAGCCATTTACGTAGGATTTTTTGTGTGTTGCGTAGTTTGCTTTCTTACAAACAATTTTGTGAGGATTTTTTTTCATGAAATTTTAAACTTTTTTTCAAAAGTGCACCATGTCGCGAAAAATCAATATATCGAAAAAAATCCTATGTACGAAACCAAATCTTACAGAATTTCGATTGATCTCTTCATTTAGGCAAACAAATTCCCGAAATATACCTATTTTTTCGTACTCTACAGTGGCTTAAGACTTTAAAAATAAACAGTTTTGTAGAAAATTCATCTTTTTACTTAAAATTTCAACTGTTTCATCGAAAATTTGCCTTTTGGGGTTGAAAATTCTATTATTCTGAAAGGAAGTTTAACTATTGGATTGAAATTCAACTTTTTGTTCAAAAATTCATATTTTTGAGTACAGAATTCAACGGCTATTCTAAGTTATTCCCATTTTTGGTTCAAAAGTTCACTAACTTGGTTGATATTGTTTTTCTACTTGGAGGAAAAAAATTTCTTGGCTCGAAATTCATCTCTTTTGTTAGAAATTGTATTCTCATCGGTTAAAATTCAATCTGTTTTCGTAACAGATTTAACTATTTTGTTGAAATATGTCTTCCTTGTCGACAATTTTTAAGTTTTGTTATAAAATTCACCTCTTTTTCATTGAAAGTTAGTCATATTTAATTTAGGAGCAGGCTCAAGTAAATTCCTATCAATAAAGTGATTTTCGAGAATATTTGTTTCAAAAGAAGAGAAGGAAACACAGTGATTTATAAGTGCATAATGCATAATTACTAATAATAGGAAGCTCTCAACAAAATGACAAGATTTGTCCGAAAATAATGTCATCTTTAATTATGTAATAAAATTAGCAAAAATGTAATGTCATTAAAAACTGAGGTTCGTAATGTGGAGAATTTAATTGTGTGTAATTACGCGCAGGTGCAATCCGTTATATCCGTTTAGTCAGACTATTTTTTGAAAATTTTAATTGAGGTCCGCCCCACCCATTGAAGAGGCTACTATTATATTCTTGGTTCAGAATTCATCTTATTTGAAAATTCAAATTTTTTGTCAAAAATTTGATCATTTTGTTAGTAATTCAAGTATTGTTTCAAGAATTCATCTATTTTATTAGAAAATTTGAATGTTTTTTTGAACATTCATCATTTTTCATAGATAATTTGTTCTTTTCATAGAAAATTCAACTGCTTTTTATTGAAATGTATTCTGTTTTTGTTTAAGAATTTGACCTAATAGTTGAAAATTCATCTTTCTATGTTGAAAATTCAACTATTTGTTAAAAAATTCGACGATTTCGTTAGAAATTTAAATAGTGCGTTGAAAATTGGTCCCTTTGGTTTGAAAGTTCAACTGCTTTGTTAAAAACTTATGTTTTTTGGATAGAAAATTTATCTCTGTCGGTTGAAATTTCAACTATTTGGTTGATAATTCAACTATTTTCCTAATAATTCCTCTATTGTGCTTAAATGTTAAGCAATTTGGTTGTAAATACTTGGTTCAAAATTAATTTTCTTCATTGTTAAAGATCTAACTATTTGGTTGAAAAGTCTTCATTCTTGGTTGAGAATTAATCTTGTCGGGTTCAAAAGTCAACTTTCCTCTGAAACATTTGACTTTTTAGCTTGAAAACTTAATACTTTTGTTGAAAATTCATCTCTTTGGTAGAACGTTAGTCTTTTTTGGTTAGAAATGCAATATATTTCGACTTAAAATCCTAAGCGTTCCACATTGAGTTCAATATGGTACCTGTACATTAATTTCACTTGAAAGAATTTATTCCTTTATTTAAAGAACAAAAAATTTTATTCAAAAGGGAGAATGAAACAAAAATAAAAAAGAAATAAAAAATGTATAAACGTCGCAGGGAAAAATTCTTTCTTGGAGAGGGCGCTTATGTGCTACGCAGCTTACATGACGATTTGAAAGCTTCCAGATTTTCCACTGAAATGAAACTTTGCCTCTTGAAGACCTCGATATATTTCGTTGGAGACATAATTCTCAATAAAAACTTGAAAATCAATTGTCGGAAAGAAATGGAAAAAAGTTCTTGACGCAAGTATGCGACCTTCGCGCCTCTCGTCGAAATGTGATGTCCTTACCGAGGTACCATGCTATGAAAGTTGGCCAACTTTTTTTTCTTGCGGCAGTCGAGTGGGGCAAAACTCAGGAATAGAATCCCATTGAATTGAAAACGAGAAAAATTTTCTACAAGAACTCGACGGAGGTCTAATCTGACTTTATAACTCGCGCTTGAGACTTCAGGCGCGTGACCTTGCCAAACCAGACAGGAGACGCGAAGAAGATGTAAATAACGAAAAGGTCGATTTGTGAAAATTGTATCAGCATAATATTAGATTTCGTATAATTATATATGTCGTAGCCACATAGTGTGATTAGAAAAAAAGAAATTCATTAATACCCAAACAGTTACATTTACAACGAATTGATAGAATTTTCAAAAAAAAAAAAAAAGATTTGCTTCAACCACAAGCGGTTGTATTTTAAACCAAATACTCAAATATTGAATAAGAAAAGACGAGTTTTTATAAAGATGGTTTGATTTTCGAACAAGAGATACGGTGCAAAAAAATGTATTTTTAATTCAATAAAGATAAATTTTCAACAAAGAAGTTGAATTTTCAAAAAATTAAACAAATTTTCTATCCGAAAAGACGAATTTTTAACAAGAGAAAACAAAAAGAATTTCCAAAAAAGAAGTTGAAATTCCAATCAAGCAGTGAAATTTGCAATAAAAAAAGATTAATTCTCAGCAATAAATATGATAGTTGATATTTCAACTGAAACTAGGTTTGAATTTTAAATTCAAAAAGTCGCATTTATTCAAAAAAAGGAATTCTCAACAAAAATATAATATTTGATATTTTTACCAAAGAAAATTCTAATTTTGAATCAAAACCTGTGGAATTCAGCCAAAAAAGACGAATTTTTAACCAGATAGTTGATCCTTCAACCAAATCAGAATTATTTTTAACTAGTTGGTTGCATTTTTTAACAATACTGATTAAATTTCTACCAAAAGAGATGAATTTCCAAACTAAAAAGACGAGTTTCCAACAAAAGAGTTGAATCTTACACCAGAAAAGATTTTTCAGCTAGAAGAAATTTCGTTACCAAATAGTTTAATTTTGAAACCATAAAGACGAATTGTCTAGAGAATATTTTAATATTTGTCTAAAAAGTAAATATTTAGAATAATGAACTTTCAGCCAAAAATAGTTTGATTTTGTTATTGGGTTCTATGAATTCAGTTTGCATTTATGCGGAAAACCAAGAAAAACGGAAATTTTCTTGACGAAAGGGTGAGAAGAAATTCTTCAAATGAAGGGAAAATGCGTTAATAGGGCAAAGAATGCGAAGTATGTACACATTTCACGTGCATGAATCAAATGACTTGATAGGAAATTAATAATCCACTCAAACTTGAATTTCTACGTGGTGGGTAGCCGGGCGCCCTGTATGTAACTGCAACGTATGTGTACTTTGAAGTCGATTATTTCTGCAAAAAAAAAAGAAAGCTAAATGAATTCTCAATATATCATTTGCTTAGAATTGAGCTGGAAAACAACGATTCAGAGATCCCAAGCAAAATTTTTATTTTTACTCCACCTACATTCAAAAATGTACCGCGGTGGGCATCTGAGTACCCCACCCTTTAAATCTGAATTAGTAAAATTCTCACTAATTAAATTAGTAAATTTATGGTTCACTAACAAAGTAGTAGTATTTTGAGGTTTGACTTTCGAAATAGTAATTATTTTACTAATAAATCAGTATAAGTTTTACTAATATCAAATAGTAAACATGTTTCACTATTATTTAGTAACTACGCTTTACTAATTCAATAGTAACCTAGCGCGATCACTAACGAATAAGTGAACTGCAATGATTTCGACCAATTGTGTCAGAAGTGTCAGAAGCGAATGGAAGCGGTCTCGAATTGTTGAATTGTGGTGAATGAATTCATGAATCAAAGGATTTATACTTGTGTTATTGAGTAAGTACATAATGATCAACTATATTACATATTATTATAATCGATAAATTGTAATATTATAACTATTCTAATATATAATTCAATTTTGAGGTTAGGTTAATCAAAACATCAATCAAAAAGTTCCGAAAGGATTTGTGCGAGAACAGAGATGTCTCACTAGATGAAAATTCTGAAAAAATTTTGATAGTTATGAAAACATTATTATTAACAAAGTTTTAGAACGCTCTTATCAGGGTTTTGACACTGAAGGTCGATTTTAACATTCGCAAGTCC
This sequence comes from Andricus quercusramuli, assembly GCA_932178445.1. Classification (NCBI taxonomy): domain Eukaryota; kingdom Metazoa; phylum Arthropoda; class Insecta; order Hymenoptera; family Cynipidae; genus Andricus; species Andricus quercusramuli. The sequence goes on along the minus strand of CAKNXH010001137.1, from coordinate 158,331 downwards.
ATTCACAGGGTGGTTTGTTTTTTAATCAGGAATTCAACTTATTTTTAGAAGAAAAATCTATCTAATCACTTGAAATATCTCAAATTTTGTATTGTTTGATGACATAATGCAATTTAAAATAATCTTTTTAAAAAAATTATTCACAAATTCAAAATAAGTTCGATTCCAACTTATTGGTTTAGAAAAACTCCAAGTAATTTTAAGAGGCACTTCAAATTATTCCAAGAATTGTGAAAGCTTTCGTGAGAATAGCAACTTTTTCTTAAGATTCCTAGCAAAATTCAGAATGATTTTTTATTTGAAAAGAATTAATTTAAGGAAAATATTCCAAAAGATTAATCAATTATATATACGCTATTGCGATTCCTTCTTACTTAAAACATTTTCTTTTAATTTTAGCTATCCACCTAATGAAGCAATGTGGGCTTTAGCTCAAATTATAGTGCAGGAATTTCCCAACTTGAAGGGTAGAACCAGTGAATTTGGATGCGTGAGTTCGATTGTTTTTTATAGTAAGAAGAAATAATTCTAAGAAATGATTCCTTTTATTCAAAAATTCAACTGTTTTGGTAAATATTTGTCTTTTTGGGTTGAGAATTCATCTATTTAGGTAAAAATGGTATCTTTCTGGTTGAAAGTCACACATTTTTGGCTGAAAATTAATCTGTTTTGTTTGAGGGTTCAATTATTTTGTAGAAAATTCAACATTTTTGGTTGAATTCAACTGCTTTTGGTAAAAAATCAAAATCTCTTTTGGATGAAATATCAACCATTACACTTTTTGTTAAGAATTCATCATTTTTGGTTGGAAATTAAACTACCTAGTTGAAAATGGAACTGCTTTATTAAGATTTTGTTGTTAATGATTCGTCATTTTGGTTGAAAAATCTTATTATTTTGTTCAAAATTTAACTATTCAGTACAAAAAATTTTTTTTGCTATTAAATCTATTTTTTCTTCATCTGAAAATTTAACGATTCTGCGTTTGGTTGGAAATGTATCTCCTTTAGTAAAAAGTTCAACTTTCTGGTTGAAAAATCTTTTTCTGTGGAAAACCCTTAATCTTCTTTGTGACTAATTCACCAAGAAGTAGATAATTACTCTTCTTGGTTGAAAATGTATCTTCTTGTCTAAAAGTGATTAGTTTTTTTACTAAAAAAATTAGATTATTTGTTTGAAACTTTGGTTTTAACTTGATTGAAAATCCATCTGTGTGGTCAAAAATTTAAATATTTTGTTAAAAATCTATTGTTTCATTGAAAATGTATTCTTCCACTAAAAATGTTAGTATTCTATTTTAAGTTAAAAATTCATTTCCTTGGCTGAGAATTGAATTATTTTGTTGAAAAAATTCGTTTTTGTTTTGGTAGAAAATGTCAATATTCTATTTTTATTTGAATTTCTTTTAGTTAAAAATTCTTGTATTTTGTTGCAAAATTGTCTCTTTTGTTAGAAAATTCACCTTTCTGATTGAAAATTTCACTATTTAGTTGAAAATTATTTTTTCGGTTAAAGATTCATCATTTCAGTCACAAATTAAACTATTTTATTGGAAATGAAATTTTTCAATTAAGAAAATCTATTGTTTTGACTAAAAATGGAACTATTCCATTTCCTATCGAAAATTGATTTTTTTTTATAGAAATGCAAAATTCTTGGTCAAAAATTCATCTGTTTCGTTGAAAAGTTACTTCTATATTGAAAATTGACGTATTATATTTTTGGTTAACAATTGAACTTTGTTTCCAATTTATTTTTGTTTTTGTTAAAAATTGATCTTTTTTAGTTCAAACTCATGTATTTTTGGTAGAAAATACATCCTTTGATTGAATATCTCACTATTTGGTGAGATTTAATTTTTCTCAGTCGAAGATTCATTACTCTAGTTAAGAAATAATTATATAAACTGAAAATGTAACTATTCTATTTTTGATTGAAAAGTCCTCTTCTTGGTATAAAAATCAGTCTGGTTTATTGAAGAATTCAACTAGTTTTTTGAAAATTCGTATTTTTTGTTGAATTTCACTGTTTTCGATTTAAAATATTACACTCCTTGTTGAGAAATAATGTAATTTTTGAAGATTTATTATTTAGAACGGTCTCAGAAAATGAAAAATTGGACAGGAAAAAGTAGGGAATTTCAATATTGGAATTTTGTCGCAACCATGTAATTTATATTATTATGATTTTTCGTCCCTCATGAATATTGTATTTGTAGGAACACTACTCCGATAGAAGAAACAGGACTGGATTCATTGAATATAAACTGATAAATGCTTGCAAGATGTTGCCAGAAGACGAAAACAAATATAGAAACTTGAAACCTAGAGTAAATCCAACCCCATTCATGCTTTCGACATATTATTCAATTTTCAATTCGTCTTTAATGTGCACTACGCAAGCTCTTCACGTTACTTTTATATATATATATATATATTTTTTTTGTATTTCACCATTTTTTGGAATCTTTTGTCAATTTATATTTATTTAAAAAATATTAATTTTGTCACTAAAAATTGGTGCATTTTAACTATTCAATTAGTGACTTTCCACTATTCAATTAGTAAACACTGCAACGGCACGGACTACTAATTGCTTGGTGGAATTTTACTAATTTTAATAGTGGACAATTTCCACCAATCAAATGAGTAGTTTTCTACTAATCGTTAGTGACCGACTTCTCTCTAATTGAGTTAGTGAAATTTCACTAATTCAGATTCAGGAGCAGTGTTCACGCAAAGGCTAAAGGAGCTTCTAGTTTACGGAATGGCTAAAAATTACAAGAAGATCAGATACCGCAAAACGGGGTTATTTCGAACATGTGAAGTAAATTCGTACATTCCTAAACTGATAGTTTAAATTGATGAATGTTCGAATTTACCACACATGTCCGAAATTTCCGCGTTTGATGGTAGATATCGATAATTACACAATCCGCTAGCAGTTCTTGAACTCTCTAGACATCTCATGAAATGTTCAATTACACTAAGTGGCTACAACTTATATTAATACGGAATCGGGAAGCACGAACGGTTCCAAACCAAATCGGATAGCCAAAGAGGCGAAAATGGGACTCTGGCAGTGAGCTACGCATAGATATAATACATTTAAAAATTCGCATCGCCCAAATGATGTCACTGATTCGAATTGATAGATCGATAAAGATAGAGAGCCAATACCATCTCGGTTCGTTTACTGGTAAAATTCAATCAAGTAAAAGCCTCGGTTCGCTGCTTTTATGACGTGTATGTTTTTATCACCTGGCTCGCAGTTTCCTGCACCTTGCGCATGGAATCTATAAACTCTATGATTACCAGAGCGACATCGAAATTCTACTTTATTGCTTTCAAATTGTTATATCAATTTTTATTCTCTATCATCATTATTTGGTGTGATCAAAAACTCTCTGTCTTAATGCAATTCAATCACAATGAAAAACATACAATAGCAATTTAAAAATTCTACAAAGGTTGATGGAAATAATTTAAATTCACGTAAACTTTTACAAACTTGTGATGCATTCAAAGCTTATAGGTCAACGATTTTTCTACTCTGTTTTACATAGGGATTGGGGGATACCTGGACAAAACTATTCCTTGCGTAAAATACTTTTAATTCTGCGAAGCATTAAACAACAGTAGGTAAACAGATTTGATTTAAACAGCTGATTTTCGTTAAATGTAATAATCAGAAATTCACGAAATGATAATATATAAACAAATAAGTACTCATCGATAAATAACATAAGGTGCTTTAACGAAATTTTCAATCCTTCCTCCCTGCCCTTACGTAACATACGTTTTTCCACCTGACTGCAAACAAAATTAATGGAACTCAATAAAAAAAATCCAACTATTTTCAGAAGAGAGATAATCAATTTTGGTTTTGAATTTAATTATTTTGTTTTGAATTAAACAATTATATTGAAAATTTATCCTTCTTAAATGAAAATTCAACCGTTTTGTTGAAAATTCATGTTTTTGGCTTGAAAATTCAACAATATGATTAAAACTTGTTTTATTTCTTAACTAAAAACGTTGTTGTAGAAAATTCAACTATCTTGTTGAATATTCGTCTTATTATCTTGAATTATCGATATTTCTAAAAATGTGGAATGAGTTTTCGTAAAGCTTGCAAATATTGTAGACAAAAGTATATGCTTAAGCCCATCACTGTCAGTGACGGGCAAAAAAAGTCTTGCCACTTTTTCATAATGACACATGAATATGTGGGCATTTCAAAAGAAAATTATTTAACGTAATCCGATTCAACTGTGTTCGAGTATATAAGGGATTTAGGGGTGGCTGAATTCAAATCTGAAGGTGGATTTTCAAAATTTATAATGGCGGATCCAGTATGACGGACATGCAATATTAAACTAGCTGTGAATTCGATCTCGAGTGTTTCCACTTTGTTTGTATTTATAATTATGTGGTGCTCATTTCACGAGCACTTTGCTTCCCGATAGCAAATGTATTTGCTTCCTCATAGAGGAAGCATTAGTTATTTTTTTCAATAATAGGCAAACCGAAGTCTTCATTTTGCTCAATTTAAAAATAGAAATTTACCAAAAATGAAAAATTACAGAATAATACAAAAATGTTTTAAATAACAAGACAAATCAGACAAATCAACTCTTGGGTTCGAAATAATAATTTTTTGAGCTGGAAAAGGGAAAGGAAAAGTTCTGTCGCACCCTATCCCTTTCCCAGCTTTACGATTTCTTCACAAAACTTGTCATAATATTACTCTATTTGAAAATTTATGATCAAAAAGTCTTTTCTATTCATGCATCAACTTTAAATTATGTCGATAAAAAAAGTTTTTCTGTTTGAACCTGATGATTCAGATATTATAAATGAGCAGAAATTCCCTAATCTTCAATAAAGTGTATTATTATTATTATAGATCAATCAATTTGCCTTGAATCAAGAGATTTTTTCCGTTCTTGCATCAATTTTGAATTATGTTACTGAAAAGAAGTTTTACTATAAAAAACCGTATTTTCAAATATTATGCATTACCAT
>CAKNXH010001137.1:60003-153294 GCA_932178445.1 Andricus quercusramuli | reverse complement strand
CATTATTATTGTAGGTCAATCGATTCGTTTCGAAACAAGGAATCTTTTATATTCTTGCATCAACTCTGAATTATGCTAAAGAAAAAAGTTTTACTGTAAAAAACCGATTTTAAAAATATATAAATTACCATAACTTTCCTACTCTTCAATAAAATGTATTAATATTATAGGTCAATCGATTCGTCCCGAACCAAGGCATCTTTTATATCCTTGCGTCAACTTTGAATTATGCGAATGAAAAAAGTTTTGCTATAAAAAACCGATTTTTAAAATATTATTGAGTGCTAGAAAAAAATGCATTAAATATTTTTTGAAATCCTTCGGTCAGTTTCAAGATATTAGTGAGGAAAATAAGCTCTCCAAATTTCATCAATTTATCTGCAACCGTTTTCTAGTTATCGTGTTCACAAAAAAGCGTGACATCCACACATCCACACATCCATACATCCACACATCCACACACACACACATCCGGACAATTGCTTAGAACACTGTATTGGACATTTTTAAATTAGGGAGGGTTCAATTAAATGAATTTAAAAAATGTCACCATTACAAAGCTTCCTCTATGAGGAAGCAAAATGTTCGGACATTGATAAAATTGAGGATACTTAGGTTTTTGAGGTCGCTGATTCCAAATCTGATTGATTAACACAGATCTGGATAAAATGGATAATACTTGGGCTTTTGGGGTCACTGAACTGAAATCAGGTCTTGGATTGAAAAAATTAAAAACTGCAGATCCAATATGGCGGACCGAAATTATCGAAAATGTTTAGAACTTTATCGAATTATCCATATTTATATTTCAACTTCATAATTTGAGTCCACCGTATTTCTTCCGCGATTTTGAATTTCGAAAGTCAAGCATAAGATTTGGATTTAGCTACCCCAAAAACCAAAGTATCATCAATTTTATCGATATTCGAATATTTTCAATAATTCATGACTTTAAAAAACAGTGAGGCTGCTGGTGTAGACAGTCTTAGCGCTGAAATGCTTCAATACGGTGGCGAGTACATACCTCACAGGTTGTGCGAATTAATAAATTTATGTATCGAGACGGGAGAAGTCCCAGACAGTTGGAGAAAAGCGATTATTGTACCAATATACAAAAGAAAGAGAGATAAAAGCAACTCCAATAATTATAGAGGTGTCAGCTTATTAAGTACCGTAAGTAAAATATACTCAAAGATACTTGTCCGCGGGGTTACGAAAATAACAAAGGAAAAGATATAGGAAGTCCAAAGTGGATTTATGCCAGAAAGATCATGTAAGAATCAAATATTCAGCTCAATACAGATCACAGACAAAAATTTTAAAGAAGGAGAGACAGTTGTTTGTGCGTTTGTTGACCTAGAAAACACATTTGACACGGTGGATAGAAGTGGACATTGGGAAGTCCTTAAAAATCACGGAGTCAATGGATGGCTCCAACACGGAAAAAATTTGTACGTGAAAAAGTCACGAACTTGTAGCGAGGTCTCGGATACGAGATAAAAAAATAAAACATCACATCCTTATTTCGAATTTCCTACGAACAGTTCCTGACAATTTCAGACTGAAATATAAAAAGGAAAAATTTTATTTGTGCGATTTAATTTATATTAATTTATAAATTCGCAACTCAGAAAATTCGAACCCTCAAAGACTGCTGACTCACCAAGTTTCTAAACATGAACCAAGAGGGTGTAAACCCGAGCAGCCATCGAGGCCAAACAAAATAGGTATTATAAAACTTCTAGCCACTCATCCGACGAGCTCGAAGCACAAATAGGAGCACACACACGCACCGCGCGTTTGGCCGAGCGTGTGTGCGGGCCACGTACAGGCGAACCTATTCCCTAGTTCCCAGATTTGTCGGACAAGCTCGTGAGTGCTCGAGAATCTTTTCCCAATCACTTGTAATATTTTTGTAAACATTCACGTAAAAAAAAGTGATGAACCGTCTTAGAATTTCCACATCGAGTTCGTCAATTCTTTCGCATAATTCTCAGATTATTTAGGAAAATACATCAATATCCGATTAATTTTTCTCATATCCGAGATCTTGCTACTAGTTCGTGACTTTTTACGGATAAATGTTGTCCGTGTACAAGCAATAAAAACAAGATATGCAGGTAACAAAGCAAGTCAAAGGTAGCAAGGCGTCAAAAACAAGGATGCGTTATGTCCTAATAGCTATTTAGCATATTCATGAACGAGTGTCTAAGAATGGCCCTCTTCGACGTAGAAGGTGTAGATCTCGAAACAGTGAGGGTACGTGGATTAGCTTTCACAGATGAGAAGGTTGTTATAACAGAATCAATCGAAGACTTGCAAAGAATATTGAGCAAACTAAATACAAGCATGAAGCACATGGGCCTCAAAATTAACGCAAATTAAACCAAAGTCATAGTGTTTGAAGAAAAGGTGATAAAACAATGTGCAACCTTCTCATAAATTATGAGAGGCCAGAACAAGTTGATAAGTACATACATCTGGGTAGCCTATTCACTAATGACGGAAAGATAGATGGGAAGTTGGATAAGCGCATAAACGTGGGTCAGAAAGTTATCAGTAGAGCAGGGTCAATTCTCAGGAGTAAAAATATATTTAAAAAAGCTAAAATGGCAATATATAATTATAAAGGGTCTAGCCGGATAAGATAGTCAAATCTGCCTTGTAGGGAACCTCTATAACTAAATACATCCTCATATTCGGCATGTATAGAAACCCCTTTTCCTAGATTTTCAGACCCCTAGAGCCCCATGGGGCAACATGGGACACCATAGAGTGCTGGCGAGTTTTTTTGCAATATCTCGGTCAATTTTTGAGCTAGGAAAAATAAAAAAAAGCAAATTGTAGGGTTTCCCAAGCCCTATAAACCTATGAAGCCGAACAATTTTTTGGCGCGAAATTCAAATTTTTACAGCCGTTTGAAAACTTCAAAAATTTTTATATCGGAAACAAAGACCGACTCCTCGCTAAAAGGAAATTATGTTATGTATTTCTGGCTCAAAAATTCCTGTGATTTTTTTCAGATTTTTAAAAGTGGTGGAACGACCTAAAAAAAAATAAAAACCACTAAAAACCGCGTTTTTTGCCTCTAGCTCTTTCTACCTAATTCCTACGAAGAAACCAATCACACCATCGTATTCTACGTAAAAAAATACAACGAAAACGTGTATTAATTTTTTTGAAAATAATTTTTGGCAGCCCTTCAAAAATTCAGCAAATAAAAACGATGAACCCGGCTCACATGCAGTGCAGACATTCCAGATTTTTACATCTTCCAATTGCAAAGGAAACCCAACGTAGAATACAATGGCACAATCAGTTTCATCATAAAAATTATCCAGAAAGCGTCAGAAGCGAAAAACTACAGAAAACTTCGGTTTTTGGACACTTAACGCTTTATAGAAAAATATTACGATGAATCCGATTGCGCCATCGAATTCTACTAGAAAAAATATATCAGGAATTATGTATTTCTTTGGCTGAGTTAATTTTAATAGACCTTCGCAAATTGAGCAAGTAAGATCATTCGACCCGACTCACAGTGACAATAAATAAAACGATAAGCCTCCCGCTCAGTCACCTGGCCCTCAGGGGTGTAGGCTATTTGGGAGGGCTCTGTAACACAGTTCATACATTTAGATTTCGGCTCTAGTTCCTTCGAAACAGATCCTACGATGAAACCAACCACGCCATCGTATTTACACGTACAAAAATACATCAAAAACGTGTATTATTTTTTTGGAAATAAATTTTGGTAGACCTTAATGATTGATGATTTTTAACGTCATATTTGCAATAAGGAAATCTAAATGTATGAACTGTGTTACAGAGCCCTCCCAAATAGCCTACACCCCTGAGGGCCAGGTGACTGAGCGGGAGGCTTATCGTTTTATTTATTGTCACTGTGAGTCGGGTCGAATGATCTTACTTGCTCAATTTGCGAAGGTCTATTAAAATTAACTCAGCAAAAGAAATACATAATTCCTGATATATTTTTTCTAGTAGAATTCGATGGCGCAATCGGATTCATCGTAATATTTTTCTATAAAGCGTTAAGTGTCCAAAAACCGAACTTTTCTGTAGTTTTTCGCTTCTGACGCTTTCTGGATCATTTTTATGATGAAACTGATTCTAGTATTCTACGTTGGGTTCCCTTGCAATTGGAAGATGTAAAAATCTGCATGTGAGCCGGGCTCATCGTTTTTATTTGCTGAATTTTTGAAGGGCTGCCAAAAATTATTTTCAAAAAATTAATACACGATTTCGTTGTATTTTTTTACGTAGAATATGATGGTGTGATTGGTTTTATCGTAGGAATTATGTAGAAAGAGCTAGAGGCAAAAAACGCGGTTTTTAGTGGTTTTTATTATTTTTGAGGTCGTTCCACCACTTTTAAAAATCTGAAAAAAATTACAGGAATTTTTGAGCCAAAAATACATAACATAATTTTCTTTTAGCGAGGAGTCGGTCTTTGTTTCCGATATACAAATTTTTGAAGTTTTCAAACGGCTGTAAAAATTTGAATTTCGCGCCGAAAAATTGTTCGGCTTCATAGGTTTATAGGGCTTGAAAAATCCTACAATTTGCTTTTTTTTTAATTTTCCTTGCTCAAAAATTGACCGAGATATTGCAATAAAACTCGCCAGCACTCTATGGTGTCCCATGTTGCCCCATGGGGATCTAGGGGTCTGAAAATCTAGGAAAAGGGGTTTCTATACATGCCGAATATGAGGATGTATTTAGTTATAGAGGTTCCCTACAAGGCAGATTTGACTATCTTATCCGGCTAGACCCTTTCTATATTTGGAACAAGTGTATGAAGGTAAAGTAAATGGTAGTGTGCCTAGAGGCAGACCGCGGAAAGAATGGATAGAATGTGTGAATAAGCCCTTAATCAAAAAAGATACAAGAAACCATAGGAACAGGAGAGCTTGCATAAAAAAATGCATGACGTGAAGGAAGCCAGAGAATTATGCCAAGACCGAAAAGTGTGGCGACAAATAGTTTATAAAAAGATTGTGAATAGAGTGAATGACGTCTGAAACAAAAGACCTTCGATACTAATGTGCCCGAGTGGGGACCTCACATAACAACCTTGTGAGGCTCTTCACTTGGGGTGATCGCTAGAGAGATTGATCAGCAATCTTGGTCGGAGCAGTGTTGCGAAACGAACGTGTTGTTTCAATAAATAACACGACAATTCTAGATCAATCTAAAAAATCTATACCTCCTTCCCCACATTAATATTTTCCAAACGAGCGATAATAATAATAATAATAATAACGTCCGTCCGGGCGAACCCATCGCCCGAGAGCTCCTGCTCTTGCAGTCAGCCGCGTTGCTTTGGGCTAACTCCCCAATGCAACGAATTATGCGGTTACGACACAAGTATCGCGCAGTGCCACCCACAATAGGCCTCTCTCGGATGGAGGCCATGGTTCAGTTGGGAGTGGCAATAGGAACGAACCGAGGCGACGACCAGGCAATGACCCCGGACAAATGCGAGAACATCGATTTAAATGGTCGGACCAACTCAGGAGGGACCTTCTTACCTGTTGGCAAAGAAGCTCACCGGCGCGGAGAGGATTCATGAAGAGGTTGCATGACCGTTGGGGCAATATGCACCCGGAATATGCTCATAAAATGCCTCAGTATTTGAGAGATTAGGTATCCTTCTTGCGAAAAAACGGATATGAAGCTGTTTATCAACAGGAAGAGGAGCAACATCCTCCAGCGAACATTCCACCCGTTCCAGCAAGACCACCTTTGCAGATAGCCGATAATGTCAACATGAGAAGTAGGAGATCTATCCACCAAAAAGTCTTCCTCAGGATGGACAAATTAGCTGAAGCTAATACTGCTCTCCGCGATTTGCTCCCCGAAGATGTTAATCTCTTGAATCTGAACTGTGTAGTTTACGAGAAGGCGGTCTCCCTGCTTAGCGACGATAGAAGTAACGAAACTTCGGTACGTCTGAGTAAGACACGCGAGCGTATTGCACAGCTTCAGTTCAAAATTGAAACGGCGAGACGGCATGCATCAAATGTTCAGTGCGTGATTAGCTACATAACAGCAAATAAAAAGTTCACTCCAAAAGTTAGGGCACTTGCTCGAAACTTGAGGAAAGCAAATCACACGCTGAACAAGTGTAAACTGTCGACCATCAAGCAGCACTGGACGCAAAAAGTAAGATCTCTTTCAACAGCGAAACAGAGCCTTGAACGGCGAGTTAAATGGATTCAGGAAAATTCCACCTTTTCTACTAATCCTTCCCGTCTGTTCAATAAAGCGTCATGTGTAGTTAAAAATCCGCCTAGTCGAGAAGAGATTGAAATCTTCTGGGAGCAAGTATATGGAGATACTTATCAGCTAAATGAAGACGCTTCCGATATATCACTCTTTCGTAACTTTTGCCAAAGGCAAAGGTTACAAGATCCAGAGGAAGAGTGTCCACTAATTACTGCTGAAGAAGTGAAGAAAGTTATCGCTAGAACTAAGAACTTTTCGGCGCCAGGGCCAGATAAAATCAACAACTTTTGGTGGAAGAAGTTTACTTCTACGCACCAACATCTAGCTCGTATATTTACTACTTTCTTAAACGGAGAAAAACCCGTCCCGCAGTGGCTAGTGGAAGGACGCACGGTATTGATCCCTAAGGCCGGAGATTTGTCATGTCCAAAGAACTACAGGCCCATAGCTTGTTTAAACACCAGCTACAAGCTATTCACTGGCATCCTCAAAGAGAGGATATTGACATCTATCGAGCCGGTATGGAGTGCAATAGTCGAACAACGTGGATGCAAGAGAGGGCTGGCAGGTTGCAGGGAGAACCTGTTAATAGACAGGTGTATTACCCAGGACTCGATCAGGTATCGACGCAATCTGTCCATGGCTTGGATTGATTACCGTAAGGCATTCGATAACACGAACCATGAGCTTCTTATCAAGCTCCTTGAGTGCATGGAGGTGCATCCAAAAATAGTGAGATGCATAGAAGAGCTTATGCTCTTGTGGCGGACAAGATTTGTCATAACATCTGACAAAAGACAAGTGACTACAAGCTTTGTCACATATAAGAGGGGGGTCTTTCAAGGAGACTCTCTAAGTCCGATACTTTTCTGCATTTCCCTCTTGCCTCTATCTATTGTGCTCCGAGGCAAAAGCTCTGGATACCTATGTGGCCCGCCGAGCAGAAGAGAATATAAGGTCAACCACCTTTTATACATGGACGACCTTAAACTCTCTGCTTCCTCAAAAAAGGACCTTAACATCCTTGTAGATGTGGTAAATAGGTATTCTAAAGCGATTGGCATGAGCTTCGGACTGGACAAGTGTGCCTGCGTCCACCTACACCAAGGAAAACTAGAAACTACATCATCCAGTGACGATCAGGATGTTCAACTCATAGGCGGAAATACCATTCAACATCTGGGTATTGGAGAAACATATACATATCTTGGAATACCGCAAGCGGAAACCCAAAATGTGCATAACTTGAAAACGGCCCTTGGAAAAAGGTATCGCCAAATTCTCAGAAAAATTTGGGCTTCCGAATTATCTGGAAAGAATAAGATCCAGGCGACCAATATGCTGGCCGTTCCTATACTGCTCTACACGTTTGGTGCAGTAAAATGGAACGTCGATGAGTTAAAACAACTTGATCGAAGCACACGCAAGATGATGACAATTCAACGAAGTCTTCATCCTAGATCGTCCGTACCTCGAATATATCTCCCTGGCGATAAAGGAGGTAGAGGATTGCTAAGCTTAGAGTGTCTTCATCGAAGAACGGTTCTGGCTACAGCCTGTTCAGTTCTAAAAAGCACGGATTCCCTGATGCGACTCGTACATCAACATGAAGTCGCCAATGCTGCGGTGTTTCTATACCATGCAGCAGATAGAGCCGCAGAGGAGCTTGACCTAGCATCACTAACACCTCTGGTGCTCAAAAGTCGTATACAGGAAGCAGAACATACGTTTCTACTAAGAGAACATGCTGAGAAACCCCTCCATGGTAAGCTCTACGGCATCCTACGTAGAGAAGAGCTCTCGATGGGTCTGACCAACATGTTTCTCAAGTCTGCTGGATTGAGATCGGAGACCGAGGGATTTCTTTTTGCCTGTCAAGACGGCGTCATAGACACCTTAGTTTACCGCGAGCGCATAATGAATATACCTGTACGCGATACCAACTGCCGAGCGTGCAAGCAAGAGCCCGAAACACTTGGACATGTTCTCAGTGGATGCTCTAAATATGCACGCTGCGCGTACATTGAGAGACACAATGCAGCTCTAAAAGTGATATATTACCATCTTAGGCATTTCTATGGTGTTGATCTATTGCCCGTCTTGCCATACGCCCAGGGGGAGCTCGAGCCAGTCGTGGAGAATGATCAGTGTAAGATCTACTGGAATTTCTCATTCTCCACCACTCAACGTATCAGTGCTACGAAGCCTGACATTGTCCTCCAAGATCTGAAGAACAAGATCATTTACGTGATTGAATTCTCAGCACCAGCCGATGGTAATATCACGGCAAAGGAGGGAGAAAAACAGGCGAAATATCAAGCACTTCTTTTCGAGCTGAGTAAGCTGTACCAAGGCTACAAAGTCCATATTATAATTCTCATAATCGGCTGCCTTGGAGGTATGAAAGCTTCATTTATTAGCCAACTCAACAAGATTCCGGCTTGCCAGCGTCAGGCTCATTTCATCGCGAACCGGATGCAAAAGGCTGTTCTCCTGGGATCACTCCATCTGGTCCGTCAACACTGTTCCTCTTAAATTCTACAAAGATTGGTAGCTCTAAAAAATTATCCAGAGGTGAAACCTTCATCTCCAACTGTCTTGTCTGCCGCGTAAGGTCATCCGCGGCTAAAGACCTGACTCCAGGGAACAGTGTTGCCCGATGTTATCACGCGTAAATTTTCCGCTCTTGCTTACCTTCTAGGACAGAAGGAGTAGAAGCGGATGACGTACACGTTCCAGTAGCTTTGGGATTGGTTTCTTTAAGGAATCATGATCGAAGCTTCCGGAGCCTACAACTTCTCTTAATAAAAATAACGTCCGCCCATGGACATAGGAATAGCATGGGTCTAGGCATGTCGTAGCAGGGGCAGAATAACGAGAAGGGCGGTGTACTATCTTGGATTGCTAAACCGGTACTGCGAAGAAAGAGCAGACTGTTTTTCTTCTCTCACTTACTCCCCTTACTTTTACAAACCAACATCGTCGACTCCCCCTTGTAACTTTTAATCAAGCCCCAAACCTAAGTTGGGAATCATGTGATAAGTCCTCTCCTTTTCCCATGTCCATGATGTCCGCACTATGAGATCCACCATTTTGAATTTTCAAAATCCAACATCACATTTCCACTCAGAGACCTGGAAAACCTAAGTATCACCCATTTTATTAACGGGTGCAGTTCCGAATAGCTGAATTCTTCGATTTTCTTCCAACTCCGTATACTTATGTATTTTGACGCGCCGATCCAGAATTTGATAGTGAAAATTTGCGAAAAGGCGAATTTCAGGGTGAAACCATAAAAAACTATAAAAATCATGTTTTTTTTTCGTTTATCTAAGCCAATACGCAAAATCTTTCAAACAGAAGTTATAGATCCCATCAAGATACACATTTTTTGTTTCAAACATTTTTTTACGAGTGATAGTTTCCACGAAAATTTGTGATACATCGATTTTCATGAAAAACCCATAAAAATCATGGCCTTTTGCGTTTATCTAAGTCAATACGCACAATATCACCAAATATTCCAAACTACGAGTGATAGTTTACCCGAAAATTTGTGATGCATCTAACGGTCAGCTCTTTCTTTACTGTTTATTACCATGGCGACAGGCTCCAAGTGGCGAAGAAAGACCGTACGTAATGGCAGCAATTAGGGTGGTCCAAAAATGCATTGCGAAATTTTTTTTCACCCTAGAGGGCAAGTCCCCCCCAAAAAAGTTTTCATTTCCGGAGCAGAAAAACCCTTAATTTTTTTTCGAAATTCTAATATTAACACGTACCACCGGGCACTTCATAATCTCATTCAATTAACATGAAGAAATTTTGGATTTTCAAAAAATTGAACTGATACTTCAGGGTTTGATCAAAACGTGCCAAACTTTTCAGGGATGGAAGAGGAGTACCTATGAAATGAAAGCATAATAATAACTTTTATTTCTGACCCACCTTCACCCACCTACAGCGCCCCAAATATGACCTCAAAATAAAAAACTGAATTTTTACGTATTATCGTTACTTTTTAGCAATTTCCGTCGTCTTTTTCATACAAATAATTATTAGTGGACAATTTGAATATTTTGCATGGCTTCTCAAACAATTTTTAATTTTTTAAAGAAATGTAAATTATATAAACAATTATTTATTCCAAAAATGTAAAAAATAATCGTATTTTCTTATTGAAATGTAATAGTTTGTCATTGTTTGGAGTAGTAATTGTTTTAAATAACATTATGTTATTATTTAAACCATTAATTATCGTTTATTCTCAAAATTTCTAAAAATTCACCCAGAGATGTCCAGTTTTTTCTCGAATTGGTATCCTATGCTACTTTTTGTTAAATAATTATATAATTTTGATACATTCCATTTGATGTTTGATGAATTTCTATTTGTTTAAACAATTTTGATTTGCTTAAGCAGTTTTTTCGATAACTTTAAAAAAATTTATTAAAATGAAATACATATAATTATTTTTCTGACTGTATAGCGTATAGAAAGAATATATTAATAATTTTTCGATTGTTTGAAAAAATACAATTTGTTTAAACAATTACTTTTCCAAAAATATTTTTCAAATCGTATTATCTGAATTAAAAATAATATTGAATGATTTCAAGGAGTGATAAATTCTGCTAAAAACTTTATGTTATTGTTCATACAATTAATTTTTTCTTCTTCAAATTTCTTTCAAATTGAGTATGGATGGTTTACATCTTCTTTGGCGCATTATTAAATAATTCATCGAAGTCATAATAAAATTTGAATTATAAAAGTGTATTCATTATTGCTTTCTTCATATTTCTTCATAATCAGACTGCATATGAAGTGGATTTAGATTATATTTCTTCATAGCATTTTAAAGTCTTATGAATATCAATCTGACATATTGGAAGACACAAAAAATATATATTAAAATATATTTACGAAAATAATTTCATGTTTAATATTTTATATTATTGATCCACATTTTTAATAAAAAACTGCTTGAACTAATCAAAATTGTTCGAACAATAACATGGCGTTTTTAACAGAATTTACTACTCCTCGTAATCATTCAATAATATTTTCAATTCAGAAAATACGATTTAAAAAATATTGTTGGAAAAATAATTTTTCGAACAAATTATATTTGTTTAAACAATTGAAAAATGGTTAATATATTCTTTCTATACACTATACAGTCAGGAAGTAGGGGGCGGAAGGTGGAGAAAGACCTGTCGCTTATTGCACTGAAATCTGTTACATTTTATCAGATGTATCACTAATTTTCTCTAAAACTATCACTCGTAGGAAAAAATGTTTGAGGCAAAAAATATGTATCACAATGAGATCTATAAATTTTGTTTCAAAGATTTTGCGAAATTTTGCGTATTGGCTTGAATAAACGAAAATAGCATGAATTTTATGGTCTTTTTATAGTTTCACCATGAAAATCGCCTTGTCGCAAATTTTCACTATCATGCTCGTAATCAGCGGGTCAAAATACATGAGTCTACGGAGTTTGAAGAGAATCGGAGAATCCAGCCATTCGGAACTTTATCCTTATTAACATTCAAACATTATTCAAAATTCATGTTCGCCATTATGAATTTTATAAATCTAACTCGAACAAAAAGATAGTTTTTTTATAACAAGAACAGATCTACTGAGCCATTGGAGGGACATCTGGTTAACGCTCCCCTCATGTATAGTGGCTGTCCCGATCCAAATCCGGGCTGAGGCAAATTTTTGTCTATTTCTTCAAAGAATTATTCTAGTGCACTAATAACAGTGAACATTGGATTCGAATTAAAATGAAATGCAAACGTTCGGCTATTAACATCCTTCAAAAACGGTAAAAACATCTTCTAAAAATTATTTAGAATCCACTGAAGTTGATCAAAAAGGAAACATTTGTCACAATGGAGAAGTAAAAATGGATTATTTCCCTGTAAGAGTAGTTTGGATAACCAAAACAGATACATTGAGGCCTCGGTGGCGTTATTGGTTAACGCTCCACTCCTATACTGTGGATTCCTGGTTCATATCCCAGCTGTGGTAGACTTTTTTTGTTTTTTACGATATTATTTATTTAAAGTAATCTTCATATATCGAATTTTAATTAATCATAAAAAAAGGTAAAAAAATTTCACCAGGTTGGTGGAAATGGAATTTCAGAACTATATAGTAAGTTTGCAATTATTTGAAAATTGAGAAGTGAATTGAGGAATTAAGCAATAAGGATCCTGATTGAAATTCTTCACAGACTGTCACCTGATAAGGGGGAAAAGGTCAGATAGGAGGAAAACAAAGCATCAAGAGGATGAAAACTCAACCGCGAGCGTCAAGGCAATATTTTTCACTTTGGCACGTTTCTTTGCCTTTTTTCAATCCACCCCTTTGGAGCGACGAGCAGTGCCACCAAATGAAAATCTATCGATTGTTTTCCACTGTAAGCGGGTTGAATTTAATTTGCCACTTTGTCGTCGAAGCTGTCGTAGAGAGTTGCAGGGACTATTCTTTTGAGATCGATGGTCGTTAGCCTGCAACGACCAACCCTTTCTAGCCACTACCCGTAGCAAAACGATAAAACCACCGCTGACCTTACCCCGTTTAGAATCGAGCGTTGGTCGAGTTTGCGACTGATCGACGACTATTAGATAGATTTAAACTTTATCTCGACGTTGCAGACAGTCCTACGGTACGAGCGCACCAATGGCCGCCAATTGCAATTCCTGCTAAAGGTGTTCGAACATCTAGAAAACCACTCTCGTTCACGGTCTATATACGGTGACCCTTTTTTTGTTTTCGCCACCGGAACGTAAACCCTGCGAAATTCACCTCTAAGCTTCTTTTCACGGTGGTTCCGGAACCTTCGACCAAAAATATACGACTTCCCTGCGTGTGAACCTAGCGCTGAAAAATAGACCATTTCTCTCTGGGCGGTATTTTAGTTTTGGGTTTAGTCCTCTGTTGCGATAAACTCCAAAGACGCTCAGTGCAACATGCTTTCCTTTTTTATTATCACTTGAAAGGGGTATTTGGTTTTTATTATCAAATGTGTGGCGTGAAATATTTCCCTCGTAGAATACGAAGTGCACTTTTTGCATGCTCCTTTCAATTTGATATTTCAGGGATTTGAGTATATTTCTAAAAGTAAAATTTCTTTGGAAACAATTTATTCATAATTATTATATACAATAATCTACCATTCGTTTATTTTGTCCACATTCAAACTCCTTTGTTGCACTCGTTTTTGCGTGTTTTTTGTCTCACGACTTCTTATATTGGTTCAATGTAACGGTTCATTCACCTTAGTTTGAGATCTTATCAAATTTTCTTTAAAATGGACTTCAAAACTCGTGATACAAAATTGCCAGATTATTCAATTTTAATCAAATAATTTCAGGATTGTAATTTAAGAGTGTTTCAATTTTTAAACGAGGTTTGAAATTATTTAATTTCTAAGGGTTTGATTCTAAATTTAATCATTTTCATAGTTTGACATTGAAAATCATCTTTTCAATTATGAAAAACATAATCAACAATTTGAAAATCTTTCGTTCTTAAACGATTTAAATTTACCTGAAATAATTGCAATCTTAAAAGGTTAAGTTTAAAAGAGTTTCAATATCACAATGCTTGGTAATTAGAATTTTTTCAGTCCCAAATGAATTTTGGATTAGTTTAATTTTGAAGATTCCATAGTAGGAACATTTTTGTTTTTAATATTTTTCGTTTTAAATTACTCCATGCTGAACCTTTTTTTCAAATGAAATCCATTTTAAGAGTTTATGATTCAAATTTTTTTCATTTTTATTAGTGGAAATGATGATGACGTTATTGTTTGATCGTAGGAGAATTTGCCTTATCAATTTACAATCTAAGAATTACAGAAGCAATGACTGAAATATTCAGTTGGGTTTTTACTTTCAAATTCTTAAATTTTAATCGATTGAAATGTTTGTATTATTCCATTTTGAAAGCGTTTAATTGAAAATGATACAATTATTGTGATTCTTCCGAATTTCAGAAAGATATCATTTTCAAAATTCTGATATGAAATTTTCAATGTTTTGAAATTGGCATATTTTCGAAATCTTAATTAGAAATCACTCAATTTTTAGATTATTCAATTCTAAATTAAACTCTTAAATTTTTTATTTCTTTTCACTCTATTCAGATTATTGTTTTTTTTTTAATTTGACCTAATCGTATCGTAATATATTCTTAAATTGTGTATATTTTCAAGTTCAGAGAATGACAATCTAGGGACTGCTTGTTATGAATAATGATTATGTTACTCCGTACTATATAAATATTTCTCCGCCACTCCATCAATGATAGACTGACATCATGAGACTATGCTAATTGATATTTTGTGTGTCTGTTTATAAATGACTGACACTACTTGACACTTTTCATGTCCTAAAGTCGCTGTGTCGATAAATCCGGAATGTACTTTAATACCTCCGAATCTTAATAATGAAATACAAAAGTACATTTTTCCAAATACTAGCATTCCTTGTTATGAACCTGTGAAGTCTTCATAATTTTCACTTTATGAATATTTTATATTCTATTTTCTTGAAATTTTGAAAACAGCTTCCGCTTCACTAGAAATTGAATGGAAATATTTAGTCGTGTAAAATTCGTTATAATTTTTATGAGTACATGAGGCTTTTCAAATCAGCACATCTGTACTAACCTGTGTGAAAAGCACAAGATTCGTTTTTATAACTAAACGATTATGGTCTTTTTCAAAAAGTGAAGAGCAGTGAAGAGGAGAAGTATTCAGCGTATGGTATTAGAGCGGATTTGAGTTCCATATCTCTTGTCCCCACAGTCTATGGTTGTTGAACCGCAACCGCTTTGTAGACACGTAATATTTTCCAAATATACGCGTACGGTACATGTATATTCACGTAAATGAGGAACGATGGCGTTGCTCATAAATTTCAGGTTACTCTGAAACCTTCAGAAAAAAACGATGTTTTTTTTTGGCTAAATGCTCGCCTAACGAATCCACTGCTCGTCCGGTGTTTGAAGCGCTAGTTGTTGTTCACCCAGCACGGACAATTACCCGAGTTCCAACTGAAAACGGGCTTAAAAAATATGATAAATCACCGCCACGACCTCTCCAGTTTAAAACGTGGAACTGAACAATGCCGCAAAATAAAGGCCGTCAAAACCCGCGTTCGCAGTTGCATTCTTTTCAGTCTTCATTCGTTCGAGAGATTTTCATTTATATAAATAATGAAAATTGTTTTATATATTGATGTAGAATCTTCATTAAGGATATCCTCAACCAGGTCTTTGATAGGTGTCACTTCCTCTTACATTCACATTTAAAGGAAATTTATATTACGTTAACCCTATAGAACTGAAAGTCAACTGTAGTTTTTTCAAAGGAATTTTGATTAAAACGAAGATCAGAAACACTAGTTTTCCAAATCTAGGAACTCACTATGTTTCCAATTAGAAAATGCTTAACTATGCCTTCTCTGGGAGGAAGCTTCAGAACGATTACAAATTTCGAACGTCAGTTTTTGACATATCTTTACGTGATTCGATCTGAGAAGTCAACAAATGCGATTTTTAGAATTTTCCGTGTGTGTGTGAACCAATTGCTTATTATAACACAGAAACAAGTTAAGCTAGGGTTATGCAATTGGAAAGAATGAATAATGCCCAATATCAATTGAATTTAGAGCCGGATCTTTAAACTAAACCAATATTTCGATTATCAAGTTTAATCTTTTTGAACAATAATCAATAATAAGTGATAATAAATAGTATTAACAATGGGTACTAAAAATGCGCAGGCGGAATCGCCTTTCCCATCCCCTGAAACTTCTTTTAAAGTCCAAAATCCTCATTATATTTATCATTTTACTCTCATTTTACTCTCTTCTATTTTGAGTTCAGTTTTGCTGTACTTTAGCATTATTTTATCTTCTCATAGCTTCAATTTGTCATTACTTCAGAGTTAATTTAGATTGATTTTAGCGCTATTTAAGCTTTAATTCAGTATTTCTTCGGGGCAATTTTAGCTTTAAGTTAGTGTTATTATGGCTTCACTTTATCTATATTTCAGCTTCACTTTAGATTTATTTTAACGCTACTTAAACTTTATTTTAAAGTTACTCTACCTCTACTTTGACGCTATTGTGGCTTTACTTAGCGTTATTTTAGCTTTATTGAATTTTAACTTTATTTCATTTTAACTCGATTTTAATTCTATTTTAACTATTTTGAATCTATTTAAACTCTATTTGATCTCTATTTGAACTTTTTCAGAACTTTATTTGTACACTATTCGAATTCAATGTGAACTATATTCAAACAGTAACTATGAACTCTATTTTTAATATATTTGAGCTCTTTCTGAACTCTATTTTAACTTTTGTTTCACACTTGTTCAATTTTATTTAAACTCTATTTTAACTCTTTTTTTAATTGTAGCAAACGTTTTTCATTGTTACATTTAAAATCTATTCAATTTGAAGGTGATTTATGTAAGCTGGAACAATTATTCTCAATAATAAAAAATACCATCAAAACAAAGCTAATATTGTCTGAATTTCAATGAAATACTAAGCGGAGAAGGGTTAAAGAAAAAAACTGGTATTTTTTTGGCACTTGGTCCAAATGGCCAGAAGAAAAAACGAGGTCTGTCCTAGATTCAGACCTTTGCTTAGACCTAGGTTTGAAACATAGGTTCCTATCCGCCTATTCTTTTTCTATTAACAAAGGAATTAAATGATTTTTACAAAGATCTCTGATTCACATATATTATTCGTGATTCGTTTCTATGGCGAAAAGAGGCCGCACCTAATGAGCTACCTTATTTTTATTATCTCAGATTATACAGTTATGTAATCCAAGATATTATCCCGTAATATCTATTTTCAAACATCGAGAGATTGTCGTTTTAATAATCTAGGTCGCTGTCACGATAAATTAGACAATGGCACATTTCAAAATTAAGAGTGAAGTTTCGCTACATTCAACAACACACTAAAACTTGGAGTATCAAATTGTTGCAGCTATTTTGATCTAGAATTTCAACTCAATATGATTCGCTTTAGAGGGTCAATGAAAATTAAAGAAAACAACTTCAAGGCATGTTAGCATCAGTATACAAAACAGATTGACAGTTGACGATTTTCGAAAAACATTCCTTTCTGCCAAATTCAAGTTCTGCAAATCGACAATCGATTCTTAATAGAGATTTGCTAAAATATGTAAACAAACATCTACAACCTCAGAAATCATAAATTTAAATAAATGGAGCTGAGTAAATGATTTTTTTTCAAAATTCGATTGACAATTTAATTTTAAACGACCATCAACACTTGATCATCATTCAGGTAAGAGTTTTATTAATTTTAGAATGTGCTGAGTAGTTAAGATTTGAGGACAGATAATTAATCTCGAAATTTGAATCAAGTTGATCATGAATATAGGTATCAAAACGTTGCATCCTTTTGATCCATTTGCCGCATCAACTTGAGACCTGGTAGTTTTGTGTGAAAGAATAGAAATCGAACATTTAGCTTTCTTTCAGTCGTGATAACGATGATGATTCAGGCATCTAGAGAAACAATCCACATTTTAAGGTGGAGCGACTATATGACATTGCTTTCTTCTACTGTCTAATCATCATCTGCTTCGAAAAATTGGATACAATTATTACATTCAAATACACACCAGATAATATATAAACGTGCCTGAACCACTTTGCAGTGCAAATATGCATTTCTCACTACCTGCCCTCAAGAACCAGAAAATAATATTTCTTATTTTAATCGTGAAATGAAGGTTCTGCATTCTCTCAAATTTATGAAATTTTGGAAAACTTTTTTCCCAACAATTGAGTAATGAAGAGCTAAGTTGTGTAATCCTATTATTTGAGTAACGAGGAGTTGGTCATTAATGCGCTTCTAACGGTTTATGGAAAATCATAAGGTCTAGCCACCCCACCTTCATATCATCCTCCTTTTAGCACAAACTCAAGGCTCACCCTCGCAGTTCAACCCTCATCGTGCTTCAAGAAAGTGAACCACAAACTGGAGTCCTTCTTGACACTCATCGCGGAAAATGGCATCATCACCACCACCGCAGAAGTCCTCATCCACTTCACTAACCACAAATCGCAGCTGGATGCTGCAGCACTAAGGGGTTGCAAATGCCGAGGGTGGCTATTTGTCTTCATTCAGTCCCACGTGGCATAGAGGGTGGTGGACCCTAATTATCACCTTGCCATATCCATCCTGATTAGTCCTAAACATCCGGTAAACTCACCAAGGCCATATCTCCTGGCTGGATGCCCGGTACATAATAAACCATATTCCACGAGTCGTGGCCCTTCGATAATTTAAAACACGTTTATGAAAAGAAAAATTAGCATATTATTTTGATTCTGGAAGGTAGGTGTTTGAAATACGAATTGAAAAAACGTACTAACCTTTTTAATAAACAAATACGAAATCTATTATTAACATTTCAAAAAGGGTAATTTTGAGGTTAAACCGCAGAAACGGTCGATCTCCCTTAATTTATTCTACAAGCACATATTTGGTATGCTTTTTCACGCTGAACACGAATCTAACCCCAAAAAATTTCGCTCTATTACCCTTTTTAAAATATCGAGCTTTTTTACCCAGGAATGTTCAATCATCTTTGATTTGTTTGAAAGTCACTTATTCTGTGTATTTTTTTAAGCTGAACTTGAATCTGGCCGATCTCGAAAATCTCGAATATCATATATTTTTTTAAAAGATTTATTCAATAGGATCAATAATTTTTTGAAACCCTGGAAAAGAGGTCCGACGTGAGTGGCAGGAAAGATGTGGCCCCATTCTCCCTTTCACATCAAACTTCTTTTTCACGATCGTGTGTGGGCTCAGTGCTCCCAAATCTCTGATAGTTTCCCATATTTGCAGGGCATATTCAAAATACTCTAGCGATGCCTAGGAAATCATGAAGAAGTTGACAATCGCTTATTGTTTAATAATTTTTAATTGCAAAATGAGGTCAATCGATAATTGTGTCTTCTTGGTCAGCAATGTTCAGCAATGTTGAATGATGTTTTTTGGAAAATCTCATATCGAGTCGTTAAAAATTTACTGAGATATTCAGATTTGGAAAAAGTACTCGGCGCATACCCGCGCTGTTAGCTAATACGTTGCGAGGACTGCTCTGTCAGGCAGCGTTCACGAAGTTTAGTCTGCGCAGGCAGATGTCGAGTACTTTTTACAAATGTATTTTCAAAATTAATTTCCAACGAATAGTTATGAGATTTTTCATGAAACTTGATTCAACATACAGAAAAAATTTCTCACTGGAAGTTGTTTAAAAGTCGAAGTTACCTAGATATTTTTTACCGGCGAAATCAAGAAAACGCAATTATCGATTCAGCTCATTTTACAATTAAATATTTTTTTAAAATAAGCGACTGTTAACTTTTTCATGATTTCCTAGGCATCGCTAGAGTATTTTGAATACTTCTTAAAAATATTAACTTATTTCAATAATATTTGACTGAGTTAGAACGATTTGAATTTTAAAACTTAATTAAATCAGGGAGAAACTTTTTTTCAATATTTCGTTTTTATTATTCAAAATAAACATCTCAAAAAAAAAATTCTAAGAGAAAAAAGTTTCACTTCCTTATTATCTAGAATTCCACGTTCTCAAAAAATTGATTTTTCGATTTTGAAAATTTTCTTTCTTTGAGACGATTGGACAATACTTTTACGCGTTTTCGAGCGTCAGGCTGGTTCTTGCATCCGGCGGGTCAATTTAACCCTTCCGAAAAAACTTTGCAGAAAATTAAAGAAAAGCAAGTTTTTTCAAATTATTAATAATTTTGTTTTAGTTATAAAAGAGTTTAAATAAACAACTCATACCATTTTCACTCTTACAAATGCAAAAAAAAATTAAATTAATTGCAGAACCAATTAGGTATTTTATGTTATGACGTCAGCTGATAAGATGTCTGCACGCTGAGGGCAAAAAAATAATACAAATTGCATTGGAAAAAACATATTTTCTTTTAAAACGCGGGCAAAAATGGTTTTGCACCATAAGAGTATTGAGGTATTATTTTTTGAAATTTAAGAATTTTAAATCAGACTAAAATAAAATTCAAAATCCCATTTAACTTCCAATAATCAAGTCAATATATAGAATTCCTGAAAACAAAACAAGAATTGAACGATAAAATTTGGACAACCACCACCAAATGCTCCTATTGCAATTCCTAAAAAACAAAATAAAAAAAATTTGTTTCTGTGGACAAAAATAAAAAAGAGGAAAGAAAAATGAGAAGGCAACCAACAAAATCCCCTTCCTTCTCTTTTTTATTTCTTTCTTCTTTTTTATTCTTATTATTATTAAATCACAATAAAAAAGCATGCAAAGTATTTATCAACGTTTCGGTGCTCACACAGAACCCTTATCAAGGCAAGAAAAAATAAAACAGGTGGGAACAGCGACCAAGCAACGACGCTATCTCCTCGATACAAAGAAACAAATTTTTTTCTTCTTTCTTTTAGGAATTGCAATAGGAGCATTTGATGATGGTTGTTTAAATTTTATCGTTCAATTCTTGTTTTATTTTCGTATCGTTGGAAATGCAAAATTTCATTTTACTTGTTTACATATTATTGCATGCAACAAGAAATTGAAAAATCTATGCCAGAGTAGTTTCACAATATTGAATGCTGAGCATTTTTAAAGAAACATGAAAGTCCGTTAATAAATAGAGCAGTGAATTAAACTTTGGTCCGAACTGAAACGCCGAAAATGACGTATCGGAAATGTGCGCAAGTTTAAAAAAGAAGTAATCGATCGACAAAACGTTCAACCACGAATATTAATAGCTAAGTTGTATGATAATCCTTTTTATCTTATCTGGGTATGTCTGATAATGAAAAAAAGAAACAATTTAAATAAGCAAGGAATATAAAATATATCCTATTTTTTTAACTCAATCTGTTACTAATATGTTGATTTTTTTTTTTTAATTTTGTGTTACTACACGGAACAAGAATTATTATTGAATCGAGAAAATATTGTTACGAATACAGCCGACACAATATTTTTATGATCCAACAAAATTTGTCTTGTCTCCAAATATTGTACTCAAATGAAGGAAATCAAGTTCCTTCAATCTAGTACATTTTCTTGAGGCAACAAATCCTTTCTTGTTTCAAGAAAATATTGTACCATACGTATTCGTAACGATATTTTCTTGATTGAATGCTCTGCAACTTTTTATAAAACCTGCGATGATATGTCCTTATGAATGCAGGGACTCGACTAGATTTAGACAGATATACTAACATACACAAATATTAGTATTATATTTAAACATTCAAAAATAAAATGGGCAGATACGCGAGAAAAGTACATTAGACTTTCTCATGGAAAGCGAATACCGTTTTTAAATTCTAGGAAACTATTTTCTCAATTCTCTCTGCACAGAGAGATACTATAGTTTCTCGTAAGCTGAAAATAATGAATATGAGCACAGATGACTGTGAGAAGGAAAACTTGAACAAAGTTAGTATATTAGATTATCACCGTGTGGCACATTCTCAAAACTCATTTCATAAGAATAGAAAGCATAAGGTTTTCAAAAAACGAGAAAAGCGAAAAATTGCAATTGGCGTAGGAAGCCGTAATTTACGATCTACTCTGAAAACTGTTTCCACCCGCAGTCGTGTTCACCTGGCTCTATAATTTTCTTGGTGAGATTCTATCATCCGCTACATAAGAGTGGCCTTAATCGAAATGTCGAAACTCAGTTCAGACATAATTTCAACTACTTACCAACCGGCTTTCTTTATACCAATTCACTTCACTCTAGATATATATGAAAATCTTCCTAATTAAAATTAGTATTTAATTGATTATTATTAGTCGTTGGCGAATTGAGATAGACGCTTCACTGAAATTTATGTGGCTATAATATCTTGGAGGATTAATATATTGATTGAAAATTGATTTGAAAAATTGAACATATTGGAACTATTTTAGCTTATACGAATTAGTTTGACCTGAATTAACTTATACTACTGAGGATCCGTTATGTCGTACTTGAACTTATTAGTACTATTGAAAAATTTCTACCAATCAACTTCGTTCTTGGTCGAGTAGTTTTAACTCAACCTCACTGGACTATATCATTCTTTTAAAAGTTCTAAGAATAATTTATGATCTTCGATTTCAGATATACATTCTTTTCCCATTTCAGCGAACTTGTTTCCAAGCTATATTCTGCATCATTTTATATGGGTTTTATTGCAATGTCAAACTTCCTGGAACAAATTATATTTTATTCTATTATGAAACTATACCTTTTACATGAATTTGTGTTCAGTGTAAATATCTCATTTGAAATATATCAAAAATCAAGCCTTTTTAAATAACCCTAACATATTTCATGTTCAATATTATTATTATATTTGCGTGATTAATTTAATACAGTGCTCTTTACAGACTTTCGAGACTAAATATTATTTACTTTAACAAAATGCAAATTACAAATTTATATTTTTCATATGACGAACATGGGGGAAAATGTGGAAAAAGAAAAATCCACATAGCTTTCTAAATTTTTGCCGAATTATTCTATAAACCAAAGGCCGCAACCTTCTTTTAGACCTGAACAGTGAACAAGTAGAATTCAAGTGAATTCGATCTCGAGTGTTTCCACTTTGTTTGTATTTATAATTATATGGTGCTCATTTCACGAGCACTTTGCTTCCCGTTAGCAAATGTATTTGCTTCCTCATAGAGGAAGCATTAGTTATTTTTTTCAATAATAGATAAACCAAAGTCTTCATTTTGCTCAATTTAAAAATAGAAATGTACCAAAAATGATAAATTACAAAATAATACAAAAAATGTTCTAAATACAAAGACGAATCAGACAAATCAAATCTTGCGTTCGAAATAATAATAATTTTTTGAGCTGGAAAAGGGAAAGGAAAAGTCTATTTGAAAATTTATGATTAAAAAGTCTTTTCTATTCATGCATCAACTTTAAATTATGTCGATGAAAAAAGTTTTTCTGTTTGAAACTGATGATTCAGATATTATAAATAAGCAGAACTTCCCTAATATTCAATAAAGTGTATTATTATTTTTATAGATCAATCGATTTGCCTCGAATCAAGAGATTTTTTCCGTTCTTGCATCAATTTTGAATTATGTTACTGAAAAAAGTTTTACTATGAAAAACCGTGTTTTCAAATACTATGCAATTTCACAATTTCCATACTCTTCAATAAGATGTATTAATATTATAGGTCAATCGATTCGTCTCGAATCAACACATCTTTTCTGTTTTTGCATCAACTTTGAATTATGTTAATGAAAAAATTTTTAATATAAAAAAATGATTTTCAAAATATATAAATTACCATAACTTCCCTACTCTTTGATTAAATGCGTTATTATTATAGGTCAATCGATTCGTATCTAACCAAGGAATCTTTTATATCCGTGCATCAACTCTGAATTATGCTAATGAAAAAAGTTTTACTATAAAAAACCGATTATCAAAATATATAAATTAACATAACTTCCTTACAAATTGATAAAATGCGTTATTATTATAGGTCAATCGATTCGTTTCGAACCAAGGAATCTTTTATATTGTTGCATCAACTCTGAATTATGCTAGTGAAAAAAGTTTTACTTTAAAAAACCGATTTTCAAAATATATAAATTACCATAACTTCCCTACTCTTGGATAAAATGCATTATTATTATAGGTCAATCGATTCGTTTCGGACAAAGGAATCTTTTATATTGTTGCATCAACTCTGAATTATGCTGGTGAAAAAAGTTTTACTATAAAAAACCGATTTTCGAAATATATAAATTACCATAACTTCCCTACTCTTCAATAAAATGTATTGATATTATAGGTCAAACGATTCGTCCCGAACCAAGGAATCTTTTATATTGTTGCATCAACTTTGAATTATGCGAATGAAAAAAGTTTTACTATAAAAAACCGATTTTTAAACTATTATTGAGTGCTAGAAAAAAATGCAATAGATATTTCCAGAAATCCTTCGGTCAGTTTCAAGATATTAATGAGGAAAATAAGCTCTCCAAATTTCATCAATTTATCTGCAACCGTTTTCTAGTTATCGTGTTCACAAAAAAGCGTGACATCCACACATCCACACATCCACACACACATCCACACATCCACACACACACACATCCGGACAATTGCTTAGAATGTTGTATTAGACATTTTTAAATTAGGGAGGGTTTAATTAAATGAATTTAAAAATTTTGAAAAATGTGCTCTTTACAGACTTTCGAGACTGAATATTATTCACTTTAACAAAATGCAAATTACAAATTTATATTTTTCATATGACGAACATGGGGGAAAATGTGAAAAAAGAAAAATCCACATAACTTTCTAAATTTTTGCCGAATTATTCTATAAACCAAAGGCCGCAACCTTCTTTTAGACCTGAACAGTGAACAAGTAGTATAGAGTAAAAATGAAATTTTTATACAATTTTAAAAATAGCTGATATTCAGTGCTGTTTATATTGCAAAAAAATAATTACTTTCCTCCTTGACAAGCAAAGAAGCCTCTCAACCTTGACGACAGAAGCGAATTTATTTTTAGAAAATGCGCAGTATTGTGTGACGATCGGAATTTAAACAAAAACAAATATGGCGGTGGAAACTTAAATTGTGAATTCAACGAATATTTCTACTTTTATTGCAAAAATTTACCCTCACTTAGAACATTGGGCAATGTTATCTATTATGAATCGCTATGAATACAATATCAATTTTTTGCTAAAATAAGTACACACATAGCAGGCCTGTAACTATATTGAATTTGTCAAAATTTTGGTTGTCACTGAGTAACTTACACTTTCTGAGAACGGATTTGTTAACCTTGCCAAGTTTAAGAATCTTGCGTTGACAAATGTTGAAAAATATTGAAAAATGCAATTTTCCAACCTTTTGGCTGTCACTGACTTTAGCATAGTCTCTAGAAATAAATTTGTTGATCTTGTAAAGTTCCAGAGGCCTCCGTAGAAAAAAAATGAATTTAATCATCGTTCTTAAATTCAAACCAGCTTCCATCTTAAATTTTTTCAAAATTTCGGCTCACACTGCCTATTGCATGGTTTTTGCAAAT
This sequence comes from Andricus quercusramuli, assembly GCA_932178445.1. Lineage (NCBI taxonomy): Eukaryota > Metazoa > Arthropoda > Insecta > Hymenoptera > Cynipidae > Andricus > Andricus quercusramuli. The sequence goes on along the minus strand of CAKNXH010001137.1, from coordinate 127,868 downwards.
AAACATGCTCATCTTGTTAAATTTGAAAGGTTTCTGTTATAAAATGGTGATATTTATCATTTATCTCAAATTCTAAACAGTGGCCATCTTGAATTTATTAGAACCAGCCGACATCTTGCATTCTTTTGAAAAAATTAATTATTATTCTACAGTATTTTTTCAAGTTCCAATGAAGGCAAAGGTGTTCGGCTACAAGTTGATGCACATAATTTTGTTGGCCATTGAAACGCAAGCTGCTCCTGAAAGCAAAAGAATATTGAAAATACATATGGTCACCACACGTTTACGGGTGAACACTGATTAATATTACGGAATTTTCCATAATATGAGCACTCAACGAGCTGTGAAAGAGGTGAGTCCAACGAGAAATTCCAGAACGATAGACAATTCTTTAAAGGTCTGTACCCTATAAAACTCCGTTTCTATAGTAACTGTATGCAACTTCACCAATTTTAACATGGGAGTAACTCTTAGGCTGATCCCCTTATGAAGACTTTTCATGATACTTGAATAACCCTTGCTGTTATTAATAAAAATGAATAATAAATACAAAAATACCGAGAAAAGTACAAATGTTGCCATTGGCCCATATGTAGAAGGTAAACAACCATGGTTTTATCGATCTCAAGATTACGTGCGAAAACTTTTATCTCCAGCTTTCTTTTATATCGCCATAGCGCCCCATTCTTTTTTTTCTTTTTTGCTCCTTTCATCCCTTTCGTTCAATTACCGTGCCATCCAATTACGAAAGCCGGCAGCTTTCGAGAAATAGGAACGCAGAGGAAACGAGTACTTATCCGCACATGTACTTACGTACTACATGCATACACTATATGTATACTTAGACCGAACATATTTCGCAAGAAACTTCTAACAATATCCTTGTTCGCGGCCGGAGAACTTCGCGGTTGAGAAGGACGGAAGGAATGGAAATGGTGGTTAGGGGGGTTGGGGTCGGCGGTCGAAAACTGCAAGGGGTATAGGGGTAGGAGAAATAGGGAACGATGAGTCGGTGAGCAAAGGGGCATAACGGAAGGGATGCTCGGGGTAGTATTTCCACCCCCAAGTGAGTTCACAACTGCGACTCGAAAGCCTGGAGGCGTCTCAAGTTTGGGGACTTTAGCCAAATACGTCGCTCGGCAAGAGGATATCTATAAATTCCAAGTTTAACGCGGAAACGTATTGGGGGACTCTGCCATTATGTCTGCTTGGACAAAGAGAGGAAGAGCCAAGAGTTTTATCGATTAGGAAAAAATATTCTTTGCAGAACGCACATTTCATTTCATCCCCTCGTAAGTCTCCTAGTACGGTAACTCAACCAGTTTTTTTTTTAATCTCTCAGATTCTCAATTAAGGTAGACCTACAGTTTTTTAACGATATTTGAGTCTATTAGTTTCATTAAATGCTGGACTTCAGACTAAGTGAGGGTTTTTTGGAGGCTGACTAACTGCGTCACTGAGGCTAGATGAGTCAGTGCCATTAGCAGTTTTTCAATCCCTGGCGGGAACTTATTGCAGCTCTTGGGTCATCGCTGATTCTGACGTTTACTACTCGCGAGATGGTGGCTAGTACACTATCTGAGGTTAACGTTGATGGAAAACTGGAATGCGTTTCACCTTTTCTGACCCGTGCTACCCGTTTCATCAAAAAGTATCTCTCGAGGAATTTGCGGACTTTCGGCTCTGACGTTCGCGCTCTCCCATCGACTAAACGTCAGCGAACTAATTTCATTTCGTCGAAAAGAGTTGAGGAAGGCCTTGGAGAGTTATGGCAGGAGATTAAGGAGAGAGGATACTCTAGAATTAGACCAGATAAAAAGTTACAGAGGGGAGGTTCCATTTATTTTCAACTATTCATCAATTCATTTTCTGTAAGTTGTGAATTCGTTTTTAGGGTTTCGTAGCCCAGGACAGAAACCCTTATAGTTCTTATCGGGCGTCTATCCGTTCCTAGTACTTTTTCCAGGGAAAGGAAGTGAGTTGGGTGGAAAGTAAGGGAAGAGAGGTAAAATAAGGGGAGATGGAGTATACAATTATAAGAAGTGATGACAAGCAAGGGGGGGGAAAGTATGGTCAGTGAGGGGAAGTAGTGTAGTGGGGGAAAGTGTTGATAAAGGGTTTCGCGGAAGGGAAAGTGAGGAGTGGAAAGTAGGGGAAGTGAGAAGGTCGGACATAGAGGAAGTGAGGAGCGGGTGAGTAGAGGAGGGAGACGTATAGGGAAGAGTTGGGAGTGAGTAAGAGTTAATATGGGGTGAGGGAAAGTGTGAGGACGGGGAGTAAGGGAGGAAAAGTATGAAAGGGGGAGTTATGAACCACTTGGCTTAAGTCTTAATAGGCTTCAAATCCGTTTTTGTATACACATGGTGCCTACTTTGACTAATTTCTTTTTCATAATAAAATAAAGCTTTTAAGAAAGAATCATATGTGAAGTGCGATTTGAAAAAGTCTCTGGTGACGCTTTTCGTTCATCTGAGAGAGCAGGAAGTGCGAATGGCCACTTGCTTTTCCAGTTCCATGTTGAAGTATCGCGCACATTTGTCAAAGTGTGCCCTTACATGGGGAGTCTAGTCTCGAAACACTTTCAAGGCCACCAGAGGACCCTTGAACAAATTGCACCTCGTAAACAACGCTTGGATCCCAGAGGAGAGTGGAAGTGGCGGATATTCTCTCCTTCAGACTCACGAATCTCTACAAGACGATTAGTGTCTCTTTGAGTAACCCGAACTGAACGTGGCGAGGATAAAGATGAAAGGGCCAATGAAATAAATCGATTAAATGAAACCCAATTTAAGAAAGCGTAACAAATTTTCATAAAATACGTCCTGTTTCAGTAGGATCTTTGTGGGACTATAGTCCTAGGAAAATTTCATTTTATTCTTTTGAAAACTGTTACAAGTGATTGTAAGATTTCTTTCAAAAATATATGGCTAAGATCAGACAAAACTACGCAAACATTTCAAAATGAGTCTCGCATGAGCAAAATTTTCTTGGGACATAAATCCCGTAAGCCTTTGCGGAAAAATATTTAAAGAACTAGTCTAGTATTTTTGTTCGAACAACATTTTGCCACAACAGGACATGATGAATCTTTTTTGGGGTATAATTTTGGAATTTAAAAAATTCTAAAAGGTATAAAATGGCGCGTCTCTGATATTTCTTCTGAATTGAAAAAATTGTTGCTGCAGATCTGTTTTTAACTATTTTGAAAAATAAATTTCGACTTGTGAAGGTTACTAAAAAAATTAGGCAACACTTTTCTAGTATTTTTGCTCTAACATTTCTTTAGTTATTTTTGTTATTTTTATCAAGTTGCTTCTAGGACAAAAGTAATAAAATAGTTCGACCTAATATTTCTCCAAATATATTGCACACACACACACACGCACACACAAAAAAAAAGCTCAAAACAGGATGAATTTGAAAATTTTATGAGGAAATATTATAACTTCAAGAAAATTTCTAAAAAATGAAGTGAGATGCGCTAGTTTTTTTTTTGTCCCGGCAACAATTCGGCACGACAGGAATTTTTTTTTACTTGTTCGGGACATAATTTTAAAATTTCACTTTGAAAAATCTGCATTCAGTTGTTTAAAAATATTCGGGGAGTCGGGAAAGGGAATGGACTTGTCTTAAAAATTCAGGACGACTAGCCAAGCTTCTGAAAAATATGTGACTACTCCTCCCTTTCAGGTCTAAGAGACACTTTGTTTTGAGAAATATAAAGAGAAAATTTCCTGAAATTTTTATTTCAAACCAAAACTTTCACAGCGAAACTTTTTTAACTTTTTCTAAAGATGAATTTGAACTTGTGAAAGTTAAAGGAAATGAAGCTGGACTTATGTATTATTTTTGTCTCAAGAATTTGTTCGTTGTTTTGGTTATTTTCATGAAGTTGAAAATATATTTTTGAAACGTAAGTACAAAAAAGGAAGATCCAAAAAAATTTCGCACTGATTATTTTTTCAAATATAACCGATATTTTGAATGCATGTCCTAAAATAGTTGAAAAAGACCATTTTTAACTTTTTTCAAATAAATCTGCACATGTGGATGTTTCAAAAAAATGAAGCGGAACTTTCTAAGTATTTTTGCCTGAAAATTTGTTCAGCTTTTTTTATTTTGTTGTAAACTTATTTTTGAGAGGAAAATATTAGAAGACCTTATATTTCTCCAAATTTGTGCTATTCCAAAATCATATCCCAAAACATTTGTAACAGTGCCCAGCAGTGACAAAATGTTCTTCTAAAAAAAATACTAGAAAATTCTCACTTAATTTTCTTCTTGTTTGTGAGATATTTCAAATTTATGATAAAAAAGCTCAAAAACAGAATGTGTTCTGAAAATTTTTTGAAGATGAATTAAGACTTCTAAAAAGTTTCTACAAAAATTAACAGAGACTTACTGATACTGTTGCCTCAACAACATTTTGCGAAGGCCGGGCTTTTTAAAAACTTTTTCTGTACATGATTTTAGAATCTTACAAATTTCAAAAAATATAGGATGCAAAATTTATAGTATTTTTCAAAAAATAAAAAATATTCATAGCAAAACAGTTTTTAACTTTTTTTCAAAGATGAACGTAGACTTGTGACTTTGATTATTTTGATTATCCTTCAAAAATTATGTTCCAGAAATTTGTCAACACTATCCACCAGTGAAAAATCTTTATTCTGACAAAAATATTACGTAAGTCCCACCCAATTCTTTTTCGATTTGTACGATTTCAAATTAATTTCCCAAAAAATCTCGAACGGAAGATTGGTTCTAAAATTCATTCAAAGATGAAATCTGACTTTTATACATTTTTCAAGAAATTGAGTTTGCGCTTACTAGTATTTTAGTTTCAACAACATTTTTGAACTGCTTGGCTGTTCTTTAAACTTTTTCCTACAGGATTTCCAAATACTACAAATTTTTGAGAAAAATGAGATAGAACTTTTTTAGTTCTTCCAAGCTGATAAAGACCTCTAAACGTACGACAGGCTTTCTACCTTTCTCATTTAGTAATTATATTTTAGTAATATTATTTTGGGATATAAATCTTATAAGAACTTGAAAAAAATAGTGATTCACAATTTTTCAATAAAAATTTGTATTTTTGTACTTGTTTGCTTATAACCGGTGCTTTGATAAGTCATTCAGAATTCTAATGGGATACCAATAGGATTTTTCTCTCAATTCTATTCGATTCGAGTTATAATGTGGCCATCGCTGAAGCAGAAACTACCATATTGAAAATATTTCCATAGAGAAAATTTTGGTCCCGTTTATTATCCTGGGCTATAAAATATTGCATGCTGTACATAAAAGTAACAAGGTTATAACCCTATATATGGTAAAGGCATGCTAATACACAGTCGGCTCCTTTTGATATCGGCAATCACCCTTGCACTGCTCTGCTCTACTTCAATCACTATCCCACCCACCTCGATTGCCCATCTGATTGGAAGGTTTCACAGCATGATTTCCTATACGAAATACGTACACGTGAAATAGCAAACCCACTTTCTTCGGTACCACACAACTTCCGTCGTACTCAACCTCTGTGATTCGTGATTACTACCAAGAAAAGGCGCTGCTGAGGTCTCAAAATGAAATTCTTTGGTTATACTTATATCAAGATTCCTGAGAATTCTCCCTGCAGTCGAGAAAATGTGTCGAAGAACGTTCTTTGAGTCTGAGGATATATAACTTTCCTTTTCAAAACGTATCATATAAGGAAAAATATTTTATATGAATATACCCGCACGAAGAAAATAGAACAAGAAAAGTATTTTCCTAACGAGTTTTCTCTTTGAAATTTCAGACAGAAAGAAATATTTTGTTGGACTAACTATCTTGAGACCTTTGCTCCTGCTAGTTCTTCTGTATTCATAATATGTCTCCGCAAGGTGTACATGACCTCCGTTTCTTAGAAGATTATCACTCACACACATATTTTATATTATCTTATTCTTACTGTTTGAACTATTTAAAATATTTACATTAATTATTATATCTAGATGCTTACTTCTTTCTCTTACGATACTGCAATTTTGGATGTATACAGGAAAACGAAAATGAGAGAGCGGGATAGCGAACGTGACCGTATCAAAATTTTAATCTTCTGTTACTATTATACAACCATTACTTATAAATCTTTTTGCTTCCAAGTAACCTTCGTTTTCTTTTTCTTTCACTTCTCTCCTACGTCAACCTTGCTATTTTTTACATTGACTCTTTCAATCTTTTTCATTCGTTCATCTAGCCCCTGCCAATTCTTCCATCCACTCCTCACCCAATCTATCCTTCCCTGAAACCTTTACCACATACTCTTGCAAGCTTCCTTTATCTTTAATACATCTACATTCTCATACATGCTCCAACGTTTGCTCTTCACATTTTGGAGCATCCCGATATTACTTGATGATCTAAAGAGGAGGGGTTGCTTAGTATTGCTTACCCTAACGTCACGAAGTGTCCCATAAGAGGAGGGTTGCAAAGGTTTTGTAACACGTAGTGCTTCTCTGATCAAAAAATAATATTTAAATCCGTGTCAATACGTAGAAGCCGAATGTTGTCGAAACAAACAATTGAGTAACTTAGGGGCTATTCGAAAAATTAGTCAGACATTTTTCAGGAACATTGAATGCCCCCTCCCCCACCGTGATGCTTTTTCTACTGCACTTGGCATGGAGAATTAAATTTTGAAAGACCGCCTTCCTTCTCCTGCACATCAAGTATTTTGTAAAGGAACCCTTATAAGGCTGCCGTCTAATAAAGTCTTTAAATTATATCAATGTTCTTAAATTAAACGAGAAACGCCTCATGAATTCAGTCAACAGTATTCTCATACAAATATTGAATAGTTTTAACTTATTATTCTTTGTTCTATTGAAGATTTTATAAAATTACATTTAGATTTCATATTTAAAACTAGGAGGGTGTCTGCATTAGTGGCACATAAAATTTTGAGAGAGGGTACACCGAAATGTTACAAATCATCACAGGATGGAAAGGTCAGTTAAAAATCACTAAAAATAGCGAGATGTAGTATGTAGAATGTAGATGTTCCTTTCACAGATTCTGCACTTTCTATTTTCTTTCTTCTCCCAATGAATCCATTCCCTCACCTCGTTTCCCAATCTAAATCTTGCTATTCTTATCCATCTAGTCTCTCCCCATCCCTTCTCTGAATACTTTGTGACTCGTTGTTTTTTATCATCTCACATGTTCTCATATATTTTAATTCCTCAATCATTTCCCATCTTTCTACCAACTGTCTTCTTTCGTTTCTTTTCTTTAATTCTTCGTAGTTTATTCCAGTCCCTTCTTCTGTATCCCTAGTTCTAAAGAGCTTCCATCTTATTTCTTCCCATCTCGTTAATACTACCGTTAATACTCCCTCTCCTTTCTTCTTCCTCCTGCAAACACTTTTCCCCTAACTCACCACCCCCTTCTGTCTCTTATCTTTGCCTAAAACTGTTATGCTTTCTTTCCTGATGTAATACTCAATTTATCGCTTTACGCGTCTTCTCTCACCATATTTGTTGGCTTTCTTCAGTCTACTCCTACATCCACCTCATATATCGTTCTTGTAACCTCCTAATCTCTTCACTTTCCTTCCATCTCCATACAGTAGGACCTCTTGGATCAGACCTCGAATTTTTAATTTTATGAGTTTAAAAATCTAGATGTGATAATTATCTATAATTTTTGTAACTATTTTTCAACATCGTATAAAAATTACAAGCTGATATTATTAATTATACTAAACTTTAAACACAAAAACGAAACAAACGAGGTCCGATCCGAGAGGTACTACTGTATCTCTATTTCATAGCCCGGGCCATTCTTTTCTCCTTCCCTCTCCTATTCTAAACATCATTACTTTGTCTTTTTTACATCCAAATTAGACTTTTTCCCATCTAAGTATTTCCTCAGTCCTGAAATTAAGCCCACCATCCACTCCTCATACTTTCCCATGGACAGTATATCGTCCACGCATGCTAATGTACATGTTACAGGCAAAGTCCGATGTGCCGTCACACCGAAGTCTGCCTGGTCCCTCCGCGATATGACTGAGTGGTGTCAGGCAAAGTCCAAAAAAGCACTTTCACTTCGGACTCTGCCTGGTCAAATCGCGAAGTGTCCGACAGGCTCAGGCAAAGTCCGGAGTAAGAATAAAACCTTCGGGGTTTACTTTTTCCGATGCACAGTTGGCTGGCTCGGGAATTTTTAATTCAAAATAGTCTATAGGTTGCAATTGTTGATAACCATTTTTTTTAACAAAGCACCTATTTCGTGCTTTTTCTTACTATTTTTTTCCAGATCATACTTAGCAAAAGTATATATACAAATAAAGAGTAAAAATTTATATATTTAGTGAATTAAAGAATAAAAATTTAATGGAAAAATGTCAGGCTTAAAATTTGAATAAATATCACTGGAGGTGGGGTAATTTAATTCGTAAAAAGACTAACTGCACGAGTTAAATAAATAATTCGTTTCATTTATTGCAGCAAGTAGTGGACGAATGACATTTTTAATTGCACAAGATTTTTAGTTTTTGCATTTACAAGTATTTGTATTGCAGTTTTTTGTACAATTGAATCTAACGTCGCCTTGACCTCCGAAAGGAGATTCTCCATTATTTGTAGTACGCAAAGATAGAGGTTCTGTAGGCACTACACTAATATCTGAAAAATTTTCTTTCATATATTGATTTGATTTTTGGAAAATAATGTATTTACAATTCCTTGATTGCTACCAATTCATAATACCCTTCTTTTGTGGCTTCCATACTACTACAATTATATTTCTGAAATCTCCTTAACTTCGATCAACGCTGGGAATCGGAACTTTGACAGAAGAAACTACGTCAGTTTTACCAAATTTTTTCTTTGACAATAATAACATTTTTTCCGCTTGCCGTTTTAGTCTTTTTGCAGCCCTAATTTTATTTGGATTGTGCTATTTCTTTGTTACACTAATTGCAGGAAACTAACGAGCCGTAACCTTCTTCCGAATCTTTGTTGGTAGGATTTTCACAAATTGAATTGACAAAATTGTCAGAAATGCTACATTTGTGTGCGCCGTCTGCTTCTTTTCCACAAACGCAACAGATGATAGTAGATTTCTCAGGTACTGAAACAACACAAATATCTTTCTTCGATAACTGTGTCAATGTTCACTAATATCCAAGTACGTTCATTAGGGTGGTCTATTTTTTATATGAAAAGAAAAGAGTTGACAAAATCGCACAATAGCGTCATTGAGAAGGCAACTTAATCAAGAAACGTAATTAAACATTTTTAAACCACTGAAGTTTTTATTGTAAATAGCAATACCAATGCTTTCTATCACACGGTAATTAAAAATTGAATGATGCATATAGCTAATATGGTAATTGTGACATTTTTATAAGTAAAAATTCATTAAATGCAAAATGAAAAAGGAACAAGTTAGGCTATTGAGCAAACTGAAATTCTAAAATAATTTTTTTTTTGACTACTCTAACGTTCATACTTAAAAGATAATAAATATGATACCTGTTCCGTTTACACCCGCAAGTATCTTAATATAAAATGATGATTTCTGCAGGCTTCCAGAGATAATCAAGCCATTCGCCTTGTTCGGATTATTCTCATGATCGTTACGAATTTCATCTTGATCTCCTCTTAATGCATATTCTAAACCATTCTCAGTATAAAGTGCATTTTTAATATAATTAGGAAGCTTTCCTATTCCAATGTGGGCTCTCCTTCCCGTACGTACTTCTATGGTAAACTAATCTTCGAGTAATTACAATAACAGTCGCTTTTAATTATTAAAAAGAATTATAATATTTCAAACATGGGGTGCAAGTATTATTGATCAATTATCTTGAAGCAAGGCAAATTATATTTTATTAAGATACTCACCAAACATCGCCTCGAATGACGTTTGTTTGATAGCACTGTGATACGCATAATTTTTTGGATTTGGCAGAACCTTAAGTCTTCGCTTCATTTCACAGTGTTATTTTCATTCATCCAAGCTGTTAGAATATTTTGAACATCTTGATTCGCTCGTTCTACACTGCCTTGACTTTAAGAGTGTTGAGGTTCCCCATGAACAATAAAAATTGTTGGCCATAAAACTTTCATTTCTGTAATTACTTTATTAACAAACTCTCTACCGTTGTCACATTGAAGAACTGATGGTGCCCCATAGTTGCAAAAGATATCCAGGAGATGGCGGGATACTTCTTTAGCAGTTCCAAATTTTAAAGGCTTAAGAATCACACATTGTGTAAAACGATCACCACTAAACCTTTTTTTTGAGACCTCCGGTTTTTCTCACAGATCACACATAATTGTAAATATAAATTGATTGAGTCTCTGGTTACGTTTGAATATTTTTCACTGACAGCTTTCGCCGTGCGGTCTCGTACACCGTGACCACATCCAAGATGCGCTTGATGATTCGCGTCAAATATTTCGTTATCACACAACAAATATTTCACATCCTGCTGCTTTTCGGAGAGTAGCGTAATCAGTTTCTTGTGATCTCCATACTTGAGAACATCGTAACGTTTAAGATGCCTATAATCCAAAGATGATTTTTCCTTTTTTCCTTTAGCACCGTCAACTTCCTTCACGACCTCATTGTGTCTTTATAAATTCGAAGCACGCGACGAGTTTTCTGCAATTTTGAGGGCACTAAATTTGTTCGAATTTGATTTTCCGCTACGTCAGCCATCGTGAAAAATGTTTAAAAACACTAGCGATTTATGAATATTATTCCGAAGCGATGAAAAAAAACTCATTTGGAAATCTACAGTGAAATTCCAACCACAAAATTGAAAATTTACTTTTAAAATACTTTCAGCGTTAGATCAAGAACTTCTATTCAAAAGTCTTCCAAACTACCACGGCCACGTCAAGTACTATATTAAACTATTGCCGTTTTGAGGATAATCAAGTAGGTGCGTCAGTACCTAAATAAAAAGGTGGTGAGAGGAAGTGGGGAGATAAATCTTCCATTAGTTACGAAACTGATACAGCCTTGAAAGGAAATTTTGTTTTGATATTCAATTTCCCTATTTTAATCACAGACCGATTTTTGTTTTCCACACTAAATCTTAGTGATTCTTATTATTATTATTATTACACCATTAAGCCATTTCCCTTTCGGGGTAGGCGTGACTTGCTCGATTCTTGATTTCAATAAATTGATATTTTGAATGTTGACAACAAATTTTATAAATGAAACACATATTACTGCCTCTTTCTTACTGGAAGGTTGGTTTTTACAATAAATATTGCAGTTTTTTTTTCTTCCATCTATAGAATTATACAGTTCATGTTTTATGGTAGAAAGAATTTTACACGTATATTGAATCATTTTTCATTAAATAAATCAACAATAAACCATTGTTGTTATTAATAATCTAATTGTTACGACTAATAGACTAGTGACTTGTATGGAAAATATATTTCTGTAAATTTGCTTTAAATAATCGACTTTTCCTGAAGAGGCTTGAATTCGGAAATTACTTGCACTAAAGCACAATAAAAATATCAAGAATTAATTAATTATGTTTTCTAAGTACATTGACGTTGAATATGATACATATCGAGTTTATTTTTTTATTTCTCTCAGACAAAAAAAAATTACACTGAATAAATAATTACATTGAAACAAAAATTGATAAATATAATCCGTAAGTTTTCCTAAAAATGTACCGCTGATCATTTCTAAAAAAAAACTTTCAAATCTGTTCACAATTGCGACCTGTTGAACATTTTGAATCGCAAATTCCCGAGCCAGCCCACTGTGCATCGGGAAAAATAAGCCCCAAAGGTTTTATTTTTACTCCGGACTTTGCCTGAGCCTGTCGGACTATTCGCGATTTGACTAGGCAGAGTCCGAAGTGAATGTGCTACTTTGGACTTTGCCTGACATCCATTAGTCAAATCGTGGAGGGACCAGACAGACAGCGGTGTGACGGCACCTCGGACTTTGCCTGTAACATATATATCATTTCTTTCCCCATCCTCCTGCTTTGCATCCTTCCCTTTTCTTTCTTCTATATCTGAGATTAATGAGAGTAATCCCCTTTTTCACTATTACTTATTTTTTTATCTCGACTCTGTGCAAAAACTCAAACGCCGCCTTCAATTTCACGAACATTGCTATCATTCCCCCTTCCTCTTCTTTGATCCTTTGATTCACCAGATTATTTAGAAAATATTTATAGTCCATCAACACCATTTCATGCCTCAACCTTGTCTGATTCGGTGTCACTATCTTCATTTCCTTGACTTCTCTCTTCAACCTTTCCGATGAAACAATTACATATATAAATCATGCAATGTTTGCATTACCGTTAGTCCCCTATAATCTTTATCCTCCTTCCCTTTCCCCTTGTCATCACCGGTACCTTTACTCCTTCTTTCCATAATTCTGGCCACCCTCTCCGCTCCATACTCTATTGCATATTATCACTGACCATTCTTTAAGTTCTTTCTCCCATATTTCCAGACTTTTTTTTGAAATCTCCATTTTCCTGCTTTTCTAACTTTCTTCTCTTCGCACTGCTAAGAAATCCGTAATAGTAAATTATGTAACAGGGGGCGGAAGAAGCAGATATTTTCCTTGGATGGAATCACTGTCCAAGCGAGAAAATTGTTCCTGAGGGTCCAGTTTTGTATAAAGTATTTCATTCCACACTTAATATGGTGACTGTCGACGAATCACAGCCTTGGATTTCGGAGAAGCTCTCGGGCCACGAACGAACGTACTTATATTTTTCTAGGTGTCAATTTTAGTTTCGCCCCGAAAATATTACTTTCGCCCCTCAATTTCTACTTTCACTGCGCCAATTTTACTTTTGCCTCGATAATTTTACTTTCGCTCCGTAAATCGTACTTTCGCCCCGCAAATGCGATTCACGGGAAATCTATGCTACTTTCGCCCCTATTTTCAGGGGCAAATGGTGGCAATTCCGTTCGAGTGTGGAATAAAACATTATTTTCTATACCACCACCTTAATATCTTGGTTTACTCTTTATCGTCTTTTTCAGTCCCTCTCAATTGACAACCTTTCTAACTTTTCCTTCCATCCTCGCCTCGTTGGCCTTTTTTTGCATCTTTTATTTCCATCCCCTTTTTTTGATCACGTGTCTCAATTTACTCTTTCTTTTTTCTCTTATATTCTTTCCCACACCTTTTCCCTCTTTTAGATTTTTCATTCCCTCTACACTTCTTTCTTTTTCTGTTTGCATTCTTCATTTCACCCCCCTCTACCTCTTCCTTCGCGAGCTTTATTTTCTGACGCCATTGAGTACTCTTTTCATTCCTCTTACCATTATTTCCATCTCTTAGTTTACACTTCCCTCTCCCATTTTGATATTTTTGCCTCTACTTTGAATTGTTCTATTTCTTCTATTGACCAGATACCTCTTTCTTTTCTTCTTACCTTTATTCTCTTTATCCTTATTGTTATTACTTTTTTCTCCCTCTAATGTCACTATTATGGAAAAATGATCCGAATCCATATAATTCCTTACCTCTAGTTTCTTGACTTCTCTCATCTTACCGTCCTGGTCCTGTTAGTTTTTCCTTAAATAAAAAGTGTACAAAATTTAGTATTTAAACCCGCCAGCGAGAAAGGGTGATGAAGTAAATCTTTCGAGGGTGAGAGCAAGGGTCTAGTCGTAGAATGGATAAGGGTCGGTCAAAAGTTTCACGAAAGAGCTGCAAGGACGATAACAGTTTTAAACTCTCTAAAAGACGATTTATGAATTTTATACTCATACATTTCTCATGTATAAACAAATCCAAAGTTTGGTATTCAGCTTTCTTGCGGATAAGAAAGCTCGTCCTCCCATTATTTCTTGATAGGCTATATTTTATGTCTACTTTATATCCTCTCGGGAACAGATATTGATGTTAGAATACTCAAATCTTTCCGGAAAGTCGAAATTACTCCCAGCATATATTATTTTGTCTTATATTTTCCTTGAGATTGGTTTATCGTCCCTTCAGCATCGCTCTTGCGAATAAATTCAAAGTCCTTAATCTGCAAGATAGGCAGGATCTTATTTTTCCACGCTCTTTAGGAATGTTTCTGAATTTTTCAGATTGTTCGGCACAAATATGCGTATAGAAGTCTCAGCATTACTTAAGGTAGTTGTCGTCTTAGAAATAGCATGTCTGTAAAAATAGTTTCTCTATAATTTTAGGAATCAAAATAATAATACGGATGATGTCATTCCGGATACAAACCATTATTCATGCAGAACAAATTTTCAAACATACAAAAATATATTTTAAATATGTTTCCTGCAATTGAATTTTATCTCACAATTTCTCCTTACCTATTTTTGAAGAACAGTTCAATTTCAATAGTTGACGGCTTTTCTTCGGAAAGCATTCTCTACAACTCTACTGTTCCCAAGTTTGAAAGTAAATTTTTCTATGACTGGAATCTTTTGAAGAATTTCTTTATAGAAAATGTTTTTTATACAAATAAATCAATTATTTGATTGATACATTTTTAATTTATTGCTTTCTCATAGAGGGAGGTTTTTTATCACCCAAATTTTTAAATATACTTTTGCGATAAATTTCTATTTCACTTCTGAAGCTCGAAAATATAATCGTTGAGCAATGTACGCGTGTGTCTGCGTGTAAATTTTTGCTGTCCATCATATCTCGAAAAGTAAAAGAGCTACTATCACGAAATTTGAACAATACGATATCTAGTGTTTTTGTTTCCTTCTTTGAGACACATCGATTAACCTATTGCTGAAGCTTTTAAAACTCTCCAGTACAGATTTATGAAATTTAAAGAAACTGCTTTATTATGTGTTTATAAGAAAAACTTTATTGATACTCAAAGTACAACAATATTATATGCAGTGTATTCGTTCGCGTCTTTGAGATGCACCGATAGACCTATTTTTAAACGCTTTATGACCCACTTGTGCCGATTCACGGAGTTTAAAAAAAGTGCGTATTCTGTTTGTATGAGAAGAACTTTGTCTCCTACTAGGAATATTATATGTAGTACTATATCTGACATGTTTGTGAGAGTCTTCAAGATACGTCAAATGATCCATTGCCGTATCTTCCATGACTTCGCATTATTTAGCAATATTGATTTATAAATTTAAAAAATATATTGTTCATCTTGTCGATATGTGAAAAACGTCTTTAATATTGGGAAAATAATAGGAATGTATATGATATATTTGTTCGCGTCTTCAAAACGCATGGACAGCCCAAATTAAGAACCTTTTATGTCCTATGATATCCTACAAATATTTTTTCAAATTTTTGAACGAAATTATTTACCTTTTTATGAGTTGATTCTTTCTATTTTGAGAATATAACAGTAATACATTTGATGTTCTTGTTCGTGTTTTCGAGACGCGTGAATTGATTTATTGGCGAACTTTCGACGATCACTTTTGATTAGATAGATTTTGGTTAGAGAAAACATCTCTCTGTGAGGAAGCAAAAAAGCTCGTAAATTGAATACAGAACCATACACTTACAGTGAATACATCAATAGTACTTCGCAGCGCTATTCATATAAAAAAAATATATATCAGAGATTTGGGCTATTTTTTAGATCACGGAAATAACAAAATAATTGTCTGAAAACAACCCATAACACTAACTCCTACCCCTAATTAACAATTTAGCATTTTTAACGAGCCCCCTATGAGCAACCTTCACCTAAATCAGCCAAAAAAAATTTAAAAATGAAAATGGTCACCACAAGCGTCTGCCGATACGCCTATTTCCCTTACTGATTGCGCGCGTGCGCGCGAGTGTGGCGCCGATTTCAAAAGCTTCGCTCACCTCCTCTATCGGTGCCCTCGGCTTGCGTCAGGCAGGTTTATAAATATATGTCACATGATTTCTAATATACATTCATTAAACTTTTCAATCATGAAATGTACGATCATAGTAGCAGCTTGTATAACCAAATTGAAATTAATGAAACCTTTCAAAATTCAACTATGATTAACAAATTGTAAAAAATACAGAGATAAGTTTTCACTTTGATTGAAAATGCAACTCCTTGGTTGAAATTTAAACTACTTAGTTGGAAAATAAACAGATTTTTGAAATTTACTTTTCGGGGATGAAAATTAATTTTTTTTTATTGAAAATTCATCTGTTAGGTTGAAAATGTAGGAGATTTGTCGTTTTTTAAATCAAAAGTAAACTATTCCTTTCTTCACATTCAATAACAACTTGGTACAAAATTAATGTAGCTTGATGAGAATTTGTATTTCATAGCGAGAAATTAATCGTTGTGGTGGAAAATTCGTCTTTATTAACTGAAAAATCTTTCTTTGTCCAAAATATCAACCATCACATTATTTTGTATGATTACAAATTGCACAATATCACACACAAAGAAATTTTAATGCATTTTCAAAAATAACTTCAGCTGATCTCCTAAATAACCAATTAGGAATATAACAAAATATACAAGTTTTCATTGAAACAAGATTTTACAGATCTTGCAATAAATTAATTGCAATACCGTTAGCCTTTAGGGCGTCAGGCGTAGAAAATTTTAATGTTTTCCCTTCTTGACGCTTGTTTTTTTTAGTTTTATACAGCGTTCGCTGTTGACTGATGTTTTTGTTGCTGGGAATCAAAGGGGTGGTAGGATTCAGATTGGTCCCTTTAAAGCTCTGAAGAGCTGCTAATATCGGTCGAACTGGAGCCATACACATTTTTAGCGCTTCGAATTGCTCAATAGTCTGGATTTCGTCCACAAGTTGGCACAGACGGAACTTAAATTTTTACTTCTCATCATGCAATGCTTTTGCCTTCTTCTTTTTCAACAAAACTCCAAGAAATCTGGATCCTTTCTGCTCCTTCGCCTCTGAAGAATCATCGATAACCAACATATTCGAACCTAAAATAAAAAATAAATAATTTAGTCACAGGTATGGACATTTATGAAAATTTTCAAGAAGAAAAGGAGCATATAAAATGAAACACCCTACCCCGAAAGGGAAATGGCTTGATGGTATCATAATAATAATAATAAAAATAAAAGATATTTACCAAGATCATGCAGACGCTTCTCATGGTCACCACAGGGACCTTCTCAAGACTCTTGTTGATATCGCCAACCCCATATTAATATTTAATAACCCTCAGAAACTACACCTGGTATATTTAATGAAACACATCTCGTCTATCTTCACCGAAAACAGCCCAACATTTCAGATAAAAAAATAATCTCTCGTAGATATCCCCATCCCTACAGTCATATTCAGCAAACCCCAAAAAGGAACGTTTTACAAAAACAAACCTAACGCTTTACCTAATCTAAACGATCAGATTTCTTGAATGTGATATATTCAAGTGTGAAGTGGGTCTCAAATTTTGAAAATCATCCTGACATAGTTGATAGACAGCCCGTAAGGAAGGGAATTAGTACCTAGAACTATGTTTAGACTATCGTAGATAAAATTAGCTAGAGGCAAAGGTATATCAAAGTCAGTGGGGGACACACGTCGCGTTGCCTCCGTTTGCGTAGCGTTGCATGAACAACGTATACGATAACGAAACAGTGGCTGCTGCGTTCGATAACGGCAAGCTACATTTTACAACGATCGTCTCCGATAACGCGATTCGTCCCACATTAATGTCCTATCAACCCCGGAGCGATGTGTATGGTGGCTATCTACGGCGCGCATCCTCGATCTCCCCATTCTCGCTATGACGCGTCATGAATTTTAATAAACCGACGAATCATCATCGAGTAATCGCTCGATAACAGGCCCAGCTAACGATGTCTATGGACAGATAATTACTCTCTTTTTTTCGGGCTTCGACCAACATGCCTGGAAACATGATTTCATGCAGATGCTTCCATATACAGGATGCAAAATAAAGTGCATTGCAAGTTGCGATACATAGAGAATTTTCATTATCAAACTCGAACGATGTTTACTCTTTTCGAAAAAGTTCAATTTAGGGGTCGTTCAATAACGTTCCTGTTTTTCCCCTTGTTTTCCAGAAACTCATCCTTTTCTCGTTTTTTCGCTTGAGTGTAAACTGGATTAATAGAAACCAAAAAAAAGCAACTCTTTACGTAGAAACTTAATTCTTTTCAATTAAAATGTCTACTATTAAATTTTTATCTACAATTCATCTCTCTTTGCTAAAAATTCTACTACTTGGTTTAAGATTCAAGTATTTAGCTGAAAATTCGTTTTCTTTTATTACAAAATAATTTAATGAACTGAATATTGAGCTTATCTATTTTCAGCTAAAAATAAATGGTTTCCAATTCAGACTTAAACTATTAAATTATTCATCGAATGTTAATCTTTTTTGGTTGAAAAGTAAAATATTTGGTTGAAAGTTGAACTATTTTTTTGTAAATTCGTCTTTTTCAGTAGAAAATTGATCCTTCTGATTGAAAATTCAACTAATTGATTGCAAGTTCAATTACGTTATTAAAAATGAATTTCAATAGTTGAAGAAACACCCCTCTAGCTAAAAATTCAAATATGTTATTGAAAATTCTTTTTTCGACGTTAAAATTCATTTTTTGGCGGTTGAAAGTTCATTTTTCGAACTTAAAATTTAACTGCTCCATATGAGGTTTTCAATTGATATATTTTGTTGTGAATTCGTACTTTTTTATTAAAAACTAATTTAATAAACCGAATATTGAGCTTCTTCATTTTCAGCTAAAAATAAACGGTTTCCAATTCAAACTTCAACTATCAAATTATTCATCGAAAGTGAATCTTTTCGGGTTAAAAACTCAACTATTTGGTAGGAACTATTTTGTTGTAAATTCGTCTTTTTCAGTAGAAAATTATTCTTTCTGATTGAAAATTCAACTAACTGGCTGAATGTTGAACTACTTTATTAAAAATGAATTTCATTGGTTGAAAATCCACCTCTTTAACTGAAAATTTGAATACGTTATTGAACATTTTTTTGTTTTTTAAAAATTAACTTTTTTTGGTTGAAAATTTATTTTTTGAACTTAAAATTTAATTGCTCCATATGAGGTTGCAAAATGATGTATTTCGTTGGGAATTCGTATTTTTTGGTAGAAAATTAATCTTTTTCATCGGTAGTTCAACTATTTTTTTGGAAATTTAACTATTTCGTTGAGAATTAAACTACTTTGTTAAAAACGCATTGTGTTAGTTGGAAGTTTACCTATTTTGTTAATAATTTTTTTTGCTTGGAAATTATTTTTCCTTGACTGAAAGTTCAACTATTCTATTTTCGGTTAAGAGTTGATCGTTTTTAGTTGAAAATTCCGCCAGTACATTTTTTATTCAGAATTCATATTTTTTGGTTGAATGTTGAACTATTTTCAATGTTTCATTGTAGTAGTTGAAAATTAGGCTATGTTGTTGATAACTCGTTTTCTTGTTAGTCGAAAATTAATTTTGTAACATTAATGGATGAAAATTCACCGTTTTTAGTTAAAAATTCAACGATTTAGTTGAAAATTTATTCATTCTGTTATGAATCAATCTTTTTTAGTGGAAAATTAATTTTCTTAAACAAAAATTCAACTACTTCACTGAAAACTCAACTATTGGGTTGAAAGTCGAAGTTCTTTGTTCCAAATTCATTTTATTATCTGAAGACTTATCTCATAATTTGGCTGAATATTTGACTATTTTTTTCAAGTTTCATTTTTTTCAATTAATTGCTTGAACCTAAGATTTAACTGTTCCTTTAGGATTGAAAATTCAACTTTTCTGTAGAGAATTCGCTTTCTTGGTACGAAAATTAAACAATGTAATCATTTTGTTGGAAATGTAACTGATTTGTTGAACATTTGTCATTTTTGGATTTACAATAAAACTGTTTTGTAGAAATTTGTCGTTCGTCTTGAAAATTTTAACTTTTTGGTTGAACAATTCATGTTATTTCAAGCGTTCATCAAATAAAATCGAAGAACAAATTTCCACTTACGGGGGGGGGATTCTTCGTATTTGTGACTTCACACTGGGGGTTTGAAGTTTTTGAAATTGCATGACGTTATTTTTAAACGGCCCCTTATTTATTTTTTCGTCATTTTTTATTATAAATAATGAAGGCCATTTACTATTAATGACAAAAAAATGTTTCAATGTTAGTAAATGCTTGGTAAATGAAAGCGTTCTTTCTTTTTGGAGCTTCAAAAAAATGAAAATCGCTTTTCATTGAATTGAAACCTAACTTGAAAACTTTGAAATTTATATACGTATGAATTTCTAGTAATAACGTAGGGGTGTCTAATATGAACCAATGGTGCCTTTGAAAGAACTCAAACGCTTTTCGAGTATTCGAGAGAGAAAAAAAGGAATGGAGAGAGAGCTCTTCTAGCATCCACTTCAAATGTTTCCACTTTGCTTGGAGAGAGATAAAGTGTAGAAAAATGCTCAAGTGACTCTCCCTTCGATTAGGGTAAAAAGAAAACCTAACTCAAAAAAACTCACTCGAGGTACATTCAGCTGTCCATTGTGCTTCCATATGTTCATGTGACTTCGATATACTATTTGCATTCTTTAGAAACGGATTTATATTTCATGCTACTTCATTTTGATAATCATTATAATTAAAAACTTTCATTTTTGGTTGTATGGTAGCTATTTTTTGAAAAACAAAAGTAAATGCACACGGACGAAACGCGCGTTCATACACCTGGGTTTTAATTTTCTAACATTAAAAATATGAGGAAATCTTAAATCTATTGTCGCATACATTTTAAAATATTGAGAAAATTTGAAACATTTCTCTAATAATAATTAATAATTTTGTATCGAAAGCGTTTGGAATTCAGAAAAAGTACATTGAACGCTTTTGAATTAAAAGCGTTCCAAATCGAACAATTTTAGATTAGGTATAATGTTTAGAAAGCACAGTATTCAGAATGGAATGAAAAGAAGTTGAACTTGTATGATTTGTAGAAGAAGCATTTTATATTAAAACATTTTGAATCAGAAGCTCTTCAAAATTCGAACAATTCAGGCTCAAATTTTTAAACTTGGAAATTTTCATTAAAAGGAGTTGCAATTACGTAATTTCTAATTTGAAGCGTCTAAAATAGAATAATGTTATTTTGAATTGATGAAAATCGAAATTCAATAATTTGAGATCAGAATTGTGAGAATAGTACAGTTTCAAAACATTTAAAAATACGATCATTTTAGTTTAGAATTTGAAGCATTCGATCATTTAAAATTCAGAGTAGTTGAAATTGTATTATTTCTAATTAAAAGCGTGTAAAGTTGAACAATTTGTAATTTAAAGCTTTTGAAATTATATAATTTTTAATTCGAAGCGATTACGTTTTGATAATTTGAAAATAAAAAATAAATTGAATGCTTCAAATGAAAGTTTCGGGAAGTATAGAATTTATATATTTTATCACTTAGAAGATATAATTCTATATTAAAATTGATTAGATAAATTTTTCTGAAACAAAACAAAAATTTGCGGTCATTTTAATTTCTTCCGAATGGAAAATTTTTCAACTATAAACCTTCAAAATTGAATTATTCTAAAAAAGCGCTGAAAATTAAGTAATTTTAAATTGGAAAACATTACAAATAAAAAAGTTGCTACTACGCAACGTTGAAAATTAAACAAAATCGATCTTCATTTTAAACCACAAAAAAATGTCAGTTACCACAAATTTTTAATTTGTACTTTTGGTAAGAAATATCGTTTCACAAGCCAAAAAGCACTAGTGAAACACCGTGGCGCGGCGGTGAGCCAGGAGGCAATAGTGAACTCAAAAACTCGAGCGATGCCATAAACTAAAATCATAACTGCTCCTAATTTAAATGATAATTCAATCTAAAACTTTTTAGAAAACTTCATAATACCCTTCTCTGATTTTTTGTCACGAAAACTTTTGCCTGCTTGAAATTCCTTTGATAAACAAAACGCTTGAAGCCATAAAAGTCAAACTTAACGCCCGGCGACTAAGAAAAATTAATAACATTTTTCTGAAAAATAATTTGAAAATTATGATTGCTCTATAAGTTGAAAAATACCCTAATGTGTAATTCATGAGAATTTTATTGAAAATGTCTCAAAACTGATGAGTTGAGCACTAGTTAAAGTAAAAGATATACTGGAACTTGGATTTAAGACCCGTTTCGAGCATGGCTTGCAGTGATCTTGAATATGAGGGAACTCCCCTTATGCTGTTTGTCACGCATGAGTGAGCACCTCTCCTATCTCGGTCCGGCGGATCCTCTCACCACGAAACTGCCGAGGACATCAATTTTCGGAACGTCGTGAATCCGGATTTTTCCAATTCAAGTTTTAGTGTAATTAAAATTGATTTTTCGAAAAACATAAATTTTTTTTATTTAATTGAAAAACTAAAAGCTACAGATTTTTTTCAATTGAAAAATATGCGCAATAAAATTTAGCATCCAGATATATCCTTTGAAAATTGAAATTCAAACTTATTTTTCAAAGGATTCAAATGTAGATTTAAAATTTAATTTTTGTGAAAACAAATACTTGTCCCTGGAGGCAAAAGGCCTGAATCCCAGGTTGATGTGCCGACTCTGATTCCGTGTACATCTTGTTATTCAGTACATTCGTTATTGGAGAACGTGTCAATATGTGTGTAAATGCGTACAGCATACAATGACTTGCGTATGCAAATTGCAACACTCCAAGTGCTCATTAGGCTATATAGCAACACGCTCAAAGGGATGACAAATTCCATACTCGATGGGATCAATATATATATAGAATGTTTAGGAATAGGTCTTCGGCTTCCTGGAAGCATGTCATCAGCGTATTCTCGAATGACACAATCATATTATTACCTAGGTTTTCGATGTTTACTTCTGTATATATATCTCTCTGTGTGTTTTCTCCAATAGAAAAAAAAATTATCAAGATAGGCGCCGCGCGCCTAGAAAATAGGTTTCGTACCTTATTGACACGTTACATAGGTCCTCCGAACCGGCCCCTTCTATACCTTCCCCCTCCAACCTCCCTTCATTCACTCCTTCCCCACCCCTCACACTACCCTTTACTCCCGCCCCCTTCACCATATTTTTTCTTTTCTTCTTCTCACAGCGCTTCCCCTACTTCCCTTCCCCAGTCTACTATTTTCCCTCATTTCCCCTACTTGTCCCCTCATTTACCCTGATTTTCCTTACTTCTCCACCCCTCATTTTTCCTCCTTTCCCTAACTTTCCCTCCCATCATTTTTTCTCACTTCACCTACTTCCCCACCTCTTGTTAAGGGTAAGCGTTGCATAAGTTTATTGCAAACACATAAACTGGACATAGTCACCAGCAGCGAAATATATTCATCTTAATAGTAAGAAAATATTGAGGATACAAAAAAGTAGATATTTTAAACGTTAGCATAAAACAGAAATCTCACTTGATTTACCTTTATTTTTATATTGAAATATTAATGATCATGTTAGTATTATAAAAAAAGTCAATTTACTTTTCCACGTCCTCACTTCCCCTACTCCCATTATTTTCCCTCATTTCTCCTACTTGTCCCCTCATTTGCCCTGATTTTCCTCACTTCTCCTCTCCTCATTTTCCCTCCTTTCCCTCCTTTCCCTAACTTCCCCCCCCCATCATTTTTTCTCACTTCACCTACTTCCCCACCCCTTGTTCCCTCTCACTTACCCCAGTCCTCCTCCCATTATTGCCACTAACATTCCCTTACTTCTCCTCCTTGGAAAAAATATGATAGACGGACGAAAACCCTAAGATACCAACGCTATTTTCATCAGGGCGGACGGAAACTATTCAAGGTAAACAAATTATTTTTTGAATTTCAAAATTTCAATAATCATTCCCCTGAGTTGAAAAACGATAATTAGAAAGTCATGTGGTAATATGGCAGAATTTTTGAAAACGTTGCAGGAAAAAGCTTTTTTGAGAAACAAAAAGTCAGATTTTATTGCTAAAATCCAGTACTGTTAAAATCAAACTGCTCGTTTATTTCAACCAAAGTTTGCCAATCAGTATAAAAATCGCTGATAAAATCTAGCTTTCTAATTTTGAATACTTCTTATAAAAAGCTATTTGTGGATTCAACTTTAATTCAATAATTCAAATTTGATTGATCGTAAATTGGTTGAAGCGCTAGAAGAATTCATTTTTACAGGAATTTCATCTCTTGTGTATGTATTTCAAAGAAAATGGTTGGAAGCATTCATTTTATTAGTCGATTTGAAAAATGAAATAATCAATTTGATGAATGCTATGGATGCGCAAGCAAATTCACCCGCGCAGTGTTTAAGAATTGTTTACACTCTTTAAAACGGCGGCTCGCATTGCTTGAAAGTTTGAGCACGCCCATAGCTCGCACCTGTTGGATCTAGCGCTTCGCGCTCGATGATATACTTATATCGCCCTTTGCGCTTGATAATGTATCAGCCTCGCGCTTGGTCATTGTACATCCCCCACATTCTTGCATGGAACTTTTAAAATTAATGGTCAAACCCTCGAAAAATGAAATTTAGTGATTGTGAATTCTCTTTTGTTAAAAGTTCATCGGCTCTAATGAACATATTCTCATCACGTGCCTCGAGAAAAAAAGGTTCATGAATAAATGTTCAGATGTGATTTAAAAACAGTTTTGTTACTGAAAATTTTACTGCGCATTGTGTATTTTTTCAAAAAATTTAATTTGTTTATTTGGAACGTCAATTTTCACGATTAAAACAAAAATGACGTATCTTTTTGAAGAATGGTTCATTAAAATTTGTAGCTCTTTCTTGGGTGCACCATGTTTGTCTTCCCATCTTTCTTTGTATTTTGCATAGTTTGATCACAAAACTAAATTTTTTCTTTGTTTGATGTCCGATCAAAATTTTAAGTTCAAATTTTCAAGGAAATTCGCAAATTTTTATATAATAATCTCGTAGGGCTGTCAGAAAGCTAGGCTTTTTTCTTCAACTTTTTTGCATATCGTGCGTTGTTTGCCTTAAGATTTTCATTTTCGTTTACTTTTTTGAATTTTGAACATGCTATAACTCTGAAAATTTTCCTTTTGTCGAAGAAGTTCGTGTATATAAATGATTTGACTTTCTGAGCACCACAAATCGATGCACATACAATTTCTAAATAATAAAAGAATGTTCTCAAAAATTTTGAAAATGCTCTAACTTTTTGAATTTGTATCCAAATTAGCTAGTTGATGAACTTGTTCGTTCTTTGTAGGATGTCATCGTGCCTATGTTTTACATAAAACCTAACCTTTTCATTAGGATGAAAATGTAAAAAATACATTCAACAATTTCAAATTAGAAACCTTCAAAATAAAAAAATTTAAGATTAGGTAACATTGTGCAAAAAGGACAACATTTTGAATGAAATAAAAAGAAATGGAACTTGTATTATTTCCAATGAAAGCATGTAGAATTGAATAATTTGAAATTGGAAATGTTTGAAATTGAAAAATTTAAGAATAAGATTTTGAAAATTGTCCTATTTCATGAGAAAGGAATTGAAATTTTATAAGTTCTAATTCAAAGTGCTCAAAATTAAACAATTTTCATAGAATTTGAATTTTGAAAATTAGATAATCTGCAATTCGAAGGAATTAAAATTGTATTTTAAAATTTTCCATCACTCTTTCAAAAAATCACTCATTTTAATCCAAAGTGCAAAAGTATAAACTTGAAAATCCATTTATTTTGCACTTTGGATTGGAATGAGTGAATTTTTTAAAGAGTTACGCGAAATTTTGAAACACAATTCCAATTCCTTCCAATTGTAAAATATCTAATTTTCGAAATTCATTATAAACCATCATAAATCAACCACATTATAAACCATCACCATTTGAGGGGTACAAACTCATATCAAAGAGAATTTTACTAGCTGTCAAACTGGCATATAATAATAAACTATTACATTAGCATGATAAAGAAAGTCGCGAGACAAAATTATTTTTTGTAAAATTGAAAAAAAGTAATGCTATCAAAAGTCAATTTGTTTTAATATAAAATGTTTAAAAATGATTTTCAGGATTGTAGAACTACATGGCATGATATCAGGTGCTAAAAATAAAAGGTTGAACCAAGAAATGACAGTACTGATTTACTTTCGGGTATATAGACTGTATTTTTCCAATGTAATGACTAAACAATATAGATTTTTTCATTTTTCCTTTCCCCTCGCCAAATGTCCAGGCGAATGCGAGTTCTTCCAATAAAGTGGGATGCAGCCGCGGATTATCACTGGTTATGATTCAATTCATACAGTGATTTTAAGCACACCTTGGCAGAAGGAAATTTTCACAGACCCATATCCAGTGAAGTGGAGTCGTCTGTAGGTATATGTTCTCATGCTACAGGACCTGAATGATATACTCAACTCCCGAGATAAGCTCGGTTTTGGGCATGGCTTGCAGCAGCCTTCAGCATATCTCAGTGGAATCCAAACGTAGACAGGATGGGCCGCATGAATAATTTCTGTTGTGTTTGAACGCATGACGCAACCTAATGCAACTAACGCGCTGAGAGTGCGGTCCTCATGCTGTTTGTTACGCTTGACTAAGCACAACCTCTTTTTCAGTCGTGCGGCCCCGGCATCACCAAATTGTGAGGCCTTACGTTCTTGGTATAGCGTACAGAATAGGGTTTTAACCGCAGTGCTACGGGTCTTGAATGGACCAGCCTAATAACAATAATGTATAATTCGTCTTTGTAAAATTAAAAAAAATAATGATATCACAAGTCAAGTTATTTTTATATTAAATACTTGAAAGTGATTTTTAGGATTGTGGAACCACGTGGCATGATATTGGGTGCCGAAAATAAAAGGTTGAACCAAGAAATGACATTACTAAGTTATTTCCGGGTATAGACCATATTTTTCCAGTGTAATGACTGAACTATATAGATTGCTGGAGGCTTTGGGACGTGGCCAAATTGTGTACACCTGATTTCGATCTACGTGCCTCTGACATAATAGTAGTATTTTATCCAGCATTGAAGCCGATTTTGGGATCTCGGTCCGTCCAAGTTAGACCATTGGATTTTACGAGGGAAATTCTCGTACCGATCTACGCCAAAGGACTAACTGGTGGTAAGCGTTGCATAAGTTTATTGCAAACACATAAACTGGACATAAACACCAGCAGCGAAATATATTCATCTTGATAATAAGAAAATATTGAGGATACAAAGAAGTAGATATTTTAAACGTTAGAATAAAACAGGAATATCACTTAGTTTAACTTCATTTTTATATTGTAATATTAATGATCATTCAAGTATTATAAAAAAAGTCAATTTACATGCAATATCCAAATGATCGTTAGGGGCCGCGCATACATTACGTAGAATTTTTTTTTTTTTTTTTGAAATTTTGAACCATGTCCCTTTTTTTAAATTTGTATTTGGGAAATTTTTTCAATAAAAGAAAAAGAAATTTTCTACAGAACATTACAACTTACTACCAGAAAGTTAAATTTTGTTACCAAGATATTGCATTTCAAAACCTACACGACACATTTTATATAAAGCAGTTGAATTTTCAACCAAAAAGTTAATTTTCAACAAATAGAATGATTTTCCCACCAAGTAGTTCACTTTTAAGTTCTGAAAATTAATTTTCAACTAATAAAACAAACAAATTTTTAACGAAATAATTTAATTTTAAACTAAAGTAATGAATAATTAACTGAAATTAATCATTTTTAATAACAGCAAAATTAATTATAAAAAAAAATTTTATCTTTTAACTAAGAAATTGAATTTTCAACCTAAGAAGATCAATTTTTAACAAAAATGTAATAGTTAATATTTCAACCGGAAAGAATTTTTTCCATATTAGAAACAGTTGAACTCAAACAAATAAGACAAATCTCCTACTCAATAATTAATACTTCAATTCAGAAAGATCAGTTTTCAACCAAAATTGAAATAGTGAAATTTCCAGGTGAAAAATTAATTTTCAACAAAAAAAAATCTAATTTGAAGCAAAATAAGTGAAGTTTCAGCGAAGGAAATATTTTTGTAACTAAAGTTATGAATTTCGAAAAAAATACATTTTAACTGGAAAGAAATCCGTAACAAAATGGTTCAACTTTTGATGAGAGAGTTGAATTTTCTATCGAATTGTAGAATTTTCGAGCAGAAAATACGAATTTCCAATAGAACATAAATTTCTACTAGAAGATATTAATTTATAATAAAAATGTTCATTTTGAACCGTCAAAGGTTTACTTTGATCCAGCCGTTGTATTTCTAACTAAAAAGGGTAAAACTCTACAAAAAGAGTTGAATTTTGAAACCAAAAGTGTTCAAACAAATTGTTGAAATTTCAAGCTAAAAAACAAATTTTTAACAAAATGATTGAATTGTTAATCAAATAATAGAATTTTTAATCAAAAAAGTTGAATTCTGAGATAAAACTGTAATAGCAGATTTTTTAGTCGAAAAGAATGAATTGTAAAACAACAATAGTTGGATTTTCTTTTTGGGTACAATTAATTCAGTTCCAATTGAAGTGGAAAATCGAGGAAAATGGGAAAGACTGTAATAGCCTAAGAGCCAGCGGCACTAAACCTTGCGTCATTGCGGATATTGATAAAAAATTAGGAATTATAGTTTGCATGTAGGGTAATAACGGACCGCCATTCTGACCATCGCGCAGCCAGCGATAAAACCCGATAAACATGATACTGGGTTCAAGAGTTTTCAAAGCACACATATTTATTCGTGTTTTGGATTCTCAGACCTACATTCGAAAAATCATATTTGTCATTTTAACCCCCTGTGCGCCCGGTCAACAGGAGTTGGGCACCGATTAAGGACAGGCACACATATATTTACAATGAGTGTTCGATGCCGCCAATCAAGTGATTTCGTTTTTTTTCAATTCCGCGATCATGCTTATTTTGAGGGAAAATTAGTTTTTCAATAATTAATTAAGGTAGGTGGGTTCAGGATTTTTTTGGTCAGCATGACATTTCGTTATTACCCTACATGCAAACTATCATTCCTAATTTTTTTAGCAATATCCGCGATGACGTAAGGTTCCGTGTCAGTGACTCTTAAACTACGAAGCCTCCGAGGAATAAATAGGTTTTCAATAATCCATACATCAAACAATAATATTTTAAATAAACAATTAACTTCATTTTTAATACTTTGAAATTGTTAGTTCAGAAAACTGGAAGAGTTTCGTAGGAAGTAAACCGAATTTTCTATTGCACATTTTTTTATTGCAGACTTCACCATTCCAAATTTGAATAATTATATCGGAACTAGCAACATTTTAGGACCTGAAGGAATGATCAAATTGTGTATTTGTAAAACTAAATACTTATTGTTAGTAGCACATGTTATTTTCTAAAACTAATTTCATTAATGTATCACGTTTATTTAATGAACAGAGTTTATATTTTATGTATTATGTTCGTTCTCTAAGTTTGCAAAATCTTAAGAAGATATTAGGGGGGAGGGGGATAGGATCAAATCTGATGGTATCTTACATGAAGTGAGGGGAACTGAAAATTTTAGAAAAACTCTTTCCGTAATTTTCGGATGACCCCTTATTTGCTTATTCATTCGTCATTTCGTGAACTTATGATGATTACATTCAATAATAATACTAATATTACTAGGTACGACTAATATTATTAGGTCAATTACAAATAATATTGTTTCAATTTATAATAAAGTTACATTAAATTTTGTTACATTCGCTAAGAAACAGCTGTTTACAATGACATCTGTTTAACTTATGTTTTTTAGTCATTCGCAGTCTTGATAATGTATTATGCAAGAAGTGGGTTTGACCCCCCTCCATGAAATACAGCAACGAAAAATCGTTGAAATCACCTCACTGGCCCCACCGAAAAGGCTTTACGTAATTCATGCCCTTATAGAGATAATAGCACAAACTGGGACTAAGCGGCTAATCTGAGGGAAAGCGGCGCACCCTTAATTCTGTATTTTTCAATGCGGAATTCGCTTCTTCTGGGTGAAAAATATAGAGCTTTGTAACTATTAGGTGCGCTAATGAGTTCTTGCTGTTTGTGAATAGATGGCTCCAGCAGTAAGAGCGGGTCGATTTTGACATACATATCCAAAACGTCATTAACCAAGCTTAGACACATGGTAAACAAACCGTTGTGACACATTAGTGACTTTTCTTCTGGCGTCATTCTCTTGGTTGTGTGAAAATATCTGATTTGGTGCCAAATAATCGCCATTTGCGGGAAGTGTTGATTTTCTTCTTTCATTCGAAGAAAAAGGCGGCTGAAGCGCATCGAGTGCTCCAAAAAGTTTACGGAGATGCTGCTCTAAGTGAAACAACGCAAAGAAGATGATCGATGTTGAGATGTTTTTCTTTCCCTGCATTTTCTTTCTTTATTAATTTTTTAAAAATGTTTCTTCTTGACAAACGCAGGAAGAGCCTGCTTCAGTATTAGGAGTTACCCGCCAAGCCAGTTCCAAGCAATTGCATGCGTTGGGAATGATTCAAAAACAAGGAACTTGGGTATGTTGTGATTTGAAGCCACGGGACGTTGAGTGTCGTTGTTTCGCCTGTGAACAACTGCTTCAGCGGCAGAAAAGGAAGGGCTCCCTTCATCGCATCGTGACGGGTGAAGGAAAATGGATTGATTACAGCAACCCAAAGAGAAGGAAGTCATGAGTACTGCCCGTTTATGCTTCTACGTCGTCGGCTCGGACAAAAATTAACGCTGCGAAGGTTATGCTGTGTACTTGGTCGGACCAGGTCAGGGTTAATCATTATGAGCTGTTAAAACCGAACGAAACTATCACTGGCCACAGAGGCACGAAAAAGTGATTCCACAGCATGACAACGCTCGGCCTCACGTTGCCGAACCCGTTAAAACCTACCTCGAAACGCTCGAATGGGAAGATCTACCCCACCCGCCGTATCCTCCTGACATTGCGCCGTCCGATTATTACTTATTCCAGTCGATGGCACATGGCCTGGTTGCTCAGCAGTTCCGCTTATTTGAAGACATCCAAAAAAGGCTTGATTCGTGGATAGCCTCAAAAGATGAACACTTTTACTTTAACGGTATTCGAGCTCTACCAGAAAAATGGAGAAAAGTTGTAGCCAAAGATGGGCAATACTTCAAATGATTCATTTGTAACCATTTTTTCACACTAAAGTTGCATGTTCATAAAAAAACAGCGAGAACTCATTTGCGCACTTAATGAAAATTTCAAAACTCAAGTTGTAAAACTTAGAAGAAGCAATATCTCATTCTAAAGACAGAATTAAGGGTGTGCCACTTTTTCCCAAATATATGCCGCTTGGAACCAGTTCGCAGTTCGTATTTTGTTTACTAAAAATTATTTGGTTTTGCAAATTAATTATGACTAAGCACATTTTTGATGATATTCCAAGTGAAGGGTATCGCCGCAAAAGCATGTAAATCCACCGGGACAAATATTTCAGCAGCAAGAAAAAACCTTCTCAAACATCAAACTCTTGAACAACCACAACAAATGACAATGTACATTAGAGATTTAATGGCGCTCTACAGATATCAATAAACAACATTTTGAAAAATTTATTAATTTTCAAGATACAGATCGTCCGAAATTGACTGCTGTGCAAATCGTATAAGTCTATAGATTTTTTTCTCCGTTTTTTTAGATTTCATTTAATGTAAAACGCATGCCTGAAACATCATAAACGCATTACGAGACAAATATGTAGAAGACAGAAAAGTAAGAAATTAAATTTAAAAATCGTTGTTGGGAGAAAAATTCACAATACAACATACAGTGTTATTTTTATGCAGAATATTTAGTTCATTTGTATTTTGCAACTATTTAGTATAATTAACCCCTTAAGACCTTATCTTTCTCCAAACTTAATCGATTTCTGGTTTTCTTTTCCGGTTTGTAATTTTGAAAACCCACTCCTGGTTCGAATTTATATATATCCTTCCACCAAATGTCCGGTAGAATTTTAAAGAATTTGTAAGCCAGTAAAACGTGTTTTCAAAAAAATTGCACTTACATGGTTATGTCGTGACACCCTTGAAGTATTCTCTAATTGAGAATGTGTCCTACATAAGCCAGATAGTTCAAAACGATGAATGCAAGCACGAAGAGAACCTGAATGAGAATTCATTCACCTCATCGTTTCCGGCAGGCGATGTTGGTATAGTTTGCCTTAACGTGTCCATTAGTGGAGGGCAATGCAACAGAATTAAGTGTACATGCCGATGCGATTGTCATTGTGTTAAATGGAAAATCGGAGCACAAACAAAAGGCCTTAAGATTAAATCTTATGTGTCTTACTGTTTGGAAAATAGGACAGTGTCCATTTGATCGCAGTCTATTTCCATGGTCTACCCCACTACCCAACTTCCCATCAAGTAGCTGAGTTATCACCAGACTGCCGTCGCTGACCCTTGCCAGCAGGGGGTCCTTTGTACTTAACGTGGGGTAAAATACAAAACATAAACAATTTTATTTTGCAATTATTAATTTATAAATATTATTATTATACCGCTGAGCCAAATCCCTTTCGTCGCAAACGTGACTCACTCGGTGGGAAAAGCAGTAATGTGGGAGAGGGGGTATATTATTAGATTGATCTAGAATTCCCGTGTTGTATATTTGAACAACATGTTCGTCCCGCAAAAATGCTCCAAACTAGGTTTCTGATCAATGTCTCTAGCAATCAGCCCAAGTGAAGAGCCTCACAAAGTCGCAATGTAAAGCGCTACACCTGGGCCCATTAATATCCAAGGCCTTTGTTTCAGACGGCATTCGCTCCACTGACACTCATCCTTATGTATTTCTTATAAACTATTTTTCGCCACACTTTCCTGTTCTGGCATACCCCTTTAGGTTCCTTCACGTCCATGCATTTTCTTATGTTATTTCTTGCATTTCTATGGCTACTCATGTCTCTTTGAATTAGGGTCTCATACAGACATTCTAAGCATTCTTTACGCGGTCAGCCTCCTGGCACACTGCCATTCACTTTACCTTGATGCACTTTTTTCGTAAATTGGTCATCTTTCATTCTCTTAACATGCCCAAACCATCTCAAAGAATTTCTTTCACATATATGTAAACCAATTTTTTCTCTACACCACATTCTTTGACGATTCTCTCATTACTGACTTGGTCCATCAGCGTTATATCGCGAATCTTGAGTAGGAATTGCATGTCAATTGCGTTAATTTTACTCTTATCCTTTGCTTGGCAGGCCCAAGTTTCGCTACCGTACGGTACATTGGCTCTAAATATAGAATAATATATTGTTCTTTAGCTTCGACTGATATATTTTTTACTTCTGATAATAGGTCCTGCACTACCGATAACCTTCTCACCCTCGTTCATACTCCTAGCTAACTCTCTATCTATCTTTCCGTCGTGAGTGAATAGGCTATCAAGACATACGTACTTATCAACTTGTTCTATCATCTCATCGTTTAGGACAATGTTGCATATTTTCTTCTCACCCTTTCCTTCAAACATCATAATTTTCGTTTTTTTTACAATAATTTTGAGGATCATGTTCTTCATGTTTGTATTCAGGTGGCTCAACATTCTTTGCAAGTGTTTGATTGACTCTGCCATAACAACCTTATCATCTGCGGACGCTAACACATGTACCCTCACTGTCCCAAGATCCAAACCTTCTTCGTCGATGCTTGGCTAATTTACAAAATATCTATTTCGATATTTTGCTATCAGTTGATGAAATTTTGAATACTCACTTTTCAACTAAATTTATTATATAAGAGTTGAAACAGAATTTTGGTTTTCCAATTTGAGGTCTTTTCTAGGTTCTTCAAATGCAATTCAAGAAATTTTAAACTTTACGATGAAAATTCCATTCCAGACAAATTTGAATACTTTCAGACGAAGGGAAAAATGTTTTTTTATGACACATGCATGATTTCAGCCCTTTTCGACGCCTATGAAGCGGGGCTAAAGCTCTACTTTTTACCCCCTAGGGAGCAAAAAGTACTTTTTACTCCCTAGGGACTGAAAAGTGACGTCAGAGATGAATAATGAAGATTATGCATCTATGAGCTTGCATTTTATGATTATCAGCCCATTCACGGTAAAAACTGAGATGAAATTTTGGTTGCAGATAATAGAATTTTGCGGTTATTTATGGAAAGTTACCATATATACCTGCAAAATTACCATAAATTACCGAAATTTTTCATAAATTTCCGGAAATTTGTAAAAATGAATTCTGGGTTTATTCCATGGTAAGTTACCATATTTACCTGTAAAATTACCATAAATTTCCGGAATTTTTCATAAATTTCCGGAAATTTATGGAAATTTTTGAAAATTAATTTTGGGTAAGTTACCATATATACCTGTAAAATTACCATAAATGACCGAAATTTTTCATAAATTTCCGGAAATTTATGGAAATTTTTGAAAATGAATTTTGGGTATTCCATGTGAAGTTACCATATTACATGTAAAATTACCATGAATTACCGAAATTTTTCATAAATTTCCGGAAATTTATGGAAATTTTTAAAAATGAATTTTAGGTAAGTTACCATATTCACCTGTAAAATTACCATAAATGACCGACATTTTTCATAAATTTCAGGAATTTCATGGAAATTTTTTAAAATGAATTTTGGGTATTCCATGGTAAGTTACCATATTTACCTGTAAAATTACCATAAGTTACCAAAAATTTTCATAAATTTCCGGAAATTTATGAAAAGGTTTGAAAATTAATTTTGGGTAAGTTACCATATTCACCTGTAAAATTACCATAAATTACCGAAATTTTCCATAAATCTTCGGTAATTTATGGAAATTTTTAAAATG
Organism: Andricus quercusramuli; assembly: GCA_932178445.1. NCBI lineage: Eukaryota > Metazoa > Arthropoda > Insecta > Hymenoptera > Cynipidae > Andricus > Andricus quercusramuli. The sequence goes on along the minus strand of CAKNXH010001137.1, from coordinate 93,069 downwards.
AATTTTGGGTAATCAATAATAAGTTACCATAAATCACCTCTAAAATTACCATAGATTAGGTTAAGATTAATTTCATGTTTTATTATATAAAATCTAATATGGACTGAAATCATGACTGCATTTCGAGAAATGCCTGAAATACTATTGAATTGTTGTATTTTTATTTTATTCCTTTTTTCTCAATTAGAATATTTTCTATTTGAAGTCCTATCAACTGGAAAGGATTTATAATTTAAGCTATTTTCTGAAGAGAATAGATTTTTATTGCACATTTTTGTTATTAATAAATCGTAAATAGGTCCCGTATTCTTCAAGGTACACACAATTTTCGGTATATTCCCGGTTTTTAATGTATTAGAATATATTGACAATGGAGGGTTTTATTGAAAAATCAAACGAGACAGTACGATTGCGATAGCTATGAACTTTCTTATCTTATACGAATTTGATGCGAGATTATTCGATTTTGAAGGTTTCCGACATGCAAATGTTTAAGTGGCTAGTCTAGTTTATCACTTAAAAAAATGATTTTTTTTGCCTAATTCGATATTATATTATTCGGAGAAAAAGTTCCCAGAGCTATGAAAGTATTAAAATTTAAATTTTATAACCAAAAATCAGTTGTCAAAACTTTAAAAGCGTTTTTCCCAAAACTGCATTTTCAAAAACGGCTTCAACTCTAGTTCAAAGAAAAATTAACGAATCGATTTAAAATGTTGCAAGAATATTCGTAACATGTTTTTACATACCATGAACTAGGATCTTATCGACATTTAAAAAAATATAAATTTGCCGAGCAAAAAATGAGCGCTTTTTTGGTGAAAATTTGAAATTTTTGTTCAAAACGCTGCCATTTTTTTAATTTCAAATATATTCAAAAGATCCTATACGCGGAAAGTCATCTACTTTAACGTGAAAATTTTTTTCAGATGCTGACATTCTGAAGACCGGCTTAGAGTCGATATTTTTTCATGAAATTCTGTGTATTAACTTGTCAATAGTATTTGAATATATCCTCAAAATTGTAAAATATTTGACCGCATGGTTTTTTTATGAACCCCGAAAAATCATCTCCATTGTCCGCCCGAGAAAAATGAAATGGTGCAATTTTGAAAGATACTTCTTCAACGAATCGAAAATTTCATACAATTCGAAGCTTAGAAAATTTAGATTTAAAGATTTTGGAATCAGTCAATTAAGACGTTCGCAAATATTCTTGAAGAGAATGCGAAAATTGGGTAATAGGGTCATCCACAAACATTTTGTTTGCCTTGTAGTTGAGTTTTTTATAAACTTTTGGTCCCGTCGAATTAAAATGTGAAATTAAAACTCAATTTCTATTGTTTAGTAATTTATAATAATTTATTAAGAAGTGATAAAATATCCACCGTAAATGTCGATTTATAAAAGATAACATGTGGCGCCCTCGCGGCTCGAAACACATGGTGTGACGTCACGCGCCGTCAAAACCGAAGAAAATACATGGTCAGTTTGATAAAAACAATCAAAATAATTAATTATCAGCGTTTTTTGGCAAAAATGGTTTATTTTTATAAAGTATCAATATGCCTGGATACGTTAAAGCCAGTTCAGATAATTTGCCAGAAGTTAGTACACTTATGATTAGTGATTTCTTCGCGAAGTGCTCCAGTTTCAATGTTACTGTCACTCGGGGAGTGAAAGCGAAAAATTAATAGTAAACGGCATAAATGACGATAACATTTTGAAACATTTATTTTTATTAATTTAATTTATTAATTATTGAGAATGATAATTGCTTCAGGCGAATCCTAACATATATCCCAGATAACAATACGCGCCGGCACGCGATCGGCCCGACGGGTTGGAGACCAGCTTGCCTGCTAAATGCACGCGACAGGCCGGCAGAGTCGGAATGCGACCGAAAGGCGGACAACGGCAGGCAACGGTCCGGCACATTAGATGCCCGTCGGGCTTGCAAGCGGCGAGGAACGACGGGCCTGCGATTTACACGACCGCTGCAGGCTGATAGTGCGAGTATTTTGGGATCAAAAACGCGCATGCACGTTGTGGATCAGCTGTTCTTGTCGTGTTTCATCTCGTGTGGCGTTCACATCCGTGAATTTTCGCTCGGATGTGTGCGATTTGCAAACAATAATTGTTATTCGTTCAAGATAAAATAGAAGAATAAGTAATCCACTTGTAAATGGAGTAATCCACTTGGAAAACGGAGTAATCCACTTGTATAACGGAGTTCCACCTTTCATCGTTTGCGGTTTTGGGTATTGTTTTGGCTGTGTGTGGAACAAAAAATTTGTTAGCAATTTTTTGCTGTCGGTGTCCTTCAAATCAACAAAATCAGCAAATAGCACGAAAGGTAATGAAATTCTGCGTATAATAGTATAAAGTTTAAGCTGAAAGAAAAATGTCAATATTATAAAAAGATATTTTTATAATATTGACATTTTTCTTTCAACTTGGACTTATTATACGCAGAATCTCGTCATTACCTTCCGTGATATTTGGAAATTTTTATTTTATTCATATAAGAAAAGATTTTTTTAATTTAATCTACTCGCATACTCAGCCTGCATTTTACCGGACCGTCGGGCATGCAGTTCGCCGGACAGCGTCGCTCCCGCCTGTCGGGCGGGCATATAGACATCAATGGTGTGCACATTAAGGTGCATATCTGCCGGCAAGTCGGTCCGATCGATCGAACCGCGGGACGGCAGATCGCTTGCAATCGGCGGGCATTTTGCTATCTGGGATGCAATATATTCAATTCAGAAAACCTAACCTCACTTTTGTTTATAGTTGCTTTTATGAATACTTTCACAAATACTTCTATAGAATTGTTATAAAATTCATAATTATGAGATTTATAATTACTTTCATAAATATTTTATTCTATAATACTTGTTGCGTGAATAATAGATTTGATTGCGCGAGGTTATATAGCTCACATACATCCTGATACCCCATATATATAACACCGTTGAACATCAGTCAATTACGAACTTTATGTTATCAAAAAGCATATTGTAAATATATTTTTCTATTCAAAATAAAAATATTTACTTATAGTGTTGAAATAATCTTCGTAACAATATATTGTTGCCGCTAAAGATGTGGTAGGGCACATGACACGCCGGAAAATTTTGTACCATTTTTTTCATTCCTCACCTTTGGGTATATATATAAATAATTTTCCTGGATTTTTGACAGACGTGTTTTTGCATTGAGGCACAAAACACCAATGGCAGCGCTGATTTTTTTGCATTTTCATGAAAAAAACGTGAATCGCTTGGCTTATTTACAAGCGTTTGGCGGATAGCTACGTCACATCAAGATGGCGGAACGAGCGCGAAAGAAATAGGAATTTTAAATGTATAAAAATTTTTCTTTTTCAAATATAAATTCAAAAAAAAGTTTTTTTACACCATGCTGGTATTATTAGTTATTCTAGAGCATATACTTTAATATGCAAACATAAAAAAAGCTTAGTGGATGACCCTATTTGCAACTGAGTTTCCCTACACTTACTCAGGTGTGAAGTTATACATAGTTTATATATAGTGGACAAGGCAATGACATTTTTCATTTGTTTTATAAACGCTTCTGTAAAAAACAAATGAAAAATATCAGTGTTTCGTCAACTATATATAAACTATAACTTTTCCACCAGGGTTATCTATTTGAAGAATTGGGGTTTTGTATTTTATTCCTCATCAAGTACTAAGGACCCCCGCTGGCAAGGGCCAGTGGGGTTAGAGCAGATAGGTAGCGGGCGACCAAATGGGCATCGCTCGGAAAATAGGTCCTAAGTTCAAAAAATGAAATTATCATAAAAATATATGATGAAGAAGTGTTTTTTGTGAATAAGGAAATGTTACTTTAGGATTTTTCCTTTAAATATTTATTTTTACTTACTAAATATTATTTCTATTTTTCAACGCAAGTGAAATCACTTCTTTGGCCCATTCTATTTGCGATTTGAAAACTGCGATTGTTCGGCGTTTTGATGTGCACCACAAAAAGATGTTTCATATACACTTTTTGGTATGGATATACACATTGATGTCATTGTTGTCAGTTTCTAAAGCACCAGACAGAATTGTGGTTTGTGCAGGCGATTGATTTCAGTTATACTGAACAATCATGTAACATCGAGTATTCTCTTGACGTCAACGTGAATGCCCTAGTGAATTGTCATCGATTTCCAATTCGTTAGAATGTTACTCAAACGGAGGTGGTAAGACATTATTGATATTGATATTTTTTTATTATGGTTCAATCATCCAGTTTATCTTCACAAATCGTAATTTAAAAGCTGAGTTGACCACCTAATTTGAACATTTCTCATCAGTTCAGTATTTTCAGGAATTATTTTTGACTGAATATCGAAAAATAGTTGTCCAATAAAATCATGTCGATTTCGAGAATGTCTGTAATAATATACGAGCGAAAATCAAAAAGTTGGAATTACTTAATGAAGATTTGGTCAAGAGTATATCAAAACAATATAAAACCTTTATGCCTCGGTCCTCATTCAAGAGTAAAAATTGAAAAATCAAATGATGAATACTCAATTCAAGTCATTAAAAATATTTCTTTATGCCAAAATAATAACGTGATCTGCTTTAGAGCCTTCATATAGGTGAATTGAGATTTTTTTCTTTAAACTATTCAAAATATTCAGTCAGTTAAAGAAAATATACGTTCTGAAAAGTTCGACGGCAGGACATGGATCTTCAGGAAATCAGTCTGGATCAGGAACGAAAAGGATACTTCATCGAAACCAGTGAGGGTGTCAACGTCAGGCCAGTCTTGGCTTTATTCCCTGAACCAGCCACCTGAGGTCTGCGTGCCTCATTTTTCGTCGCAACACTACTCTCAGCTTAGACTTCGAGACACGACTGGCACTTCTCCATAACGTACGTGCCCTACTCTAAGACCGGTATGTTAAAAATTCTATCTGGCTTAAACTTGTTCTGTTTCTATTTCAGCAACTCGTGCATTTCAGGCAGCAGCAGTTTCAGGCAGCAGCTACTGTTTTTAATATCTCACCTCCGAGTTACAACCAAACGTTAGCTAATAATGTTGATTTGGGATCATTGCGTGTAACACATGTCAATAGTAGATCTCTGCTTCCAAAGCTAAATTATATTAAAGACCTAATCAACCTACATAGATATGTAGATCCAGGCAGGAAAAATGCTCTTCGGGGGACCTTCCCCTCGAGCCAACGGAGATCAAAAACTTTCTTGTTGATACCCTCTCTTCAGCAACGGCATCTGTCAAAGTAATTCGAAATCTCCTAGAGGCAGCTGATGTTATTGAACATCAGCCTGTTCAATCCTCCCAAATTTTGACCGCTAGCCTCAAAAAAGTATCTGCGCCCGATTTAATTCTTCTTCATCTGTCGAAGATCCTGGAAAAAATTTGCCTCCAGCAGCTCTCTTCATGCATAAGCAATAGTGGGATACTGTCAAATCACCAGGCCAGTTTCTCGGCGGCTACAATCCTGCTCCATGTATTAGATGTGATAGGCTGGTCACCAGACCATTCGGAGGACGTCATTCTAGCCCTACTCGATCTGACTCGGGCGTTCAAAATCCTCGATCACGCACTTTGTCATGTCAAACTAAAACCTAAGAAAATCTCTAGGAGAGAAATGGCTTGGTTTAGTGTCTTTCTCTCGAATAAAAGCCAGCTAGTTGAAATAACGGATATCTTAACCTCCCGATCGTCACCTATTCGGCCATTAAGCCTGCTAAGTCCATTATTCTTCCTATAGGCAACTTTAAAGGTGCTTGCTTGCCCAATTTTGAGATAGGCAGAAACTTTTTTTCTATCGTAGCTCAAGCAAGAAACCAGGGTCGAAAAAAGCAATCCCGTTGGAGTCTCGAGAATTATGTAACCACTAAAATAAAGGCAGCGTATTTGGGGTTGACAAAATTGTATCCTCTCCGTAGCTCTCTTCCACTGAGAGTTAGAGTATTGCTTTGTCTCTGATAGAGAGGATACAGAGGCTGCAAAACGCGTGTATCAGATTCACATAGGAAAGCAGAAAATATTACTATATTATACATAGGAAGTGCAACTTTGTTTCCCCTCCTTCAGGATTCTCTCGCAGGGCCCTCCGGGATATTTATTTGATATGTTGTCATTTGTGGAAGATAAGCGAAGTAGAAAATCGCTTGCAATAAGATCCAATCGAAAGCTGTATGGCCCGCGAGTGAACACGTTGAAAGAGGAATCCACCTTTCCGTACGCTGCTCTCCAGATTTAAATAGTTGGAAAAAACCACTAGCTTGTTAGTCCATCCCCTCTGTAAGAGGCGGAACAACTGAATGCCTCCACAGGGCAACTATATTTGTTACTTCGTACAATGGGTCATTTCAGAGAAAAGGTATTTGTTATGGAATATCTATGATTATTCCATATTATTTTGGAACAATTGCCAGCCTTAAAATATTTTGGAAGAGCCACCAAAAATGTTGACTCAATTTATAAGTTAGTATTGGTTAACTTATAATTATTATTAATATTCAAATCGAATAATCATTCTAACCTAACATTTTATTTAATAATATTGGTATTAGTTTGAGAGTGACGACAGCTCACAAGCAAACAAATACCACCCTGTTTAGTATGACGGCCCCAATCCGAATATGAACAAGCCAAGCGCTGCTTAACTTTAGTGATCAAATGGGAAACCTTAAACAATTCCATGTATTCAAATGAACACGTAGTATCGATTATAACAGCCGATTTTCATAAGTTGATCTTTTTTTTTAATCCCCTGGGATTCTTAGAAAAAAATGGAACTGGAAGACTAAAACGAGACAGGATTAGAATAGACTAGATTCCTTAGTAAAAATAAGAATGGAATAGATAATGATTAGATAATGTCTTGCCAATTGCTGGAAACTCCTTCTCTTTCTACATAAAATATGATGCCCTGTATATAGATGACATGGCATAGAATCAAGAAAAGAGGAATTTAAATTGGACCAGGATAGGATACAATTTTTTAACTTTTTATCCAACAGCGTAACTTAATAGATCTAACACATAAAAGTGGAAAAACGTTTTAGCTTTCTATTCTTTGAAGGGACCGTGGGAAAACAACGTCACACTGACAGGCGAGCGTGCAGGTCGGTTTTTGTGATGAATTGTGACGCAGGGGGCATATGAAAAATATATATTTAAATACCATTTTTTTGAAATACTTGAAAAAAAGAAAATTAGTGACTTTTTCCAGGCAAATCATTTAAATACAGATACAGGCTGAAAAATTATGTATTTTGCTTGGATGAAATTTGAACTGATTTGTTTAAAAATCATATTTTTCTGGTTGAAAATTGATCTTCTTTAAGATGAAAGTTCAACCATTCCTTTGCAGGAGATTTTTCTTGTTGAGAAATTCATATTTTAGATTTGAAAATTCAACTTTTTCTGAAGAATTCGCCTTTGTGGCTTCCAAGTTCAATTATTTTGTTACAATTTTTTTTTCTTGAATGAGGAATTTTTCATGGTTGAAAATTCTACTCTTTTATTAAAAATTCGTCTCTTAGGTTTGAAAATTCATCTCTTTTGGTAGAAACGTTATCATTTTTGAGTTAAAAATGCAACTGTTGGTACAAAAATTTAACTATTTTTGTTAAGGATTCAACTATTTTGTAGAAAATACGTCTTCTCTTGGTTAGTATTGATTGGTTTCAATTAAAAATTCAAATCTTCTTTTATGGTTTGAATATCAACCAATATATTTTGCGTAAAGAATTGATATCTTTATTGTAAATGGAACTATTTGGTTGAACCTCTTCGTTGAAAATTCAGTTTTTTTCAATATTAATCATTCTATTCTATTGCTGTCATTCAATTTTGGCTTTAAAGTTGAACTATTTGGTTCAAAATGCAACTGTGTTTGGATTAAATTGAACATTTTTTGCCTGAAAATTGGATCACTTGGTTATAAAGTCATATTTGCAAGGTGAGAGCTCAACCATTTGATTGAAAATTCGTCTGTTTCGCCTAAAAGTTGAAAATTTTTGTAGTAAATGCAAATGTTTTGTTGACAGTTAACTTTTTTTGGAAAATTCGACTATTTGGTTGTAAATTCTTCTTTTTTTGTCGAAAACCCAACTATTTGATTTACATTTCAACAATATTATTGAAAATTTGATAATTTTGTTGAAAATTAAACTACTATGATAAATATTCATCCTTTTCATTTGAAGATTCAACCACTTTGTTGAAAATTGATATATTTTTATTGAAAAATCATATTTTCCGATAGAAAAGTTCTTGGCACACAATTCATCTTTTTTTATTGAAAATTCAACTATTTTTTACAAAAATTCGTCTTTTTTCTTAGAATTTCGATTGTTTGGTTGAAAGTTCGTCTCTTTTGTTCGAAAGTTCAACTATTTGATTATAAATGCAACTGTTCGGCCAGAAATTAATTTTTTTTTAATAGTCTTTTTTTATTGGAAATTCAACTGTTTTGTTGGAAATCTAATACGTTCCGATTTGAAAAATTAAGCTTTTCATTTTGAATTGCATATTGCACCCATGAATTAGTTCATTTCAAAGAATTTATTCTTCTATTAGTCCCCATTTTCCTGAAAAATCATCTTATTTTACTTGTTTTGATAGCATTTTGTGCTATAAAATCTGTTAAAATATTACGTTTCGTAAGTTTTTTGTCTTATTGGAGCTGTTTTGGAATAGGAAATTATTTCGTTAAAGTAACACTTGTTCTGGCGCCTTTCCATTCTTTCATTTTCCTTAACACCTCTCCTCGTTCCTTCACCGCGAAATATCAAATTAACCCTTGATTCGTCCTGGCCTTAGGAACGTGCTGCTAAAATTGCTGATTAAACTGGGAAGATGGGAGTGTGCAGAGGAAATCCTTTCCTTTCTAGTTTGGCAGAATAGGACTGCACGTGTGTTCTTGTCGGTTTGATAAGGACAGACGGATCTAACGATAGAAATACCACTAGGAAGAAGAGGAGAAGAGGACGTGGATGAGGACGAGAATTCGAGAAGGAGAGAGAAATATAGACTATCATTGGTGGGAGAAGAGCGACTATTGCCGCATTGCACCCTCGCCAACGCGATTTCACCTCTATCGATTCGGATTCTCAGTGTATTTTGTGTCAGTGCTCCTGAATAACTTGATACTTCCCCTCGATCGTTAAACGTCCAGTACCAACTGAAACATAGTCCGAAATTTTTTCCTCTTCCTTCTACCTTTTCAATTTTGAATGTACCTTAAGGGAGCGTCGAAAAACTGCGTTACTAATTTTTGATAACTTCGCCCCCCATCTCTTTTTATTAATTTACCCCCCCCGCCCACACCTCCCCCTTTTCCGTATGAAAGTAACGTAGCCATTGGCTAAGCGTTGATTTCACTTCTAAGGAGATTTTTCACGAAAATAGGGTAATAATAGGGTACCACATTTTTAAAATGAAATTATTGTTGATAAAATATTGAATTTAATATGAAACGCTTAAAATCTATTGCATTTTAAAATTCTTTGGTTTTTTTGGTTGCTTTGAGAACCAAACAGTTAAACTTTTAAGCAGCACAGAGAAATTTGACACAAAAAAATTCACTTTTAACAATTACATTTTCAAAAAAAAATTAAACTTTCAACAGAATGTTTAGATTCTTAACCTGCTTTATTTTGAGCTGAATTTTTAACCAAAAATATTCATTTTCTACAAGAAGATGTTTTTGTAACGTATTTATAACCAAATAGATGAATTTTCAACCAAATAGTTGAATTTCTAGTTGGAAAGATCAGTTTTCCACCGAAATTCGAATATTTCAATTTTTAGTTTGAAAAGTCACTTTCCAACAAGAAAATCAATGCTCAGTCAGTTGAATTCAACTAAAAAGCTAAATTTCCTAAAAGCAAGATTAGTTTTATAACCAAAGAGACGAATTCTCGACAAAATAATGAATTTTCTACCAAATTGTTGAATTTTCAACTTATACAGAATAATTTTAAAATAGAAACTAAAATAGTAAAATTTTCAAATAAAATAATTAATTTTTAACCAAGATAGAGACGAACTTTTAACGAAATAGTTACATTTTCAACCAAAGAAGTAAATCTAAAAAAATAATTTTTAATAAAATAGTTCAACTTGCACCCAAGTAGTTAAATTTTCAACAACAAAAAAATGAATTTTGAACCAAATAGTTAAATTTTCTACTAGTGGTGGAATTTCCACGCAAAAAGCTAAATTTTCTACAAACCAGTTAAATTTTTCACTCGAAAACATGAATTTCCAACGAAAGTGTTCATTCAAACCCAAATAGTTAAATTTTCAACAAAAATGAGAAATCTCCAACAACTGAAAATTAATTTTTCACAAAGCAGTTAAACTTTGAACCCAGTCATTGATTTTTATACCAAAAAAGGCGAATTTCCAATCAACTAGTTAAATTTTTGACTGGGAAGGATAAATTTTTAAGTCGAAATATTAATTTTCAACTAAAAATGGAATGGTTACATTTTCAGTAAAGAAGAATAATTATCAACCGATTGAAAATCTTGGTAAAAAGTCATTTTAAACAGAAGATTACAACATTCAATCAAATTATTGATTTTTCAATAAAAAAGACGAATTTCCAAGAAAATATTTAAATTATAACCATATAGTTGAATTTTCAAATAAGAAAGACACCTTTTAGAATGAATAGATAAATTTTAAACTAAAAAATAAATATTCAACCAAAAATCAAACGAATTTTCAACCAAATATTTAAATTTTTAAACAAAAAAATGAATTTTCAACAAAGGAGTTCAACTTTAAATCAAATAGTCGAATTTTCAACCAAGAAAAGACTTTAAAGAATGCATGATAGTAGAATTTTCAACACTGAAAAATTAACTTTCAACTAAAAAAAGATAGATTTTCTTATTGGATTGTATTAAATCAGTTCGCATTGAAGCAAAGAAACAGAAATACCCATGCAGAAATCGCCATACTGGTTCCATTTTACCGATCGGGCCCTGATCGGGTTGGCCAGGTCTGTCCCGGATAGGGTATATTTCGTGGTTTCAGCATCGTGTCAGACCCGGTGGCCGGGTTACAGCCTATAGCGACACCTAGTATGTGTGTTGGGAAGTAGCGAACGACTTGTGTGCAGTTTTGACAGCTATTTAATTTTGAATTAAATTTTAAGTGTGATAAATGAATGAGGTTTCAATAAACAATGCCAAAGTGTAAAAGCACTCTGCGGGTTCAGAAACACCGTGCGATAACCAGGATACCATATTTACGAGACGGAAATACAACTAAAGAATCAGTGACACCTAACCTCAATATTAAAATTATTATTAAACTTGTTTATCAAGATTTATATGTTTACGGCTATCCTCAATTGACATTATTGCTTTTTTAATCAATAGGAAATTATTTAGCTCATAATTTAATACCTATAATAAATTTAAATTTAAAATTTAGAATTTAAAATTTAAAGATTTTTCGGGTTTCATTCGTGTGCGAAACTATGAATGTTGCTGACGTTTCGTGAACATTGCAGTTCACTTCTTCAGGGCTGACCTGAAACTGAAGTTTCAGGTTATGTTGTTCTTATATATGTATTCTCTACGATGCCTGTGATTGGCCAGATTGCCCCATGGTGGGGACTGCTTGAACTTGATTGGCCAATCAAGTCTTTTTTAAAAACCCGGGAGGACGGAAAGCCAAATCGGATTGGTATTATATCCATTGTCCCTATTGATGTTATTAGGGTGTTTCAAGATTTCGATTGCTTCTCTATGTTTTCTTGGAAATTTATTGTACGTTTTGGCAATGACGTTTGTTTTGTCAAATAAAATACTATGTCCTGTTTCGATATGATGCTCAGTTACTGCTGATTGTGTGAAATGTTTCAGCCTAACTTTACTCTCATGTTCCTTTACACGTTGACTTACCGCCCTCCCGGTTTCTCCAATATATACTTTACCTATAAATAATTACGGTATCAATTTGTAAATATAAGGTTATGTTCTAAGAAGACTGACAAACATGTATTTCATTATATTTTAGGTTCTCAAGCTGATGATGAAGATGAAGATGAAGAGAAAGAAAATATCAATTTTGATGAACCGGAAGCTGTGGGAAATGAAATCGATCGTGACGATCCAGGTATTGGCAACGAGGTTCGAACGAATTTTGATCATCTTGAGAGTCCCACTTTATCAGCAAGAATCCGGTTAAAGCACATACAGTAGTATCAGCTTCCTTTTCGTGAAAATTGAGTGCCAAATATCTATTTTAATTACTGGAGATTATATTTATCTAGTTTTGAAAAAAGGTATGTAAAAAAGTCAAGCTTTTCTAAAACATAACCTCACAAGGCAAGACGCGGTAATGAAAACTAACGTTCCATTATGTTCACTCTATTTCTAATAATGTTCTATATAATATAACAATTAAAATAAATGTTTTAAATACACGAACTTTGTTTTTCATTAATTATTTTAGAAAAAATACCAAAATTTTACAAATATTATTATGAACAGGAAATTAATCGGGATCCGGTCCGGGATCGACCTGGCAGCCAGATCGGGCTGCCACGTTCGGCACCGATCGGGCCGTGTGTTTCATCACGGGTCTGGCCCAGGTCGGTTTCCCGATCCGAGACGGATTTGGCCAGATCCGTACCCGATCGGGGCCATGGCAAAATTTCTGCATGGGTAGGGGAAGTTTCTTGAACTCAAAAGCACTCGAAAAGTGGTTTTATTTCTTTAAAATTTCAGCTAAATGATATGAAACTTTATGTTCAAAAGTACTTTCCATTTTAATTAATTTACAACTGGGAATAAAGAAGTAGTTCTTCAAGCAATAATACTTCTATTGCTACAAGAAACTATTTTTCTAGTATAATTTGAAAGCTTCCTCTGTGTGCTCATACGTCCCTAAGAGGATTTACCCCTTCAAATCCCTTTTCATCTTCGATACCTAAACGTTTGATGGAATTTCGTTCGACCTCTCTCGGAATTCGGGAAATTCGATGCTCCTCAGCTGCATCACATGCCTGGAATCACGAGCTGACGCCCTATACATATAAACGTCTATCGAAGCAGACTTTCATCTAAACGACTCAATCTATACGATCAGACGATTTCTTGGTACCAAAATCTAGAACTTTCTCAAGGCTAACTTCAAAATTAAAATTTTATATTAAATACAGAGTAGAAAATCGATCTACGCAAGAAATATTTTCAAAAAATGAATTTGTCATTTAAATGCGGTTTCCTCAATAAAAAATATTTCCCATAGTGAAAAAAAACGCAATCGGTGAAAAAGCACAACTGAAAAATAAAATATCGAATGACCTTATTAAATGAAGGGGAAATTAACTTCAGTGCAAATGCATTTGCAAAGCCCATGATTCGATTATTTTTAGCATGGATGAGGAAAAATGTTCAAATTTACGGAATATTGATAAAACAATGTGTTCATCGATGCTTCTGTGCGAAAATGAATTATCACTTTCATTTTTAGGGCATCATAAAACATTTATTGTGTAGTATTGATTTTTAAGGATTGTTAGAAATTAAACACGCGTTAGATTTTTTTCATACGCAATTTTGAAATTACAATATAAATTTGATATTAGTGCAAATATTCTGTATTTCATATTAACACCAGTCTTGTCATCGCAGACCGTGTGAACGGAACGGTTACGCAATTACGTGTGGCCACATAGTGGCCTTTACGTTCGTTGAGCCCGTTAGGGCTAATTTTCATCCCTTTTCATATTTATTTTTTATTTCCCATCGAACACAACATACTTCTCATCTTTTTGAGCATTCGTATTTATATATTTGTATTTTTTCAGGTCTTAAAAAATTAGGAAATAAAATCTGTTTGCGGCATCCCGATGTTCAATATTGTGAGTGGGGTTGCTGCACACATCTTTTCATTTATAATTTTTCATCACTTGAATAAATACAAACAGAATGATGACGAGGTCCGCTAGGGAATCAATATACAATATTTTGGTATAGACAATCAGACCGTTTCATTTTTATTTAGAATAACAGTTGACGACGAAAAATACTAACGCAACCTACAGTTCTTCAAAAGTGTAACATCAATTTTTGAAGTCAAACGATTTTTGTTTGAAATAACTTACATCCGGTAAAAAATGTTAACATAACCTCGAATTGATCAAAAATTCTAAGTTTAATTTGTTATGTTGAATGGTTTTCGGGGAAGTTGAGCTATTTCGGTAAAAAATGTTAACATAACCTAAAATTTTTCAAAAATTGTAAATCTTCTTTGAAATCTATACCGATTTCCAGTGGAAAACGTGAACATTACCTAAAATTGTCTAAAAATTGTTAACCTTCTTGAAAAATAAATGATTTTCTAACTAAAAGTATTGATTTCTGGTATGAACACAAACAAATCCAAAGATTGGATAATCCAAAACTTTACTTATTTCGTAAATTGAAAATACAAATTTCAGACGACAAACACTAGCATGAAATAACGCATCAGAAAATTTTCTTAGATGTTTTTTTTTAACTCAGCGGTTTTTGTTTGTAATTACAGATTCTAGTTGCAAAGTGTTAAGATAACCTAAAATTATTCCAAATTGTAAATCTTCTTTGAAATATTCAGACAATTTTACAGAAAATGTTAATCTTCTTCGAAATCTATAAGAAAATCAATATGATCATCAGGGTTCATCAATCCGAAATTTTCAAAATCTTAAAAATATTATTCAAACTGTAATGATTTTTTTTAAATACATGTTTCAGATTTAAAATGCTAACGTAACAAAACATTGTTAAAAAATAATGAATATTCTTTGATATCTAATGATGTTTTCAATAAAATTTTAATTTTTGACTAAAAATACCAACACAATCCAAAATTGTTCAAACTGGTATAATGTATTCTTTCAAACAAAAATAATTGAATTTAAATCTAATGATTTTGGTATTAAAATACTAATTGTAGGTGGAATATACCAAGATAACCTATAATTTTTAAAAATTGTAAATATTCTTTGAAATCAAATAATTTTTCATGAAACATGCAAATAATTTACAACGAAAAACACTAACATAACAGCAAATTGTTTATTATTGTGAGTCTTCTTCGAAGTCTAATGATTGTTGTTTAAAATAAAAGATTTTATATAAAAAACGCTAACGTAACTATTTTTAACATGAAATTTTTTCATTCGTATCAAAAGAGATGAATTTTCAAACAACTTTTGAACTGACGCGAATTATTCCTAAAATATTGAAAAATCTTTTTGAAAAATTGCCTCAAAATCTTCAAAATTTTCTTCATGAATTAGATTTCACAGTGAAAAATGAATTCAAATTTTGTCAGGAATTGTAAAAACTGGTTTATTTTCTTAAAACCATTCAAAATTCTCAAAAAGCTTCGAATTGTTCATTCGAATCCTCCAATAATTTACATTACGTTTTCAACTGTTTCAAATCTTTACAGGTTTCGAATTTATCTCTCTAAAACTTCTACATATTTTCAAACTCGCTTGAATTTTTTTCTACGATTTCGTATACCTGAAAAATTGAAAAATTTTGCTTCAAAATCCCCTACATTTTTTTCGAAATTTTTCGAAATAGTTTAAGAATTAAAAAAAATTTTTCACTTCACTTTTAAAATATACTTTGCAGCAATAACATCATTTGATACTTTTGTTTAAATTTTTGGAAATATTTCCCAGATTGAAATTATTTTAAAATCTTTTCAACGCTTTTGAATATCTTCAAGAATCGAGATTTTGTCTAAAATTTGTGGAAATCTTCTAAATTTGAAATTAATTTTTCAAAGTAAAACTCGAATAATTTTACATTTTCTCAGAAATCTTATTGTCAGTACCGGTAATTTTTTTGTCATTGGTACTGACAATATTGACTTAAGATATTCAGAACAGAATGATTCGCCAATATTAACAAAACATTTACAATTAACGCTTGCGGCACCCCCTCCCCCGCCTCTAACAGTGTTATGTACTTTTTGAACAGTCCTTTAGACGCATTTAGAAATAAATGGTATCAATGCACAAAATTTTGATTTACAAAATTGATGCTGCAGTTGAATGAAATCTCATTTGATATGGCCAAGGATTGTTGCCTCTATTATTAAAGAATCACTTACGATTTCAATTTCATTTTTTAGAAATACATTTGTAGAATTAAAATACCCCATTTGGAAATTCCGATTAACAAGATTCCTGAAAATTCAAAAGGTGAAACTACGAAAGAGCAATAAGAAAGAAAAAAACAAGCTAAGAAAAGCAATTTTCAGGTATAAACTTTCTGAACATATTTGCACTATATTTTTCTGTGAAAATTGAACTTTTTTGTGAGAGATATGCACCAGAGTCGCAAATTTGCAAGTTTGCACGAGACAGTTTTCGACCTTCGCACTCGGCAGAACTCACAGAAGGTACTTCCCACATAAACGTCTTCACCTGCTGGAGTACGCTCGGGTGACTTCACATAGCATATATACATAGGATGCTGCAGCAGCTTCTCCTTCTCTTGCAACGTTATACAAAGTGCTAGCGGACGTTTTGCAAGCTTGGTTATGACGCCATAAGCATTTGCCTCGTTCGACTTGGTAGAGCGAGCACGAGAGGCTGGGAGAACTGTTAACAAGTACGAGTGATGGCTGATGGTGATGGGTAACTTCGTGTAAGGAACTTCAAACTAGTTCAATTTTCATGTTAAATTTTGAATTATATCCACAAAATTTCAAAATCCCACCAAAAACATTTGCGACGCGAAATATCTTACGAGTATAACTATAGGAATTTGTGAAATCGGAGTTAGCCAAGTAGTTTGAATGAAAATATTCATAATAAAGTATATGAACAAATTTTTCTGTGCGCACTCTACAAAAAATTTAAAGACACTGAAACCTATATTTGAGAAACCTGGGCTTATGAAGTTCCTAGAATTACAGTCCTCGGCATTTTGTTGATGCAGATACTGCGGGACCAACAGAAAGGCGATTTTCAGTCAAGCGTGATCAACAGCAGCGTAGCGACAGAGTGGGCAATACCCTCAGCGTGTTAGTTGCGTCAGGTTGCGTCGGCTCATAGCATACTTCCAAATCCAACTATAGTGGTTCTCACAGCCCTGATTATTTACGTTTGAATTCCCTGAATTTATGATCAAGACTACTGCAAGCCATGCCTGAAACCATACTTAAGTCCAGGTCCCAGTGTAAATGTTAAAAAACCACATGACACATTATACAACTTGACATAATTATATCATATCATCAAACTCTCTTACCGAGAAATTACTTGTTGCAATCGTTTCGGTTACAACATCCAATCCTTTCAAGTTCTGTAATGTCTAATATGGTAAACTTTGATTCCACAAATTCCTATAGTTGTAATTGCGGCAAGGCACCTTGCAAACAAGTCACATTGCGGCATCTCTTATTCGGTAAAACTTAAAACCCAGAAACAATTGAAAAAATTTGCGGAAAGATACCCCTGTCGCAAAAATAATGTATTTTACACGCCTATCCCTTTTCGCTGTCTCGGGGGGGGGGGGGGCGCCCCAGGGGAAGCTGTGATTATTCACAGAAATAATTCTTTAATCTTATACGATGAAAATGACAGTGATTTTTCTGACAGAAATCATATTCCTTGGTAAAAAAAAATCTATCTAATCACTTTGAATGTCATTTGATACTACATAATGTGATACTTACGTAAGTATTAGAAATATTTATCATCTTTGAGATTTCGATAATTCCAATTTATAAATAAAGTTTTTAATGAAAAATCGTGATACAGTTCAATTTTGGAGGCCTGTGTAACTCAATATTTTTACCTCAAAAGTGAGGAGGACAAAAATTGAGGGTGGAAATAAATTGGACTTTATAAATAAAAGGTTTCTTTTTTCGTTTTATTTACTGAAAGAAAAGCTTACGTTTTTCTTTAATATCTTCAGGTTTAAAAAATCCACATTCATTATTTATTCGTAAAAAAATATTTACTTTCAATGATTTATAAGTTTTTTAAATATCAATTAGAAAAATATTCTTTTCACAAAAGCTACGATAGGGACATCATGCTCTTTCTATTGAGCATGAGCTTAATTAATGACCTGAAAAAATGTATGATAACCCGGAAATGACCATGAATTGAACCACCGGATCGTAGAAGGGCATATAAAGTCCGATCGCTGGTGGTGGGGAGGCCCCTCGGCATTTTTAAAAACATTTGAAAATTTTAATTTTTCAAACATATATTCTTATTCAAAATTCAAATGCGCATCTTTTTCCCCTCTTGAAAAAAGTTGTAGCTCTGTGCATTCGTGAAATAATTCCAAAAAACACGAATTTTGAAAACTGAAAAAATTGGGTTTTTTCTCACTTCAACTCGCTCTAATTCACAGAATCTTAAAGATTTTTGCTTCAAATTTGGAGGAATTATATTTCAAAGTGTACTTCAAACAGCAGAGTAGCTTAGATTAATTTTTTCTGTCATGAAAAATTGTTAATAATGTTTTTCTAGGTAAGTATACGAAAATGGTTCCAATATTTTCAATCGCAAAGTCTATCGACGTAAGTTTAAGCTATCAAAAACTTCCAGCGGATGAAATGTTCATTAGAATTTTTAGAAGTTTTATGTGAATTTTCACACCAATTGAACAAAGCGTTAATAACCTACGAGTGTTTTATTGTCTCGAGCAACGCCGCGAGCACATTACTCAGAGGCGCCTTTTAACTGGATAGGCACGGCCGTCTACGAAAGTTGGAAAATTGTATTTTTCAACATCAATTACTGTGTTTTTTTTATAATAATGTAAGAAATTATTTCTAACATTAAGTATAAACTGGTTAATTTTGGTATGTAGTTCATAGTTTTCCAATAATAATCATTATGCTCTCTCCTTTCTTTCTCTTTCTTTCTTGTAGATACGTGTTTTTCTTCTACATATTTTCCTTGGAAGTTTTTGTAAACATAGACAAACCCTTTCGCCCTAAACAGAGAAATAGAAAATTTTGACAAATTTGCACATACAAATCTTCAGAATAGATTCGTACATCGTATGGATAAGAGCTTAGGCTCAAAAAGTGCATTTAAGTCTAGTGAATTTCGAAATATAGCTGAATAAATACATTGTTTAAGTGATTTAAAATGACATCTACTGAATGCATTTCCCGTGGTAGAAAAATATCAAGGAAGGAAGAAAACTGGAAAGAAAATGCTCGAAAAACAAAGCGGAACAAGGTATAAAATTTTGTTAAACAATAAAAGTACCTTCTATATCTTATATTCTTATTTATAAGAAAAATCAATGAAATCATTTAATTAACTAAGGGAATTTTTAATGAAATTATTATGCTTTTTTATATAATATCATGAGCTGATGTTATTAAATTTATTTCATTTAATCATTTAATCATTTAATTTATTCACATTTTTTTTAATGAACATATAATTTCATGAAGACTGAATTTGTTTTTTTCTTTATTATTAAAAAATTATTATGTGTTTATGTAAGACGTAAATTCAATTGTTTAGGGTGAAGAGTATCAACTAGCCTAAAACTTGTAAAATCAAGATCTTTCGAGCCTGTTCTATCCTGCTGTACATCGCAGAAGGCTAAAAGGCGCCTCTGAGTAATGTGCTCGCGGCGTTGCTCGAGAGAATAAAACACTCGTAGGTTATTAACACTTTATTAAATTGGAGTGAAACTTCACAGAAAACTTCTACAAATTCTAATGAACATTTCATCCGCTGGAAGTTTTCGATAGCTTAAAATTACGTCGATAGACTTTGCGATTGAAAATATTGGAACCATTTTCGTATACTTACCTAGAAAAACATTATTAACAATTTTTCATAACGAAAAAAATAAATCCAAGCTACTCTACTGCTTAAAGTACACTTTGAAATATAATTCCTCCAAATTTGAAGCAAAAATCTTTAATATTGTGTGAATTAGAGCGAGTTGAAGTGAGAAAAAACCGAATTTTTTCAGTTTTCAAAATTCGTGTTTTTTGAAATTATTTCAAGAATGCACAGAGCTACAACTTTTTTCAAGAGGGAAAAAAGATGCGCATTTAAATTTTGAATAAGAATATATGTTTGAGAAATTAAAATTTTCAAATGTTTTTAAAAATGCCGAGGGGCCTCCCCACCACCAGCGATCCGACTTTATATGCCCTTCTACGATCCGGCGGTTCAATTACTTTCCACTTTCAGAGGCCACCTCGGAATATTTTAGATTTATATTGAGAATTTGACTGCCAATATTGTACGCAATCGTTTTGAGTTCAAAACCTTAATGATTTAATAATTTTAAACTAAAAAACTCTAGAAGTGATTGTAGTTTCAAATTCGAATTTCAAAAATAGCACAACAATTTCACCATTAAATCTTTCCAAATTGCCTTTGTTATTGAAAATCTTAGCAGTCCGTTTTGTATTCGATAATTTTAGATCTAAATATTCTCAATTGTTTGTTTTCGATTTATACGCTATTCTTTGGATTCCATGGTACGTAAATAACTGAAAAATATACAGAAAAACCAAAAATTAGTTTTTCAATCTTTTAACCTCTACAAAGGGTTGTTTGTCATGCTAAGAGATAGTGTTTTTGGTCAAATTTGATCAATTTTTTTTCCTGAACGTGTAGTTACATCAGTTGTATTTTCTGGCAAACAATGATTATATTTAAGAAAATGAACAATTATTCATCATTTTGAATTTTGGGATAGTTTAAGACCCCAGGACCACGGCCTGAAATTATTTAAAAACGAAAAGGAAAATATGTATTCATTGTTTCACCAAATGAAACAAGTTCAGAGGGTGCGTCATAACAAAAATATTGAGTTTTTTAGGACACTCTATTTCGAACTTATACAGTTTTCAAAATTCTGATATAAAATTGTTAAATTTTGAACATTCTGAAATAGTATTGCTGCGAGAATAGAAAAGTTGTGTTGATTCAAGATGAATCAATTGACCCATAGCATTTATACATTTTATTGAAGAGTAAGGAGGGTATGATATTGCATAATGTTTGAAAACACGATTTTTTATAGTAAAACTTTTTTGACTGACATAATTCAAAATTGATGCAAAAACGGAAAAGATTCCTTGCTTCGAGGCAAATCTATTGATCTATAATAATAATACACCTTATTGAAGCTCAAGGAAGTTTTGCTCATTTATAATATTCTAGACATCCGTTGCAAACAGAAAAACTTTTTTTATCGACATAATTCAAAGTTGACGCATGAATAGAAAAAACTTTTTGATCATACATTTTCAAATAGAGTAATTCTGACAATTTTTGTGAAGAAATCATAAAGCTGGGAAAATAATAGGGTGCGACAGATCTTTCCCTTCCTTTTTCCAGATCGAAAAATTATAATTTCGAATACAAAATTTTATTTGTCTGATTTGTCTTTGTATTTTTTGTAAATTTCTATTTTTACATTGAGCAAAATGAAGACTTTCGTTTGTCCATTATTGGAAAAAATAACTAATGCTTCCTCTATGAGAAAGCAAATACATTCGCTAACGGGAAGCAAATTGCTCGCAAAATGAGCAACATATAATTATAAATACGAAGAAAGTGGGAACACTCGAGATGGAATTCACAGCTAGTTTTTATACTTTTTATACAATATTATTAATTACGGTAACCTGAATTGGTGATTATTTGTAGCAAACAAGAATTAAAATGGTTGACGCATAGCAATTGTAGTTGCAGATTCGCTTTTCCCTGCTTTTGGTCTTGCCATGGTATACCCTATATCTTTCAGAATATCAAGAAATCTTTTCCATCCTTTATTTTTGGAAATGGAATTCCTCTGGTTTATGACTTAAGTAGAATTCGTCTGAATCTAAAGTTTGTTACTTATTTGGCATCAAGTTGGTGCAAATTATTCGGCTGTCTGTAATATGCGGACGTGAATATAGTATGTAAGCCAAGAAATGAGGAACAAGAAATTACAGTAGAGAGAGCTTCGAGGACCAGGAAACTTCCGGATGCAAGAAACAACGTGAGGGAGGTACGTGTTGCTCGAGAACGACGAAAGCTTAAACTTGTAACCATCAGAGAATCATTGAACTGTATAACAAAACGGACGTTACTTTCTGAAGAGAGTTTAACAAACCAGCTGAGTCAAATTAAAACGATCTCATTTTTTATAGTAGATTTTATATACCTGTATCCATGGTAAATTTTAATTTACTATCAGCTCGGTTGAATTTTTTTTCATACTCACAAGGATTCTTGATATAGTTATAGAGTTTTGTCAAAATCCTTTTTCGTTACAAAAGTGTGTGGTTCAGGATCTTTTCATATTTTTTACCGTGATTCTTATTAAATTCCAAAAAATGTTACTTCAACTGTATATTAATATGATAACAAGAGGGATAATTGTATACATTTTTGGAATTACGAATAAAAGTATTCACAAACATCAATATCCGAACTGAAGCCTGCAAAATTGGAGAATTTTGTTCTACTAATTTCATTAGTAAAAGTTAAGTAAATATTGATGATATTTGAATGAATTAGTTTTTTGTAATTGTCATTCAATATAAGACATCAATTAACGTTATGACTAAGAATATTGATTGAGTAGATACTTAAGGTACAAGGAGTATGTATCATGAATATTCTAGCTATACAGTACAAGTCCGATAAGTTGCCGTCCGATAAGTGTACACTCCCCTTAAAACGTCATCACACGCACGGCACGCACACTAATTGGGGTCCTCCCACTACATGTGCTAGTTTGCTTATGATTTGCGCATCATTCTTACGCATGCGCGTACCTAATATCGTACTACTAGAGGGGGCATTCGATAAGTCCGCAATTCCTGGAATTTTTCGCCCCTGCAGCCCCGAAATGAGAAACAATTCGGACTTCTACTGTACGATCAAGTGATTTATAAAAGTAAAAAAGCGTTAATATTAACAAAGTGTTCAGATCATGTTTGATTATTTCAAATTTGGTCATTTTCATATTTGTGCTTTTTCTTCTATCTAGTTTGTATGTAAATTACTTTATTCAAAAATAATACATACAATTATTTTTAATTAGTCCATTCTTCTTCTTGATTTTAAAACCTGTCTCAATTTTTATAATATTAATCTAATTGTCCTTCCTTATCATGCAAATTCCGGCATAAATTTATTGGATAACCTTTCGGTTCTCTTGCTTGGTTTACAAAAAGCGTGTAACAAAGATTAAAGATACAGTTCCAACTGATTTGAATTTCGCTCATAAATTGTATCTAGGAAAATCCGGCAATTTGTATACGCAATTTGCACAAGCTCTCGCGTGTACCAACAATGGAAAGTTGAATATAGCACGATATTTAGAGACCCCAGAACATATCGCTAAATTTTTACGTTTCAGAAACACCGTGTATTTATCTGGACGACTAGACGTATCACAAACAGACAGCGATCGAGTGGCGCTAAAGTAAATAGAAAAATAGAAATATGCGAAAAGTTTACCTGGATCACGTTTCATGCGATAAATCCACCCCTGAGGCCACCCCTCTAGATGCCAGTGGCAATGGCGAGACATGCGCCTCGATTTCGCTACGTCATCAATTTTTTCGTTTCGCAACCGAGATCGAAAATCAGATTGGATTCACCTAACGTCGAAAACATTTTGGCTTCCTTTTCATCCGTTCATTCTAAGTCCTAATGTCCAATTTTAACCGCTTCACATACAAGAATCTTAAGTAATACCTTATCCATTAAACATTTTGATTTGTTTTGCGTTTTAAGTATTACATTGCTCCTTTCCAAAACGTTGTCAATATATTTTTTTCCTCTATAAAGTTTCCCTTATAAAAATTTAGATTCGAGTGAATTTTCAATTTTTACGAATTGGAAATTGTGGAATCGTTTGGTACAGAAATCAGTTGCGAATGGATTCAGTTAATTTTTCAAGTTGCCTAAAATATTTTAGGAACTAAGGGAGCGTCCATAAGTACGTGAGGCTTTGTCCGGGGGTTTGGGGAGGGGCAGAAAATTTAGCAAATCCTTACTAAGAGGGGTGGGAGTGGAGTCTATAGAATTTCTTATCTAAGTTTGCACTTTATAATCTCATGGAATACCCTGCAAATCTTTATAATCCTATGGAACCCCATAAATTCTTTTGAAAAATTTGGAAAACATTTAAAAAATTTCGTGAAGTCATAATTCTATAAAGTCCTTTGTATCGCATGAATAGTGTACTTAATCCCGGGAAATATCTTCAAGAAGATTCAGCCCCCCGGATTCCCCATAAAATGCTACAAGAACTGACAAATCTTCGAAATTGCTTGAAATCTTCTGAATCGCACTGCAATCCCTTAAAATCCTTCAAAGTCCGTTGAAATACCTGTGTAATTCATTGAAATCTTCTGAAATCGTGGGAATCTTGTCAGATGTCTTTAAATCCCTTGCGACATTGTCGCCCGCCAGAGTATCGACTAAAGAAATACATAAAATTTCTTTCACGCGATGTTTTGACTTATTTTTGTTTTTATTTAGGTTAATATTGAATATGTATTCGTTTTATGTATTTAAAATAATAAATCAAAAGGTCGCATTGAATGCGTTGCAGAGAGCACGAGATTTTTCGCGACAACAAGTTTCGCTCGTGCGCACGATACCCACCAATCAGCGTTTTCCTTTCCCCGTTTTTACATGGTAGCCAATCCACGCTACATTCCCGCCGCTTTTCGCAAGAAGCCAACCGTCTCCTCGGGCTCCCCACTTTTCGCACGACCACCACTCCACGTCAAGCGCCATCCCCTCTTCGCGCGCGACCACCAGCTTCTATCCCACTACCCGACTGTCGCGCGCTGACCAGCGGGTTTGGGCGTAAATATCGGTGCTCCCGCACCACAGGGAGCATATATGTGTCGAGCTTTCACACAGTGAAGACGTCTCTATACAAAGTTCGCCAACCAACAGTCCTTTTCAGGACTTTCCTAGATCTTCGCACCAAAAGCCACACTATCGGGTCCATAATATGTAGGTTGATAGATTCTGATCTATACGACTGGACTTGTGGTGTGAGTTTTCTCACCAAACTCATCACACACGCACTAACACACACACAATGGGCCCAACAGCTCCCACTTCCGTCATCACCGAGGTGTCACAACCACCCTCTGTGCAGACACCATCAACATCCTCTCTCTGTTTACCGCACTCTGACAACCCTTCCGACGCTCAACTCATTGCAGCCATTTTCGAAATATGCAAAATACTAAAGTCTTATGAAGCCGCTCTTCTCTCCCTTTAAACGAAAAACCTGATGACGCAAACATGGACTTTTCCTTTGACTCTCCCCATAACAAAGAACAAACCGACAACGGCTTCAAAACCATAAAGTCTAGACGATCCAAACGCAAACGTACCTCTAGTCCCACTGAAATTCGTACCTCGTCGCTCTCCGATGAAGATGACTCTTTCCTCTCTAGTTCTTTTGATGGAAAAGATTCTGTTCCCAAGGAGCGTAGCCCTCCACCTATCCATATCCTCCGCAAGGATCTGTGGCCAAAGATCCACCAAGCTCTACTGAAAGCCGATATCCGCATCCGGTCGGCAAAGAACACCTTCGACGCCGTTCTAGTTTATCCCCAGACCGTCGACGCTTTCCGTGCCATCACTGCTACATTGGAAAAATACAAAATGGCTTACTCCACTAATCAACTCCCTCAGGACAGGGACCTAATCGTAGTTATCAGGAATGTCAACGAATCCCTTTCCGACGAAGCCATTTTTAAAGAGCTTTAAATGAAAATCCCTTCCATCAAGAGCATTCATCGAATGAAAAAAAGCGACAGGATCTGGCCCCTAGTCGCAGTGCATCTTGACCCCACTGCTCCTACAGCAAAGTCTATTTTTGACATTAAAACC
This sequence comes from Andricus quercusramuli, assembly GCA_932178445.1. Lineage (NCBI taxonomy): Eukaryota > Metazoa > Arthropoda > Insecta > Hymenoptera > Cynipidae > Andricus > Andricus quercusramuli. The sequence continues at coordinate 67,148 of CAKNXH010001137.1, read as the reverse complement.
TTAGCCGGTCTCAGCGTAAAGGTCGGAGCCAAGCGCAAATCGTCCATGATTCCCCAGTGTCTGCGATGCCTTAAATTCTTTGACACAGCAAATTACTGCCACGCGCCTTGGTCTTGTGCCTTCTGTGCTCGTAGCCATGCCACCACCTCCTGCACTTCAGCTGTAAAGGAGCACACCGTGCCACATTTCGTGGTTGCCCTAAGGTTCCCCTAAAGCCAGAGTCCAAATCTCAACGTAAACAACAACGTCCAACAACACAAGCACAACCTATCTCAAGGTCTGCTAATTTTTCCAAACTGCCTAATCAACCTACTGTGAGCCCCACAAACCCATCCAGGCCACAAAACACCTCCAACCTTGCTAAACCTCAGCGTTCCTACGCCAGCACTGTTTCTTTCGGCTCACAACCGAAAATTCAAACCCAAAACCAAACACACACGTTACCCATCCCGGACCCGTTACAAAATCCGCAACTCCAACAGCTTTTTCGTGAATTCCTCTCCGTCTCCGCAACTGCTTTCCAATTCTCAACCACTGGACACGCATAAGAACAAACTCACACTACTCACCTGGAATGCTAACAGTATTCCTGCCTCCAAAAGACTTGAACTAACTCTGTTTCTTGAGGAAAATGCCATTGACGTTGCCGGCTTAACCGAGACCCAACTAAAGCCGGATCAAAAGGTGGAGGTGTGGCAATTCTTGTTCATAACTCCCTCCAACACAAACCCGTCAGCACTGATTCATCCCCGTTTGAAGTAACAGGTGTCAAAATTCTCCTTGAATCTGGACCACTTCGCATTCTATCTCTTTACTCACCTCCAAACATTAATAATATCTCCAAAATGCCGGAACTCTTCAACTCCGAAATTCCCACTATAATCGCTGGCGACCTAAACGCTAAAAACAAAACCTGGGGTTGCCTCAAAAACAACACCAAAGGCAAAACTCTCCTGCGAACTCTCATTCGACACAACTTAACCATTGAAGCACCCACTGTACCCACCCACTTCCCCAGTTCTTCAAAACAACAACCTTACATTCTTGATGTCTTCCTAACTAAAAATATAGTTATCAACAAAGATGCCTGGTCTCTCCCGAAACTGAGCTCCAACCACAAGCCTGTATTCCTGGAGTTGACAGGTAACCCTGAGCTCTCACCGCCCAAAGAGTCTAAAATTGACTATCTCCACCTAAAGTACATTCTTGAAACTTCCCCCTCCAAATCCCCCCAGATCCAATCAACTGCGGAAATTGACGCAGCAGTCGAAGCCCTGACAAAAGACATCCAAAACTCTGTCAAACTAGCTACCACTACCAACATCGTTCCTCCACCCAAACTCAAACTTTCTTCTGCTCTCTGTCATCCTGTCTTCAAGAAAAATCAAACCAGAAAACTCTGGCAAACTGTCCGAAACCCCAAAAATCTTCACCGTTTGAACGCCCTACAAAAAGAACTAATATCCGCTCTTCAGACCACCAACAATTCATCGTTCGAGACCTACATTGCTGAAGCTGAACAAAATCCTAAAAGGTGCTGGAAATTAATTAAATCTCTTCGTAACCGGAAATCTCACCTCCCATCTCTTCTCAAAGACGACCAAACCTTCTCCCTTGATGAGGACAAAGCGAATATTTTTGCAGACTCCTTGAAAAATCAATGTTTCCCCTTCCCTAGCCTCGGCAAATTCACGTCCTTTCACAACCACATGTCAAAGACTGCACAAGACTTCACTGTGACAGACAAAGACTTCCTTCCTACCTCTCCCCAAGAAATCGTCGACACAATCCGCTCCCTCCGAAACAGAAAAGCCCCCGGTATCGATATTATCAGTAACGGAGTCCTTAAAATCCTTCCTCGCAAACATCTTGTAGCCATTTGCACTATTATTAACGCAATGATGAGGTTTCATTACTTTCCTTCTGCCTGGAAGGAGGCCATAGTGATCTTTCTTCCTAAACACGGCAAACCTCTCAGCTCAGCTTTTAGCTTTCGCCCCATCAGCCTGCTCTGTTCTCTTAGCAAAGTAGCTGAAAGCATCATTCCCACTCGTTTCGACAACTTTGTTTCACGAAACAATATCCTACCTGACTTCCAGCACGGGTTCCGCAAACGTCATGGAACAGCACATCAACTTCTTCGTGTTTCTGAATACATTGCCGACAATCTCAACAAAGGTAGACATACGTCCATGCTTCTTCTGGACTTTAAACAAGCTTTAGACAGAGTTTGGCACGACGGTCTTATCTTTAAACTAATTAAAAAACTCTCTCCCTCTCTCTTCAATGTCCACTGTTATGACATTCCTGTCGACGAAAAAGTTCTCACAGCTCAATACGCTGATGATGTAGCTTTTCTACATTCTTCTAAGGTTACCAAACAATACTCCTCTCGTTTAAACAGATTTATTCCAATTGTTCTCGATTGGTACTCCAGATGGAGATTTGAGATTAAGAATACTAAATCTGAAGCCGTCTTCTTTTCTTGCCGCATTCGCACGTCTCCTAAACTCCTCGTCAACTCTCTTCCGATCGAATGGAGCAATTCTGAAAAATACCTAGGCATCATTTCCGACAAGAGACTCACCTGGTCCAAACAAATAACCGCTACCCGCAATAAAGCCTTTGGAGCTTTTACAGCGCTCAAACTTTCTTTAATAATCATACCGTATCCCAGGCCACCAAAGCCCGTGCCTTTAACGCAATAATTAGAAGCATTTGTACTTACGCGATTCCCATCTGGGGATCTGCATCCCCAAACCGCCTGTCTAAGCTCCAAGGGACTCATATGCGCCTCCTTCGCTCTTCATTAAATATTCCCTTGTATATCCGCAACACACAAATCCTTGCAGAATCCAAACTTCCTTCCATCTCATTAGCTGCTCAAACAAACGCCGCAAACCTTCGTCTTTCAGTGCAAAGTCACCCAAACCCCCGCATCAACTCACTCGCACATTACGCGAGTAAAACTTCCGACCGGTTCAGAAGGCCGTGTCGTCTCATCTCGTCACAATCTTAAACATCATCTTTGGTTTATAACCTCAAGGTTGGTAACCAGCGAGAAGGGGTTTTAGTCGGTAGGCTAACATTGCGAATCCGACACTACCCTTCAGGACTATCGACGCGCAAGGTCGACTCCTCAGCGAAATAACAGCCTACGGCAAAGCAGGTACAGCCTAGTCCAACGGAATAGCCGACAACGAACGACATTCATCAACTACTGAATAGTCGTTGGACTACCGACGAAGGATCGTGCCCCACTCCGGACGCGCAATGTCCAGGGTGTAGAGCTGCCCTCTGAGGAACGACATTACTGAGCCCCTGAACAAACAGGTGGCCGCTTCGGTTGGATAGCCGCGGACCCCCTACGGCATCACGGATCAAGGGAACGGACCCGTTGCGCTCTGCGACGCATTCTATCATTCGGCCCAATTAATTTGGATTTAATAAAGGTGTTAGTATTTGTTAAAAACCTGTCCCCTTTCCCTCCTCTCTCTCTCTCTCTCTCTCTCTCTATATATATATATATGATTCTGGGAAATCGGCGACTCTCAGAGTATACAGCCTTATCCTTGCATGCGATGCTCCACAAGGATGGACAAACCCTTTTCCTAGCTGCTCGTGGGAACAACAATGACAACACCAAACATAGTTGTAGTAAGTGCGGTTCAAAACAGTCGAACGCGCAGGGCTCCCGACAATGGTTTGGACAACAATGCCGACTACCCTACAGTTGGGGCAGCCAATCAAGACGGTGTCAATGCGATTGACCGGCGGAATCTTGTTACTTTTAAGTGGACGGATCAACTCAATGACGGCCTGCTGGAGTGCTACGATGCCAGTATGGTCCCTGAACGAGAAGGTTACATGGCACGACTGCATGCTCTGTGGTGCGAGAAACACCCAGAGCTCTCAGACTTTTCGCAACAACGTCTGCGAAACCATGCCGAGAACCTTAGGAAAAGGGGTTATATAAGCGGAGTGCCAACTCAACCGCATCCAGAACAAGCCGTCAACAGAGAAAGAGAAGCGACACTGAGACCAACCGCGAACAGGCATCCAATAGAGGAAGAACGATGCTTCAGGACCCGGAGAAACATCAACATTCAGGTTTCTCCCAAGCCCAAAGATCTGACTGAATTGGATGATGAACTCCGTGGAGATTTTTCCGAAGAATCAGACCTCTGGACTATCAGTTGTGGTGTGTACAATGCAGCGATAACTTTGGCAGATGCAAGCCGTAAAACAAAACCAACGGTTGATCATAAGACCAAAAGAAGAATGCATCAACTCAGCACAAAGATAGGCTGGGCTAGACAGTACGCGTCCCGCATTCAGTGTGTGATTGACTACATAACATCTGGCAGGAATTTCACTGCCAAGGTTCGACGGTTCGCGCGCGAACTGCGGATCCGTCATCACACAATCAACAAATCAAAGCTAATGACCATCAGACAGCATATTGTTGACAGAATACGAATACTATCTAACGCTAGGAGAAGTCTAGAGCGGAGAAAGAGGTGGGTCAGAGAAAATCAACAATTTTGATCTGATCCATTTAAACTCTTGCAAGACCCTCCAATTACTGTCGACCATCCGCCCAAACCAGAGGAGGTCGAAGCATTTTAGAGAGAAGTCTACGAGGTCAATGTGCAATGCCCTCATAACACCTGAGGAAGAATGCCCACCTATCACTACCGAGGAGGTGAAAAACGTATTAAAAGGCATGAAGAACTTTCCCGCTCTGGGACCAGATGGTATCAAGACCTTCTGGTGGAAGAAGTTTCCTTCAACCCACCAGCATCTGGCCCGAATTTTCACCTCATATCTAAAGTCGGAAGAGCCTATTCCGGAGTGGTTGGTGGAAGGGCGCACAGTGCTCCCGCCTAAGACGGGCAACTTAGCTGACCCTAAGAATTACAGGCCAATAACTTGTCTGAACACACTGTATAAGATCTTCACAGCCATCCTAAATGATAGGATTCTTCGGACAATTGAACCTGTGTGGCGAGAGATGTATGAACAACGTGGCTCGAAGAAAGGCGTAGCAGGATGTCGGGAGAACCTTCTCATCGATAGATGTGTCTGTAAAGATTCAGCATCCTATCAACGATCTCTATCGATGGCCTGGATAGATTACCGAAAAGCTTTTGATTCAACCTCCCATAGACTTATCATCTGTCTGTTGGAAAGCTTGAAGGTTCATCCACACATCGTGAGATGCATAGAGAGATTAATGCCGCTTTGGAAAACCAGATTTACCATCTTATCTGGAAAATATCGTGTGATCACTAACAGTATCACCTTTCAGAGAGGTGTGTTTCAGGGCGATACCATAAGCCCTCTCCTCTTTTGCCTCACATTATTGCCACTATCTCTCGCACTTCGCCATTCCGAAGGGTACCTCTGCGGCAAACCTGGAAATCGGAAGCATAAGGTAACTCATGTATTTTACATGGATGATCTTAAGCTCTATGCTAGAAATCAAGAGAAACTACATCTAGCTCTAAAAATTGTCACAGAGTATACTCAAGAGATTGGAATGGAGTTCGGGTTAGAGAAATGCGCCAAGGTTAATTTGAAGAAAGGAAAACTTAACGGCATCCCCGAAGATCCTGAACTCGTTGACAGAAGCGCTATACGACACCTTTGCGCTGGAGAGACCTATACATACCTGGGCGTGCCACAAAGCCGCATTCAGGACGTAACATCTATAAAGGATACTCTCCGATGCAGACACAAACGTCTCCTCCGACAGATATGGTCTTCCGAACTGTCGGCGAGGAACAAAGTATCTGCAACGAACATGCTTGCCGTCCCAGTAGTACTCTATTCATTTGGAGTAGTTCCATGGACGAAGGACGAGCTTAGATCCCTCGATATCGGGTCCCGAAAGGTCATGCACATGAACAAAAGCATGCACCTTAAGTCTTCTGTTCCACGACTTTACATCTCACGCCGTCAAGGTGGTCGTGGAATACTGAATCTTGGATGTCTTCACAACAGGATTATTCTGGGTACAGCACATATTGTCGCAAATGGACAAGATCCTCTTCTTGAAATGGTCAGAAAACACGAAGAAGTAGGCAAAGGGGCGTTTCTTTACAAAGCAGCAGAAGAGGCTGCTGAAACACTCGGCCTTGAGTTCAATATCAGGGGCGAGCGAAACGCATCAAATCTTATCCATCTTGAATACTCACTCCTGAGGGCCCGGATTAAGAAAGCACAGGAGAAAAACTTCCGCGAAGAGCTCCTCGACAAGAAGATGCACGGCATCTTCCACAAAAATGTGGAAGATCAGTCGATGTCGTATGAGCTGACGTTTGCTTTCCTTAGATCACCCGGATTGAAGTCCGGCACAGAGGGCTTCATTTTGGCATGTCAAGATGGTGTCATTTCCACTCTAGCATACCGGCGCCACATTTTGAGCCAAGATATTCCCGATGATAGCTGCAGAGCGTGTCATGAACACGCTGAGCATCTAGGACACATACTATCTAGTTGTCCAGCTCATGCGGGAACAACCTACATCCAATGGCACAATGCGGCACTGAGAATGCTTTATTACCATCTCTGTCACTCTTACGGCATTAGCCCAAATACCTCTCCGTTGAGCGCCCCTAGGGAGATAGAGTCAATTGTCGAGAATGAGAAGTGCCGCATATATTGGAACTTCATATTCTCGACAATTGTTTCTGTTGCGCACTCGAGGCCTGACATGGTTCTTCTTGACTTCGAGAAACGAACCATGTTCGTTATCGAATTTTCGGCACCAGCGGACAAAAACGTCACTGCAAAGGAGAAAGAAAAGAAAGAAAGGTATAAAGACCTTATGAGGGAGTTGCGACGGTTATACCCGGAATATTCTGTTAAGCTAATCGTCCTGATCATTGGCGCTCTTGGAGGTGCCAAGGTCTCACTTGTTAATAGCCTGAAAAGCATCCCTGCGTGTCAACGAAATGCTGAGACACTGTCAGGGAGAATGCAGAAGGCGGTCGTCATTGGGGCGCTCCGTGTCCTCAGGGTGCACGAGACTTTCGCCCGATCATCGTATTGAGTTCGCGCAGACTGTAACCACCCATCTCACGGTCGTGAGACGTGGTTACAGCTAAAATTTTACCGCGATTTCGCCGGGAGCAGGTGCA
>CAKNXH010001137.1:20299-55003 GCA_932178445.1 Andricus quercusramuli | reverse complement strand
TTTAGGTCATCAAACATGTAATTTTAACGTAGGCTTAGAAATATTTTCTCGATAATTTTTCACAGGTTCACCCACAGAGGACCTCCGGAGTTGCCGCCTAGCGGAGACCCAGCCCCCTCACACTCACAGGGACATCCGGAGTTGCCGCCTAGCGGGCACCCAGCCCCCACACACTCACAGGGACGTCCGGAGTTGCTGTCTATCGGGAACCCAGCCGCCTCACTCCTGCCGGGACATTCGGAGTAGCCGCCTAGCGGGGACCCAGCCCCCCCCCCCCCCCCATAGGGACATCCGGAGTTGACGCCTAGCGGGGAACCAGCCCCCTCACACTCACCTGGACATCCGGAGATGCCGCCTAGCAGGGACTCAGTCCCCCTCACACTCACCAGGGACCTTCGGAGTTGCCGCGTAGCGGAAATCTAGATCTGGCCTACAGACACACATCGTCAATCTTTTTTGAGCAGGAAGATCTCTCCAGGGGAGCCCCTGGAAAGATGAAGGAGCCCGCACTGAGGAAAGAAGAGAGAGACCCTGCAGTGAGGGTGTGTCTCAAATCACCCATTCTACCCCAGTCCTTCTTAGGAACCTAAACAATCGGCCCTCCTAAGGGCCATCTATATTTCTAACGTGGAATAATTCTTATGTTGAATAATGAGAGCTACTAGAACTTGAACCATTCCCCTGGTTCTTCCTATTCCCTACCTTTCACCAAAGTTGTATGTCCCTTCCCACATGCCCCTTGTGAACGCGATTGCCACTGAAGAATAACCGACTTTCGTCGCAACTCGCTCTTGTCGACAACAACATATTAAAATCCATTAAAATCTTTTGAAAGTTATCACAATTCATCGAAATCCCTTTGTATCTGCTGAAATCCGTTAAAACACCTTAAAATTCTTTTTTGTCTTTGCGAATCTTTCAAAATACCCTGGAAGCTTAGGAAATTTGTGTGAGTCACTACAAATATTCCAAATATCGTTGAAATACCCTGCCATCCTTCAAACTTCGTGAAAATACTTCGGTATAGCAAGAAATGCTTTGAAATCCTTTCTAATCCAGCAAATTATTTTCCAATCTCTTAAAAACTCTTCTAGTCTTTGAAAACCCGTTACAAACTGTGAAAATCATGGAGATCGCTTTAAACCTTTCAAATCCCATAAAAATCTCTTATTTTTCATACCATTAAGACAAATCTCTTTTGGGGTAAGCGTGACGTACACGGTTGTAGCCACGTTATACTGTCGGTGTTCTAAGAATTCAGTGTACTATGTGGTATAAAGAGAGGACGAGTGTATATTTTATATGAATCTATAATTCCCGTGTGGCTTATTCAAACAACACATTCGTCCCATGAGAATATTCAGATCCAGGTCGCTGATCAATCTCATTAGCAATCACCCCAGGCGAAGAGCTTCACAAAGTCACCATATACAGCTCTCTGTGAGGGCCCATTATTATCCAAGTTCTCTTGTTTTTGGCGCCTCTCACTCCACTGGCACTCTTCATCATGCATTCCTGGTAAAGTATTTGAACACACTTTCCTGACCTGGCAAACCTCTTTAGCTTATATCACGTCCACATATTTTTTTTACGCTTGCTTTGAAATCTTTGAACTCCTTTTAGTGTTAAATAAAATGTTTAAAATCTGTGAAAATTTTTTCGAATCTCTTGAAATCCCTGACAATGTATAAAAATCCACTTAAATCTTCCAAAAGCCATTAAAATTCTTTGAAACCCCTCAAAATCTTTTAGATCATTCAAAAATCCTTCTCTCTACATTTTAATCAGTTAACATGTTTACTAATTTTAATCAGTTAAATTTCGTTTGACTGAAGAGAATTTTGAATTCCACTACATATTTTGAAATCATCCGAAATCACATGAAATCTTTAAAAAATTCGAAAATATCAAATCTTAATTTTGAATTCCGTGGATTATCCAAGAATCTCTTAAAATCTCAAGAAGTCTCTTAAAATCCCTGAAATCCGCCAAGATCGCTCCTAATTTCCTAAAATCTCTCAAAATTTGTCGAAATCCTTTGAAATGCAGTAAAATCTTAGTATCTCTGGTGAAGTCTGGATATTTTTTTTCAAACTTCTAAAATCTTTTAAAGTCTCACGAAATACTCTAAAATCCGAGGCTGTTCTTTATAATATTTTGAAACCTTTAAAAATCCTCAAATCATCAAACCCCCTCTGTGTCTCTTACAATTCGTAAAATACCTTAAAATTCTTTGAAATTTCCTCAAATATTTTTCAATCTTATGAAATTCCTTTAAAGACTTTGAAACCTTTGTAATCTTCTGTTATTTTTAAAAATTCGTGAAAATACTGCGGTATCAAATGAAATCTTCTAAAATCTTCAAAAATCCCTTGAGGTTCGCGAAATCGCGCTTAGTTTTTTGAAATCCGTCGACCTCCATTGAAATCTAGTAACATTTCTCTGGAAATCTAAGCATAAACATTGTGAAAGCCTTCCAAAATTTTGTGAAATCCCTTGAAAAAGTTGAGATTTCCTCTGATATTATACTAGGTAATTTCTTCAAACTCTTGAAATGTTTTAAAATCATTTGAAATCCGTGTAAACTCTAGTGTTTTTTGGAATCTTCTTCAATGCACAAATTCTGCGAAAATTTTATAATTCTTCGAAATACTTTACAGTCCTTTGAAATACCTGAAAATACCTTGAAATGCCTTGAAATCTGTTGAAATATTTTCAAATTAGTGAGAATCTTTTATGATTGCATGAAATCTCGTTTACGTTGAAAAGTATTGATTCATTTTTTATGTATAGAATGAAAAATAAAAAATCTCACGTGAAACAAAATAGACGGGGAGGGGCAGGGGGGGGGGTAATTTTATGAATCCCTACAATAGAAAGGGAGGACGCTTTAAATTTGAAAAATCATCCTTGCGAAATTGATGCATCATTCTTAAATAAAAGCAAGGTAATTTTTCTTTAATTTGTTTGCAAAAATCGCGATATTCTCTCAGCAATCAAAGCTTCAGAAGTAATCTGTGAAAATGCGATAAAAGAAAAAGAAGCTTGTTTTCTGAGAACTTCACTTTCTTTATTTGATTAATTTGTGAACGAAATACATATAACGAGCAGAACAATAAAAGTCAACCAGTCTCAAAATCCTTTTACTCGACATTCACTGGAACGATGTAGCATCTGTATTCTGCATTCTGTATTCTGCATTCCCGAGGGAAATGCATCCTGTGTTCGTGCAGTGGACGGGGTATTAAATCAATTGAATCCATTCGTTAAAGCCTTTCTCGCCTTTTACATCGGACGACTGATTTGTGAGCTTGGTCACGGATCGTTTCGGTACGAAACACCACGTCACTTGAAATTGCAATGGAAAATTACCAATTTTGTTTCATTTCGCGCAACTCTTTCGCAATATCCTTCTCACTTCAGCGAAAAAAATTCTTCAACACAAAGGGTAACTAACAAGGGAAACCTACACCCTTTGGAATTTTGTTTCAATTTATATCCCTCCTCGTAATAGGTTTTACCGAACTTTTTTTTTTATCAATAGAATGTTTATAGTAGCATCAACTGCCACAGTCATTAGCGACTATACTGTAGGGCTAATCATAAACTATAAGGTATTCGTGGTGTAGTATATCAAGGGATAGAAGCTAGGATTTCTCCAAAAATATCCAGCCTCGCTTCTTGCACTGGGAATCGAACCTGTAACGTCTGAGCTCCTATTATCAAACATATAATGGGCTAAATTGATAAGGTGTGCTTTTCAGATATTCTCAAAGAAGTGACTTTAAAAAATTCAAATGAGTCACATGAACCACGTTTTCTATAATATAGGAATATCTATTAGTTTTAACCGTTTTAAGAATATTTCATGGGATTTTGAGAGATTTAAAAATATTTAAAGCATTTCAATGGGTAAGGCTTTCAAGTAATACTGGGAAAGAATCTTTTGAGATTCCATGGAGTATGTGATGATTGGAAGGCATTTTATAGGATTTTTGTGGATTTAAACTAATTTTAGAATTCTTTAAGGGATTGAGAGAAATTTAAATCCTTTGAAAATTTTCAATGGGTTTTAATATATTTTATGGGGTATCACAAAACTTATGAAGGTTTAAAATGAATCTGAAAGTTTTTAAGAGATTTTCGAAGAGCGCAAAGTATTCTAAAGATTCTAAGGATTGCCTGAGTATTTGAAAATATGTCAAGGGACATCTTAAGATTTTAAGTTATTCCTGCAGATTTTCAAACTATTGGAAATCTCAAATAATTTTAGAGAAAATATCCGGGATTTCACGGGCTTCCACTTTTTTTCAATTGATTATGAGAGATGTCAACAAATTTGAAGATGTCATATATTTAAAATTGTTCTATGAAATTTCAGAGAAATTGATAGAATTTCATGAGCTTTTAGAAGATTCCAAGAAATTTTGAGAATGTTGAAAGATTTAAAATGTTCCAAAAGTGGTCAAGCCCTCATATTTTATGAAAAATAAATATTTATTTGAATTTCTTTCATAGGGATCATCGCCAGTGAGCCATTAGTAGCCATCTTCTGATATAGTTAACATATTAAAAGTACTAGAACTTATATGCGAAACGCCTGATTAATGAAAAACACTTGCTTGTTTCATTGCAGTACAACTGACTACGCAAAACATAAAAATATTCTATGAATGGCTACCAATGCTGCATGCTTGTTGGTTGTTGAGTTCTATATTAAAGACAATGGAACAAGACTTTTCTTAAGATATTTTAATTTTATATTATTTTATTCTTTCATTGCTTTATATTTGAGTATTTATTTTTTTCTTATTATGATTTTTGTATATATTTAATTTTCATCTCTCATAATAATAATGATAACCAAAATGTAAATGTTTAATTGAATGAAAAAATGACAAGTTTTCATTCAATTTTTTTCCTGAAGTGGAAGTGAATAGCCCAATTTTTCATGTGAAAAGGTTGTTGAAAATGAATATTTTCGCTTGATTAAAATGAATATAATAGTCAATAGTACTAAAAAATTGTGAATATAAAATAAATTGAGAAAAAATGCCCGCAGCGGGAATCGAGCCCCATTTTTCTATTACAAACTCGGAACTCTAACGCCTGTTCTAACCAGCGATTCAAAGATTCTTGCATCGCGGTATATATAATGTGCATGGATTTTTTCAAAGCCGTTTTATTCGAGAATGGTTGGAAATTGCACCTCATTACTTTTGTATGTTACAACTTTGGTAATAGCCTACAACTGGGAGGAGTATGCATCTAAACGAAATTTCAAAAGGTGTAGGTCAGCCCGCGGTTGGTTTTAAAAGTTTTTTATCATTGAATTTCAACACCTCGTAAATTCTGCCCACGCATACCAACTTTTTACTTTTTTCAGGATTTTTGAAAAATGTTTGAAATTTGGATTGTGTAAATTACAGACATTTCAGAAAAAGTTAACTACACAAGAACTCCAATATAAGGCCAGTTTCAGGGGTTGCCTCGCAGTGACCGTGGAACTAATTAGTCGGCCTCATATTGGAGTTCTTGTGTATGTCAAATATTAAATTCCTTAAACATGAACCTACGAAATACTCTACAATTCTGTTTTTTCGAAAAGAAAGTTTTTCCGGGGCTTAGGAGTTTTGAGATACTCGGATTTTGGATTTTTCGCTTAGCTTTGGAATGTTTTTAACAACACTAGAACAGTTTTTTTAACATGAAGGAGAAAAAGTATATTTCATTCATTCCAGACAGAAAATTTTAAATTCGACATATTCAACTTTTTTCTAAAAAAGTGTGCACTGAACTTTATAAAAATCATGATTTTTGGACGTTGGAAAAAAAATTCTAAATTAAGCACAAATTTTTATTTGAATTTCTTATTTGATATTTAAGTTAACTAGTAATAACCGTATGCACAACAAATTCGCCAGAATTTTGTAACTATTATTAAATCTTGATTTTTAAATCCACAGAACGATCAGAAGATATTCTCTGATCGAAACAAGTTTTCTAAGTGAAAAGCTGTTATAGGTGGGCAATTTTTGCAGAGTATTAAAATTCAATCAACATAAAATTTATGAAACGAACTGTCATAGTATAGTTTTTACTTGTAAGTATAATTAATATACTAAGTTTAAGGAAACAGTATTGGTCACATCACCAATATTGTTTCATTAAACTTGGTCATTAATTAATATGTACTGAAATTTGAATAGAAGCTATTTTCGATACAGACAATATCAAGTGCAAAAACACATTAAGGAAATAAATGATCCCAATTATTATTCGCCCAAAAAAGATTACTGTTAACTACAGTTTGGTCCATTCTCATGAAAGGACATAAAGTTATTTAATTATACGCTCTGTGTACTGCCTTTACAAAGCTGACATCTGCATAGAAAATTAGCAGCAAAACTGAAACTGGTTTTAAATTAATATCATCATCGAAAACTGGTTGAATTCGCTGAAACTGAAGGAATTTCTATTATTGCCCTAACTAAATGGGATTAACAGTAACGATTGACAGAATTACAGAATACATTGGGAACAGTGTCGAGATAACAGCACAGTTTGTTAATTAACCCTCAGGAAAATGCAATCAGCAAGCCGATTTCTCTATTTATATGCCGCCCGTAAACTAAAAATTGTAATTAAAGGCGCATCGAGTTATTCGCTTGTAATTAAACTGTGCGTTACCAACCGCGTTGTATAGAGAGTACAAGATAATTTATTTTCCTTAAAAACGAAAAATAGGGTGAAGCAAAGTAGTTTCGAATTCTGACAAAGAGCAGCACTTGTTTTGATTATTAATGGTTTAATGTGAAAGCACGAATGAGGTAAAGCATTGATATTCAGTTGAAATACTAAAGAGTTATATTCTATATGATGTTATATAATCCATGGCATTGAGCATTATCATTTTCCATTTATAATTAACTTAATTCATAGGTGGAATGCGACAAGTGAAATGTTTTACAGAATATTCTGCTAATTTTCAATTTCCTAAACAATGCTTGTACATAAACTAGGAAATAGACTTTTTTGTTACAATTTATGTTCATTACCAATTTTTGAACTGCTTCAGTTGCGAGATTGTTTTAAGTCAGTTTTAGGCTGTCGAACAACTGTTTTGCACTGGTTACGTGCATTTTTTTTACTTGCCGGTCGAGCTCATCCCATTATAATTCGATCGGGTTGACGTTGGGGGATTGCGGCGGCTAAGCCATGATTTTGAGCACACTTTTCTCTTTCTTGGACCGTAGATAGTTTATGCACAGATGGGAGGTGTGCTTGGGATCATTATCTTGTTGAAATATAAATCCGTTACCGATCAAACCCATGCCAGATAGAATAGCACTTCGTTGAAGAATATTCTGATAGTGTTCCTTCCGCATTATACCGTCGATTTTGACCAGTTTTCCAACTCCATCGTAGCTGAAGTACCCTCAGACCATCATGGAGCCTCTGTCATGTTTATCTTTTGGTGCAATACATAGGGCATTATACCACTCATCTTTATTTCGACGAACATACTGGCGCCGCCTGGATCCAAAAATTTCGAACTTTTATTCATCGGTCCATGACACAGACTTTCACTGATCTATTAACCAATCTTTATATTTTTGAGTAGACAATAATCTTTTCCGCTTGTTTTGTGGTCCTAGAAGTAGTTATTTCAAAGCAACGCGATACAAATATGCCTTCTCTCGCAAACGACGTTTGATAGTATCCACCGAAATTGGGTTCGTCAGAGTTTCGTTGATTTCGGCGCCAGTATTTTCGTCGAAATAAAGATGAGCGGTATAATCCCCTATGTATTGCGCCAACAGTTGAACATGGCGGAGGCTCTGTGATGGTCTAAGGGTGTTTTAGCTACGATGGTGTTGGAAATCTGGTCAAAATCGACGCTATAATGCGGAAGGAACACTATCACAATATTCTACAACGAAGTGCTATTCCAACTGGCATGGGTTTGATTGGCAACGCATTTATCTTTCAACAAGATAATGATCCCAGGCACAACTTCCATCTGTGCATGAAATATATACGGTCCAAGGAAGAGAAAGGTTTTCTCAAAATCATGGATTTGCCGCAATCCCTTAACGTCAACCCGATCGAATTATTATGGGATGAGCTCGACCGGCAGGTAAGAACGTGCACGTAACCAGTGAAAAACAGGTTCGACAGTCCAACAGTGGCTTAAGATAATCTCATTTATAAGAGAACTGTTCGGTGTTTCAAGAATTCAGTAATTGCTGGGACAATTGATTGTTATTAACTGAAGTGTATGGTTGTGCGGTTGTAGGAAGAATGGTGATAAGTAATGGAATAAGGAAATCCACGTAGCGATTAACGAGAAGAAGCAAGCTTATCTAAGACACACATCTAAGAAGAAGAGAGGAAAAATCAATTTTAGGTTGAAGGAAGTAAGGAACTGTTTTGGAAACTGGCTATTATCGTTATAAAGAGAATAAGTTATAGAAAGTTAATCGGCATTAGAAATAGCAGAGAAGAAATGGTATATGATGTCGACTGAATGAAAGACGCTTTGGGACACTTCTCAAAGTAATCATTAGGACTTGAAGCTATGGGGTTATAATTAAGAACTTAAAGAAGGGTAAGGAAAATATTAGCATTGAGATGGTATGAAGGGATGGTATCAACGCTGAAATGCTTTAAAAAAGTAGCGAATATAGTCCTTATAATTTGCAAAAGTTGCTAAATTAATTGATTGAGAAGGGGGAGGTTCCAGATGACTACACAAAGGGGATTATCTTTCTAATATACAAAATAATAATACATAAGATCTGTGAAGTCCAATGTGGATTTACACCAGAAAGATCATGTGCGGATTAGATCTCTAGCTTGAAACAAATCACATAAAAAGGTTTGAGGATAAACAAGGAAGTTTTCTGTGCACTTGTTGACCTGGAAAAAGCATTTTATAAGGTGCATTGAAGTAAATACAATATATTCAGGTTAGCAAAGCAAGTGTAAAGGTGAATGGTCAACTAGGTGGTTGGATCGATATTAGGCACGGTGTTAGGCAAGCATGCGTTACATCCTCTCAACTGTTCATTATATTCATGGATAAGTGTCTAAGACTGGCCCTCTCTGACGAAGAAGGTGTGAATCTCGGGATAGTGAAGGTTCCTGGGTTGGAGTTCGCAGATAATGAGGTTGTTATGGTAGAATCAATCGAAGGCTTGCAGAGAATATTGAGCAGACTGGATACTAGCATGAAGAACATGGACTTCAAAATTAACGTGAATAAAAGAAAAATCTAGGTATATAAATGAAAGGGTGAGAATAACCAGACATATCAACAAGGGTAGGAAGGTTATCGACAGTGTACAAGCCATTACCAGAAGTAAAGATATAACAAATTGAGCTAAAATTGCAATATATAACTCTGTATATCACCAACTGTGCTATAGGATAGAGAGACCTTGATTCATTAAGAAAAGGATAAGAGTACAGTTAACGCGGTTGGCATACAATTCCTGCGCGATGTGTGCGGTAAAATGCAATTGAAAAAAGTCAGTAATGAGAATATTCTTGAAGAACGTTGTATAGAGGAAACACTGTTCGATAAGAATGAAGGAAATTTGTTCAGATGGTTTACGCATGTTGAGAAAATACAAAAAGAACGACTGCCGAAACAAGTATATTAGAATAAAGTAAGTGGTAGCGTACCCAGAGGCAGGCCGAGGATAGAAAAATGGAAATGTTTGAATAAGAACCTAATTCGAAAGGCTACGAAAGGTCATACAAGCACAAGAGCTGACTTGAGAAAACGTATTGATGTAAATGAAGCTAAAGTTGTATTTTAGGATAGAAAAGTGTAGCGACAAATACTTTACACAGAATCTGTGATGAAGAGTGTTAGTGGAGTAAGAGACGCCAGAAACGAAAGACCTTAGATATTGATGGGTCCACGTGGGAAGCTTTACTTGATGGACGTGATTAGAGTAAAGAGTATGGATCTTAATATGACATCATCTGCCTGAATCGAAGCAGTGTTGCGGAATAAACGTGTTCTTTAAATAATCAACACGGAAATTATAAAATCATCAGATGATGTTTATCCTTGCCCCTCACCCTGATAACTGCTCGTACACTTTCCTCTCTCATTTTTCTCATATAGAGTCCTTGATTCCCGATAGTATACCAAGGCTAGAACCGAGTGAGTCACGCTCAAACCGAAAGAGATTCGGCCTAATGGTTTAAAAAGGAAAAATACTTGTGACTTTTCTTAAAAGAGTGGTAGAAAACCATGTATTTTTTATTTCGGTTACGTATCTCGCTGATTATTGAATATCTTCGTTACTTAGATATCAATAGCTATTTTACAACAAATTTGCATCTATTTCAATAACGTGTTTTTGTTTAAGCAATTTTCTTATGAAATAAGTGTTTGAAATTGATATTTTTGTTTGCAATTAATGCAGTAGTTCGTAATTGTTAAGAATCAATTTTTTTTTGAAACCCTTATTGATTTGTTTAAAGAATGTATTGAAGACTGATTTACATTTTTATAGAAATAAGATAAAAAATTGTGATGCTTCATAGTAAAATATTAAAATCTTAGATGCTTTGTTCGAACAATTTTTTATATTGATGATGAAAATTAAAAAATATATATGAAAAATTACTTGCTTACAGTTCCTGAAATACCGACACTCATAAGTCTACGGAGGTGATTCAAGGGATAAAATTAAAGGAAAAAATTCAAAATTACAAAATTGTACGTTATTTTTATAGAATGAAATCTTACTGGAAAAAAACAAAGTTCTTATGACCAATTCGGTAGAATGGTTTGAAAATATATTAATTAAAAATAATAATTTGTTATATCGTTTATATATATATATTGTTAATCAGATTATTTTACTGCATTTGCATCAAAACGGACAGTTCGTATTTTATAAATTGCTTGAACAATTAGATAATGTTTTTTTTTCATAAAATGTTGCTCTTAATGATGACAAACTACCGCATTTGCAACAGCAAAAGATAGAACAGAAGCTTTAATTGCAGAAGATAATTATTTAAACAAAAAAATTAAACAAATCTGAAATTTCAAATGATGTGGTACTAATATGTGAATGACGTAGACATTTATGAATAAGCCACAAAGTTAACCAAATTAAAAATAAACTAGTGTTTGTTACCTTTTTTAGGAAAAAGGTACAAGCAAATAATAATCAATTTTCAAACAACTGAAAATTA
This sequence comes from Andricus quercusramuli, assembly GCA_932178445.1. NCBI lineage: Eukaryota > Metazoa > Arthropoda > Insecta > Hymenoptera > Cynipidae > Andricus > Andricus quercusramuli. The sequence goes on along the minus strand of CAKNXH010001137.1, from coordinate 43,777 downwards.
GTTAAAACGTGATTTGAAACACTTTGCTCGTCGAATAAAAGTGATGTATGGAATAAAGGAAAAAGCCGTGCTCATATGCGTCAATTTTGCGCAAATTCTAATGCAAGCTAAGTTCAAACCCGCAAACGTGGATCTTACTGTTCCTAAAACAAAAATATTTCCATGTTAATCTTTGTGGATGTTCTGGGCCTCTATGGCACGTCTTATTATTAATTGATTTGTCTCAAACTTGAAGGAATTTTATTTCGGAAACCTCACAAAATGATGTCGTGACATGCCCTCTATTCGAAAAAAAATCAACAGGTATGATTTTGGACCACGCTGCTCTACAGCCTAAGCCAACAAAACTTTTTGATAATGTGAAAATTAGAAGGTGAGAGTCCTACATTAAATGAATGGAATGAATATGATTCTGGGTACTTTTGTAATTCAGTTATAAATGGTATTAGTAAATGTTTGTGCCAGGTGCAGAGTTAGGAGTAGTTTCTTCAAAGGTATAGAGAAACTGGCCCCTATTAGCCTCGTTAACACCGCAGTGTTGACACAGGACGAGCTCGCATCGTCCACCTTAACACAATTTATACGTTTCACTCGATAGCCCCGAGCACCCCAGGTCATAGGTGCCAGCTCCTCGAAATACGGGATCGTAAACGGTGCTGAAAAAGTGCGAAGTTGTCGTCGGCCAACTCCAATGACCTTTCGAGAGCCTCGTTCTTCTTTCGTTGCACGTTCCAGCGACTGTCCTCGCCGGCTCACCCGCTTCTCATCCAATACACTTTCCGCCTTTCGACGAAGCATTAAAACGACCTCCTCTTATATATAGAAAACTTAAGACCGACGACCCGTCGGATGCGGAAATAATATCACCGAGTCCGTAGCAGCAGTAATACGATGAGAAAGAAAGGCGGAAGTGGAAAGGGTCTGGAGAAAACGCAGAAGCGAGAGGATGAGAGCTGCAAAGGAAAATATAAGAAGCTTCTTCATTTTCATTAATAAAACATCTTGTGGGGTGAAAGAAGTGGAAACTAGTAGCGATGGAAGGGAGTGGTACTACCACTATTCCCGCCGTCATCGTGAAGGGCGGTTTGCGACTATTTCTGAATAACAACGAAATGCAAAGCAGCGGATACTCGACCGACTCAGCTATGCACCATTCCTCGACATCTTCTCTTCAGCCTTCAGCCTTCAGCCCACCCTGCACCAACCCAAACTCGATTCAAGAGAACACCATACAAACTCGATCTTTCGTCTTTAGCTATATACAAAGAAGCTTCCAACATCGTCTTCTATTTCTCAAGAACTCTTCCTATACATGTGCCTCTTGCCAACCTCTCAGCCTCTGCCTTTCGATCTTCTTGATGTTAATCATTGCAGAGCTTGTTTTCCCAAGGGCAATTTCCATTTTGAGACGAACTCCCTCGACGAAGGAGTTTCGTTGTTATTGGAAGCGACGCGAAAAGAGGTACAGGCGAAAATTACGGATGATCTGTACATTTATCAAACTTGACAAAAGTAGAAAACGTGTTAACTATTTCAATTTAACCCTCAGTTACTCCACGTATTTTAGTATACGTTGTTACCCCACGGGGGTCAAAAAGCCCCGGCCCGTCTTCTCAGGTTTGTATCTTAGCGACAAATCGGTTAAATAGAGTCAATTTTTTTTTCACTGAAAAGGTTTTTTTGTGCTCTAAAAGGCTATGCTAATCAAATAATTCTAAAATAAAAATTGAGAAATCTGTATCAGAATTAACAAACAAAAATTTGATTACAAAATCTGAAATATTTTTTTTTTTCAAAATGATATAATTCTCAGTAAAATGAAGATAAAAATGTTTATATATAGTGATTTTCAAAGCTCAAGAGTCACACTTTTAGGTGGTATAGGTGACATAATGATCGGTTTTAAAAAGCATAATTATTTCATCATGTGAAAATTGCGAAAAATTGCAAAATGTATAAAAATATTACCTGACATAAAATCATGCAGTATGTATATAATGGAGTGAAATTAAAAAAAATATCAAGGAAATGCATTAAAAAACGGTTAATTTATTGAATTTTCCGACATAAAATTGTTATTTTATTGTGCGCTATATTGGAACATTGTTGTCGTATGTTCATGGCACATGGCTCCATTACAACGAGAACATTTGTACCACGCTTTTTGATATGTTCGCAGCATTTTGAGTGCAAGAACGCGTCTCCATTTCCGTTTCTGAAAAATAAGAAAAATATTTCTCAAATAAAAATATTGGCGAAATCATATAATCATTTTTTCACGAATATGAGAAAAATATTGATATTTTTTATTCAAATTTCTATTAAATAAGAAAAATATTAACTTTTAAATTTGAAAATTCAGTTGCAAAATCATATTATTATAATTTTGTTCACAAATGTATAGTTTTTTTTCCTGTGATACAGGAAAGGCTGCTTCACAACCAATCTCTGTCGATGGATGTTTCCGGGGAGAAATTTCTATAAAATCAAGAAAACACAACATTTCAATATAAGTTTACTCTTGCGTCACACAAAACTTACTTTTATTTTATTATTGGACACAAAACAAAAATTTAAATGAAGAATTTACTTACGTTTTTTATTTATCTTCAGATCACTTTTTGTAACGTTGTTACCCCACGGGGGTCTAAAAGGCACAAATCGAACTTTCACACTGTCGCTTTCGGCGTAACCAACCGAACTGAGTCCGATCATGGGTTCAGCATGGACTAGGACCTCTAAACTTTTTTCCCCCCCGGGTCCTGGCCCGCTCCCTTAGCCTATATAGAAATGGCACCGGTTTCAAAAACCCTCTGGGTCTTTTTGACCCCCGTGTGGTAACTGAGGGTTAACAGAATCTTCATTTTTGTAGTTACACGCATTTCCATTTTTGATGGAAGAACTAGAAAAAACTACTTCTATTAGGGGCTCCCGGCTTTCCACCTAGTTGATGACCGTAGTTTTCTCCTTCTCCCCCCTAACCACCCTTAAAAGTAACGTAGTCCTTGGCTGAATACAAATACCACATTTATTTTGAGTTTTTTTAGGTCAAAATAAATTAGTCTTCCAACAAAATAGTTGCATTATCGAACAAAGAAGATTTTTTTAAGAAAAGAGAAGAATCTTTAAAAAAAGTTAATTTTTAACCCAGAAAGATGACTTTTCTACCATAAAAGATGAATTTTTAATCCAAAAGGCTGAATTTTCAACAGAGTAGTTGATAATTTTGACTGAAATAGTTGAAGTTGCAACAAAATAATGGAAATTTCAACAAAATAGTTGAATTTTTAGCGAAGTAGTTGAATTTGCAACCTACGAAGATGCATTTTCGAACAAATGATCGAATTTTTAAGCTGAAAAGATTGAAATTGAACAAAAAGGGATTTGCTTTTTCAACTAAATAGTTGAACTTTTCATTCAGAAGGACGAATGTTCAACAAAACAGTTGAATTTTCAAAAAGCCAAATATTTTACCTAAAAAAATCCAAGAGTTAGGTTCTGAAGCTACAAAGTCAAATGTTCCAGAAAACAGTAGATTTTTTATAAAAATGAATTTTCAACCATTTGAATTCAAACAAAAAAGACAAATTTTGAACAAAATAGTTTAATCCTCAACCAAAAAGATACATTTTCAACAAAGAAGAATAATTTTCTACTCAATTAGTGAAATTTTTAACTAAACACATGAATTTGTGCCAACTTCTTGAATTTTTATCTTGCAAAGTATAACTGTTCTACAAAAATATGATTTTTCAACAAAAAGTTCATTTTCTTCCAAATATATAAATGTTAAATAAGTAGTATATTTTCAACCAAATAGTTAGTTTTTCTCTCAAAATAGTTGAATTTTCAACCAAAAGTATAATTGATCAACAAAAAAGTTCATACTCAACTAAATACTTTAATTTTCTTCCAAATTGTTGAATTTTTAATCTAAAAATATGACTTTGCTATGAAACAGTTTAATTTTCAAGCCGACAATATGAATCTTCAACAGAAAAGTTAATTCACAACAAAATAGTTGAATTTTTTACTAAAATGATGAATCTCTAACCAAAAAAAATGTCATCTGAAATCAATTATATTCAACAAAAAAAAGGCGAATTTTGAACAAAAAGTTTTAATTTTTTCACTAACTTAAGAACTTGAAGAGATTTCAAAAAATCAAAAACAAAATATAGATTTTTGAAAATTTTGAATGAAAATTTCCAAGCTTTGCAAGGATTTTGAAATGCTTTAAAATTATGAATTTTTTTTTTTTATTTTCCGTGAAAAATCTATTTTTACAGAGAATTTAAAATTATGATTGTAAAAAGAATGATAAAAATGAAACGTCAAAAGCCTTGACGATAATACAGATCACCTTATTAATTGATAAACTATTCTTACTTAATGACTTCTGTAAGTTCCAGAAAAATTCGTCGATATAGTGGAAATTGCTTCACCACCGATTGAATGAAAATTTCAAGTAATTTACATTTTTTGAAAACTCACCTAGAGAAGTATCAGGGAATTTCCAATGAACTCTTAAGATATTTATTGACAACTATCAGAAATTTTTAATTGGAGATAATTTCAATAAGGTCTGAATTTAAATTAATCAGAATTTCTTTTAGATATATTTATTGAAAATTACTTATTATATAAAAAGCAAAATATTACTGTCACTTTCATGTTGCCGAATTGGAAACGTTGAACACAACTTTTTTGCATCTGAATATTAAGAAAAATAATAAGAAAGGTCGTTTATAAATGTATTTATTAAACATATTATTTAATTAGTAACTGCAGAAAATAAAACAAATTATTTTATATATTTATAGGCTTCTTGAGAAAAGAGAGGTCCCGACCTTCGGCATGAATAGTCTAATATTTTTCATATGCTTGACTAGTCGTCAGGAATTTCCGGGACGACTTCCGGGACGACATCTACTGTCAACTCCCCCAATTTTTCGCGAGGATCAGACCCTATCTTAGGCTTAGTCCGTGGCTGAAGATGAAAAACCAGTTTCACCTAAAAACATGTTGAAACTTTATATTTCAATTAATTTATCAATTAACTTATTAATTATTCGTTAACATCATACTTCTCATAAAACTCAGACCCTATCTCTGAAGTCCTATATTTTGGAAAAAAAACGTCCTCAAAACACAAAAAAAACGCGTATAAAAGGCAAAGATACGAAATACGTGGTGAAATTAGTACAAAATTTAGAGAAAAGATTCGATTTGCCTACAAAATTGTGACAAACATAGCAAAAAGCGCCATTTTCATCCCATTCCACCACACATATCTCAAAAACCTGACATAGTGGCAACATTCTGAAGAGAGATTTACAACGGATTCAAAAAGAGTCTATTAAATTGCCTTTTGATAGTCGTGAATCAATCATTCGAGAAAATTATTAAGAATACTGATATTTGTATTTGAATATTACATTGACAAAGGTGTTGAATTTATATCAAAGTTTTAAGAAATAAACTTCATTCGTAGCATTTTAATTCAGTGAAAAAAAATTAATCGTTAATTTATTAATTTTTGAGTTTCCACGCATATGAAAATAACACTACCACGTGTTGAAAAGTTGTTTGTTATAGTAGAACACATTAATTAACCTTTTCATGGTATCTCTGATGTCTGGTATCTTCTTTTGTTGGAAAAAAAAAACTATCACAGTGTGGGAGCAAATTTATTCATTTGCTATGAGGGTTCTAAGTGATTATAAAATGAGCACAGATAAATACACTCATAGTACTTCGTAGCGGTATTTAATTATGATATTATTACAATAACAATTTTTTGGAACCTATTATTCCACAAAAGCTTTATGTTGTCAGTGTAGATAAATTCGATCCAAATTCATGGTTTTTGTCTCAATTTAAGCAGAAAGAACAACTTCTTTCCTGCATGTCAGAATTGCCTAAGCTAGTAACTCGGTTACCACACCGAGCGCGCACGCATCATATTCAAGAGAGCGTAAATTGCAGTTTGCGTATAAATATATAGTCGAACGAGCGACTAGGTTTAAGTACATGGTTAGTAGAAACACAGTTTGTTGAAACAACAGATAGAAATGTGTTGGGTACATGCTACACAGAATTGGAGACTAGCTATCGAAAGATCAGATTGATGTTATTGAAACTAAACTGATTCATAGTCACTAATGCAATCACCCGAAGTCCGGAACTTGGACTCATTAGCCCGTCTAAGGCCCCCGGAAATTTGTGCGAAATCCTTATTGTAGAAAAGAGACTAAATGGAAAAAGCCTTTTTTGTTCAGTTTTTTATATATAATCTAAATAGTACAAAGATTTTGGGAGAAGAACTATATTTTTTGCTTGTTGTAATAGTAGTAGTAAGTTATAGGAATAGTGGAATACTCCACATACCGCTATAGCCGAGGGGTATATTCTTATTTCGATCATGACATAAAAAATATAATTTTCTTCGGAGAGACCAGTCATTCCCGAAAATCTTTGTACTGTTAAGATTATGTATAAAAAATTGAAAAAATGGCTGCTCCGCTAGCCTTAGTTTTACAATCTGAATTTCGGGACGACTTGCACGGGTCTCGAATGTAAAACAAACATGGAAGAACTTATTTCCATTTGAATATAAGAGTGTGCCGCAGAAACCTTTTTTCGTGTAGCGCATTCTAATAGGTGGTAAAACCCAGAAGTAAAGAAACGATTAGAAAATTTCAATCGGTCTGAAGCCTCAGTGAATCCACAGTCCTAATTAGCCATTTCCGATAGCTACCGACCAACTACGATTTCGAATTAAACGTTTCATTCATTTATTTATTGAACATCCATTTCAAGTTTATGCCTTATATTTGTTCAAAACGGAAGTACAGAACAGAATTTGGAATCCTGGCACATGATTTGTTTCACTCGCGTGATGGGTTACAATTTTTAAACTTTGAACCAGATATTTTTCATTCACGACATTTAAAGCGTAGTAAGCAGATTGATATTATTCTTATGTTGAGTTCTCATTTACACGTGTCAATTTCGATACGGAAAACTCGACGGTGTGTGATGTATGTGCTGATTTGGTCGCAAACTCTAAGGTCTCCAAAAAGGAAACTGAAAGGCCGTCAAAATTAGTATATATATATATATATAAATATATATATAACGTTGGGCGCCATTCGGTTTCGGTTTCGATTCCCTTGGAATAGAACCGAAGGGCTTATGACAAAGCCACCGAACGCGTCCTCGGGTTGCGGATAGAGGGTCCCCGTACCAAGGGTTTCTGCTGAATATGGGTACAATAATTAATAAGCAGTCGCGGACAATTGTCCAGGGATGGTCCCGAAGGAATAACCCCTAAGCGAAGGTGTGCGAACCGTGCCGAAAACTGCATGGCACCTGGGTGAGGTGTCTTTAACGGTGACTCTGGGATATCGGGCGATGTCTCAGAGTAATAGCCTTATCCTTGCACGCGGGGCTCTACAAGGATGGACGAACCCTTTCCCTAGCTGCTCGTGGGAACAACAATGAAACCAAAAAACCACCAAAATGTTGTAGATGCGGTTCAAAACGATCGAACGCGCAGAGCACCCGACAATGGATCGGCAAACAATGCCGATCATCCTAGAGTTCGGGGTGCTGAAAATAATTTAGATGGCAACACAACGACGAACCGGCGAAACGCCCACATTGAGTGGACGGATCAACTTAAGAATGATGTGTTAGACTGCTACGATGCCAGTATTATCCCTGTTCGTGGAGGCTTTATGGCGCGTATGCATACTCTGTGGTGCCAGAAACACCCAGAGCTTCAACACGTTTCGCATCAGTCTTTGCGAAATCAAGCCGACTACCTCCGCTAAAATGGATATGTACGCGGAGCGCTTCCTAAACCGCTGCTTGAACAAGCTGCAGACGAAGATGAAACGACATTAAGACCAACCGCAGAAAGTAGGCACCTTCTTGAAGATGATGGCAATTTCAGTACAAGGAGGAACATCAACATGCAAGTTCCTCTTAAGCCCCAAGATCTGGCTGAAATGGATGCCTCCCTTTGTGGAGATATCTCGCAAGAGTCCGACCTCTGGACCATCAATTGCTCAGTTTATGGTGCTGCGAGAGCTTTGGCTGATTCAAATCGAAGGCTCAAACCGACGATGGATCAAAAGACAAGAAGACGCTTGCATCAACTGAACAAGAAAATTGGATGGGCAAGACAGAATGCGTCCCGTGTTCAATGTGTGATTGACTACATAACATCTGGTAGACCGTTCACGGAAAGGGTTCGAAAGTTCGCCCAAGAACTAAGGACCTTGAATCACACACTAAACAAGTCAAAGCTGCTGACAATCAAGCAGCATATTGTTGACAAAATAAGGCTGTTATCTGACGCAAGGAGGAGGATACAGAAGAGGGAGAGATGGATCAGAGAGAATCAACAGTTTCTCGCTGACCCATCGCGCCTCTTCAGTGATCCCCCTGTTTTTGTAAAAAATCCACCCAAGCCCAAGGAGGTAGAGACTTTTTGGAGAGAGGTGTACAAGATCCCGAAAACACTAGAGTTGAAGGAAGATACTGACAATATCATTCGCTTCAAGGAGTTTTGCGACAGCCTCATAGAATCTGAGGAGGAGTGCCCATCAGTCACTGCCGAAGAGGTGAAAAAAGCACTTAGAGGCACGAAGAACTTTTCCGGTGCTGGACCAGATTGTATCAAGAACTTTTGGTGGAAGAAGTTTACTTCTACACACCAACATTTGGCCCGCATATTCACCTCATATTTAAAGTCGGAGATGCCCATTCCGCAGTGGCTAGTGTTAGGAGGCACTATACTCCTACCGAAAAAAGGCGACTTGTCCAAACCAGAGAATTACAGGCCAATAACTTGTTTGAACACACTGTATAAGATTTTTACAGCTATCCTAAACAACAGGATTGTTCGACGAATTGAGCGTGTATGGCGAGAGATGTACGAACAACGTGGCTCGAAAAAAGGTGTAGCAGGCTGTCGAGAGAACCTGCTGATTGACAGGTGTGTCTGTAAAGACGCTACAGTCCATCAGCGCGTCCTGTCTATGGCCTGGATTGACTACCGGAAAGCTTTTGATTCAACCTCTCATAGACTTATCATCTGTCTGTTGGAAAGCTTGAAGGTACATCCACACATAGTGAGATGCATAGAGAGATTGATGCCTCTTTGGAAAACTAGATTTACCATGTCATCTAGGAATTATCGTCTGACGACGAACAACGTCACCTTCCAGAGGGGCGTCTTTCAAGGGGATAGTATGAGCCCTTTGCTTTTTTGCATCACACTTTTGCCTCTATCTCTTGCACTACGAAATTCTCCTGGATACCTCTGTGGCGACACTAATCAGCGTGAGCATAAGGTCACTCATGTATTCTATATGGATGACCTGAAGATCTATGCCGCTGGTAAAAGCAAACTTCAAACTGCTTTAAATATCGTCAAGAACTACACAGGAGACATTGGGATGGACTTTGGTTTGGACAAGTGTGCCAAAATTCATTTGAAGAAAGGAAAGATTACTGGCATTCCCAAGGACCCTGAGCTTGTAGATATAAGTGTTATTAGACATCTTAACACTGGAGAGACCTATACATACCTGGGCGTGCCTCAAAGCCGCATTCAGGACGTAACATCAGTGAAGGAGTCTCTCCGAAGCAGATACAAGCATCTTCTTCGACAGATTTGGTCTTCCAATCTGTCGGCGTTGAACAAGGTATCTGCGACTAACATGCTTGCCGTCCCGGTTCTACTCTACTCGTTTGAGGTGGTTCAATGGACGAAGAACGAGCTTAAGGCCCTTGATGTCACCCCGCGTAAGATCATGCATATGCATAAAAGCTTGCATATCAATTCGTCAGTTCCGCGATTATACATTTCACGCCAGCAAGGCGGACGCGGACTTCTGAATCTCCAGTGTCTTCATAACCGAATTGTTTTGAGTACAGCTTACATCGTTGCGAATGGCAGAGATCCTCTCCTAAAGATGGTGAGAAACCACGAGATGATTGGCGAAGGGGCGTTCCTTTACAAAGCCGCGGAGCAAGCTGCTGAGACCCTTGGCCTGAATTTTAACATCAGAAGTGAGGAAAGTGCATTACTCCATCTAGATGCTTCACGTCTAAAAGCCGAAGTAAAGAAAGCAGAGGTTGGAAAATTTCACCAAGAGCTACTCGACAAGCAAATGCACGGAAACTTTCACAGAAATGTAGAAAAACAGTCCTTGTCGAAGGAGCAAACTTTTGCTTTCCTCAAATCATCAGGGCTCAATTCAGGTACAGAGGGCTTTATTTTCGCATGCCAGGACGGTGTAATCTCCACCTTAGCATACCGCGCCCGCATTTTATGTCAAGAAGTTCCCAGTGATAGGTGCAGAGCGTGTCATGCACACGCTGAGTACCTAGAACATATACTATCGGGGTGTCCGACCCACGCAGGAACAACGTATATCTATAGACATAATGCGGCCCTAAGAGTACTTTATTACCACCTTTGTCGCTCTTACGGTGTTGGTTGCGACCCTGCCCTGCCGAACGCTCCAAGGGAAATAGAGTCAATTGTCCGAAACGAGAAGTGCCACATTTTCTGGAACTACGATTTTCGGGCAGCAGTCTCCGTTGCGCACTCGAGGCCTGACATTGTTCTCCAAGACTTCGAGAAACGAACTATATTCGTGATCGAATTCTCGGCTCCATCCGAATACAACATCACTGCAAAGGAGAAAGAAAAAGAGGAGAGATATCAAGACCTTAAAAGAGAGCTGCGTCGACTGTACCCAAAATATTCGGTAAGAGTAATTGTTCTTGTGATAGGTGCTCTTGGAGGTGTGAAATTATCGCTGGTTCGTAAACTTAAAGCCATACCCGCGTGCCAAAAATATGCCAAGGCTCTTGCGAGATGGATGCAGAAAGCTGTCATCCTTGGGTCGCTTCGTGTCCTCAAGACACACGAGGGTTTCGCCGGCCTGTCGTTGTGATTTCGTCGTGCCCTGTGACCACCCATCTCACGGATGTGAGACGTGGCCATAGGTGTATTTTACCGCGGTTCTACTGGGGGCCATTGACATTTTTTCAAGATGGCAGTTGCTCTTAGTGGTACCCTGCGGTGGTTGTTTAACTTTGTTTTTAATTATATATATATATATATATATTAGCTAGTAGTGTGGACCATGGCTTGCTATGAAGGTCGTGGTCACGATCGTGCGTGGAAAGAAGGCGCAAGCGAGGCTCGAATAATACTGGTCTTTCCAGTGATGCTGACCGTGGGCAACACACGCATGAGTTGTCAAAAGTGCTGCGATGATCTGGCCGTGCTAGCCGCACTGACCGCACGACCATTGCTACGCTGCTGCACTCCTAGTAATGCTTATCTGGGCGCGAGACCGTCTGTACTTGTACTACATCCGTTGGGCAAAGCACATCAACCAGATGCGACAAAGCTGGGGACAGCAGGTGATTGGCCGTTGCGTTCACGAGGGCGCGCCAATCGATGGGAAAGATTGGTGGAAATTATGCTGCGAGCGAATGAATTTTTGGATTCCTGCCTTCGCCGTGACACTTATGTGTCTGTTAATACTAATGAAAACAGTGTAGAGGAGTGGCGGCGAATGCAGCGCACATGAAGGAAAATGCACGATTCAAATTGAAATATAGTGTGAAATATTGTGATAAAATATATTTTGTTCAGGCCAATATCTTACCAATGCTCTATGCATGGAGATAATTTAATTGAAGATCATTAAAACAGTTAATTAATGTGTTTTCCAAAAAGTGCATCTGCGCCAAGTTGTCCTACCGTTTTTGGTAATGGGGCGCCTTTAGATTTCAATTAATAATTATTGAAGAAAAAACAAATTAGGAAAAGAAATGAGCGAAATTTAATAAAATGAAGATAAATATTTTCACGTTCAATATTATTAACATATTTGAGGGATCATGTCTGCCGAAATTTGAAGAAAAAATGTTCAGTCTTCCGTTTATAAACTACCATCTAAAAAAGCTACACATTTTTTTCAAGATAAGCTCACAGGCGTTTCATAAACAATAAATCAAAATTATATTAGGAATAAATAAATTGTATTCTTTTCAAAAAAAGTGATTACGATTAACATTCAAATAATATCATTACTCTAAACCTTCTGAATATTCATTCTGTCAGAACAAACCTAGCCTGAAAACCTGTAAAATGATTTCAAAATACAATTATTCTGAAATAACTCTAAAATACAGGATAATTATTAGAATGAAACTTTATTATGCATATTGGAAACGAAATATTATTACTTTGAGTAAAATTTCCTTACCTTCTAACTGAAACCCGCACTTTTTTACTACAAAATCCACATTGTATGTTAAGATTCTCGGAGCCAAACAAACCACAAACTTGTGCGCCAAGTTACCTGCCGGTTTTAGTCCCGAATGCGCCGTATTAGTCGAATGTAAACAGTATATGATGAGGACTTTTTACATGAAAGTTCATCAATTTTCCTCAAAATGTTAAACTTTGAAGCATTTAAGAAACTGGGAACAGTATATTTCCAAAAACTTTTGTAAGTTTTAACGTAACTAATGTACTTTTTCACTTATTTGTAGCTGATCTGACAATACAAGCGAAAGAATCCAAAACAACTTTTCGCTATAAAAATCAGGCAATTAATTTAATTATCCGAATTTGTTAATAGTGTAACGTTGAAAACATATATGTACATGTAATGAAACTACCTTTACAAGAAGAAAATGCGTCAATATTCGAAAACTTAAACGCGCCACATTAGCCGTCCCGTCGCATTCACCCCCGCTCCCCTACATTCTTAGACAAAAATGGAAGTTATTGTTTATTTGTACGTATATTCTTCACGATTACGGGGTCGGGATCCTCTCCCTTTCCAACATCCCACTTACTTGTCTTTTACGTATAATTTGACGTCAACAAGTCACCGACGATACTACTGCCCGCTTCGGAAACCGAATATATCTGGTTACAAAAATGCTATCCTATTTTCCACAATGTGTGAGACCCCATATTGTCACAATAAGGGCAATAAAACGTTTTCTTTTTACTAAATGGTGTTGGTTGCACAGACCTCTTCGAAAATGTTTATAATAATAATGATCCTGCAAAAGTACGATTTAAACTCTGTTTGATCTTTTTGCCTGTTAGTAACCGTTAACGTTTTCCATCGAAAATCTGTGATTTTGAACAGTTTTTGGTTATTCTCACATTTTTAAAAAAGAATTTACAATCTTTAACAATTTGTTGCTATGTAATGTTAGTTTTTTTTGGTCTTGAATTGCTGTGGTTCCAACGAATATTTACCATAGTTAAACAATAATAGGGTGAGTTATAGTTTTCTATCGGAAATCGGTTATTTTAAAGAATAATCATTTGACATCAAAACATAAGCTTGCAATTTTTAACAACTTTAGGTGATGGTTTATGGACATCCATTATCCATAGAATCCTGCAGTGATTTCTCAACTTGTTTTTCTTATACATATACATATATGTACATATACATATACATTTTTAAAAATCAGGCTAAACAACCACCACAGGATCCCGCTGGAAGCAACTTCCATCTACGAAAATAACAACGAATCTCAGTAGAACCGCGGTAAATCACAAAAGACAGGCCTTCGGAATCCTTGTATGTCTTGAAGACACGAAGCGACCCAAGGATGACAGCTTTCTGAATTCATCTAGCAAGTGCCTTGGCATATTTTTTAGCAGATTTTCGTCATTCATCAAAACGATTCTCCTATTTACTTTTTTTCACTATTTAGATAGGCAATAAATACTATAAGATACAAAAATTTTTTAAGAATCAATATTTATTCTATATTTTAATTGAACAATTACTTGGAACGTAAAATAATAATTATAATAATCGCACTTGTATTTTTTATGTTGATGGTAAATAGTGTGCCCTTCTAATTTCCCATTTGAAAAATAGTGTATAAATACTAGATAGGGGTGACCGGGGCAGCGTCATCCGATTAACATTCAATGCTCTGTATAAAGTTGATAAGACGTGAAATTGATGTTTTTTTTTATTTTGCGCCTTACGTAATCAGAAAACGCATTTTCATATGTTTCAATAACATTCGATACGAAATAATTCAACTTCATTTGCTTGAAAATTATCCGCAACAAAAATTCACTTCTGTTTTTTCAGTGACAAAACTAATTTTATTATTCAATTATCTCCAATTAACAGCATTTGGACAATGCTGCCGCATACATTGCATTGCCTTGCAGGTTTTTTATAACAATAGAAATATCTTAGGATTGGAAAACTTGATCGTTTGTTTCGCAGAAATATGACACATTGGGAAGAAGACCTCTAAGCGTATATAGTGAGAAATAAAAGGTCTTTTTTATAAAAAATAGTGACAGCTGGGATAAAACCTCCAATCCATGGACATTCTACTAGGTGTGGACTATATCTACCAACTGAATAAGAATATTTACTGTACAGATCGCCGAAAAATAGAATGACTCTATGGGTTCGAAAACTCGTTTTTTTCTGGTAAGAGTTTTGTCGTATTATCAACTATAATTTATAGTAGAATTACCATTTAAGCATTTGTCAACTACTTTATTGGTCGCCGCTATATCTCGATAAAGAAGCCTCAACTTTTTCTTAAATTCAGTTCATTTTGGATTTGGATGAGGTTAATTTTTGCAATTGAGTGATGGAATGTGTTTTATCTATCAGAATATCAAATTTTCATTCTATAGGTATTTCAAATAATGTTGCAAACGATACATTCCGATGAATAAATCATCCATTACCTTCATGTCAAAACTGTTTTCTATACAATTTTTCTTTCACAACACCAATTTTGAAGATTTCTGTTCATAGCAACATTTTCCTAATAAAATAGATTCATTTCATGCTAAGAATAACAAAAATGGTTCAGGATTAATGATGTTAGTTGCAGAGATGCCTTCGCCTCTATAGTTGTTGCTGCCCGGTCTACCTCATATTATTCCATTTATCTTTATTTGTTTAATTATTTGGAAATAAGCCACTTTTTTACAAAAATCTGAAGAGAGTCTAGCAGTTAGCATTTAGTATGACCTAATATTTATTCAAGCTTGGTCATTGCAGAATGCAATTCTTGTATACGAAGTAAATTATGAAATTTGTTTCTTGCGTGGTCATTAACTTTTACGACAAACGGATGCATGAAGCAAAAGAAGTCAGAAAATCGTGCATGTATGGGACAAAGTGCTTTCGCCCATTTTCAACTCTTTCTTCCTTTTTTTTTATTCTTTGCTCTCGCCAGTTAACGCAATGAAACTCCTCGCTCGTTATCTGGGATCTTTTCACGGAAGGAAAGCACACGATGCTTTGAAGAAAGGATCTGGAGGATCGAGAGGGCGTTTAGAAGTGAAAAGAATTTCCGTTCAAGAGCTTTTCTAGTGACATCAAGAAAATAACCCTTTGACTAGTCGTAGAAAAATAGGGACGTCATCGTATATATTTCACGATAAAATCTCGATCCATTGGTTCCATATTTTTATTCGATCGATATCTTTTACTCTTTATTTCCCGAAAAATTTATACTTTTTTCACCTTTCATTTTCTAGCAGAATAAGTATAACTAATGTAGGCTACGAAGTTCAAAAGGAAACTACTCTACCCCAAAAAACAGTGTATAGACAAAATTTGCAAAGCCTTTAACTGATTCAATTGGTTTTTATTATCTAGTATTACACCCGGGCATAATTGAATATTTGAAGATCATTAATTGCAATTAATCATGAGTAATCTCTTACTAAAGTTTAGTTCATTGGTTACAAATATCCAAGCTTTTTTTAATTAAAAAAAATCAGAACAGTCACAATTCTTAACTTTTCTCGTTTCTGATATTTTGCGAGATTGGTACACAATCACACTAGCCGTAATCTTAAAAGCCTTGATGTCAATAACTTTAAAATTAAAATGAACAAAAAAGATACTCTCTGATTTGGACGAACTGCAAGGGTGCAAATCCGAGTCTAAAGGCTTCGTTGTTGAACTCTTCAGAAGAAGCACTTCATTTAAAAAAGTGCACTTTCCTACTGTCGGAAAATGGAATGTCAAATAAAAAGTCTTGAAATATTCATAAATAATACAACCAAATTTTTTGTTTACATTCCCATTCTAATGAGAAGGTATTAGTTTTATGTCAAATTTGACATTGTCGGTTTTCATCAAATCTCCACGTTTTGAGACCTCCTGAGTCAGAAAAAACGATTTTTACAAAGGTGTCAGTCTATTTGTAGTATCGTGTAGGCACGATAGGCGCCAGAAAATTTAAATTTAAATGGATAAGCGCATTTAAATACGTTGTTAAAATGTGCTTGAAAAAATTCTTTTTCAAATAATTGATAAAATTCTTTCGTCATTTCTGTGAATCAAATTTTTTTTAGCACAGTTCTATTAAAAATAAGTTATTACTTAGAGAGCGTTATTTAAAAAACTGTAAGCATCTGGAGAGACATTTAAAATCTCTGAGAATATAAAAAATAAAAATACACGAAAATATAAAATCTATGAAAAAATAATAACTAAAGCGCATTCTTATAACCAATTGATTTTTTCGCAAGTCTTCATATGCGAACACATAAACCATTTTTTTTAATTACACGGGGCTTCTTTAATACTTATGTCCCAAAAAGGTCTTCATCAGTTTGACGTATATTCATTTTCTTAGTACTGTAGTCATATTTCAGCAATACTGTTTTGAAATAAAAGTCCTATATGTACCAATAAAAATTTTTGAATTATAATTGAATGAAGTTGTTCTTCAGGAGGGCATACTTTTAATTGTGTTCTTACTTCAGTCCTAATTTAGGAGTATTTCATGGGAACATGATTTCGATAAGCATGTAGAAAAAGGTTTCAAGCAACTAAAATGGAAAATTTCTAATTGTTTTGTCCTTATTCTTATTTTTAAAAAAGATAAGAAAAATTAGTTTTTCAGAGGGTCACTTACATATGAGCATTAGTGGAACTTTCTTTGCGCGATCATATTGTGTTCGATTCAATTAATTTTAATTACACTGCCAAAAGGTAGAATTATTTATTTATATACAAATTCACGAATTGAAAATTGTAAAGGATATGATTATATCGGAGGCCTAGTAGTGCCAGCCGATTTCAGTCAGACACAATATGTACGGAAAATTCACCCGAGTGAGATAACTCATCCGTCTTTATTTCTTCTTATCTTTTTTTTGTGAAATATTCATGAATTTATTGCTGAAACCTGACCAAAACGAAACAAAATAGTTTCGCAATTTTCGTTCAGTTTCTCTGCTTGTCAATCGTACCTATATTCACTCAATTTACGTTACGTTATTTAAAAATTGATATTGTAACAGAATTAATTAATTAACGCTAATCTTAAATTATATTTTTTTAAATCTTTATATGTGTTCACAAATATTGGAAGGTAGATGGATCAAATATGAAGTTATAACAATTTTGTATATAATTTTTTTCCCACCTGTAAAAATGTAACTGAAGTGCGGCAGACTGCTTTTTAACCTAAATTCGGATAATTGTGACAATTGTCATGTTACTGTTTGCATTTGCATCTATATTAAAACTGACACAGTTTAAAAAAACAGTATCTATTTGTGCCAATGAAGTACGGCTTTTCTTACTCAAATTATGGTCCAAATAGTCCACTTGCTGAGTCCCGCTATTTGTCACGAACAAAATTTGCTTCTTGCTCTGATTATTAAATTTATATTGATTTCAACTTGCAAAGAAAATTCATTAACCAATGGTTCGATCAGCCTTAAGGGTCATATTCGTATTACGATACTCGCGCTCGATTTTCCATGTTCATTTATATGATTTTCTAATAAATTATATAGTGAATAATTGTTCTGATCTGACTCTGGTTTTATTCTTCAATAAAAGTATTCGTTATTTCTTTTACGAGTATATCATAGTATTGAAGTCCTAAATTTATTGTTAATTCTCCATTAAATAAGAATTTTAGTTATTATGAGAATATTTTATATAATACATGTAATAATTACCATTTAGTGGTATACAATTTTATTATTACTGCGGGTCTTTCTGAAAGTACCAATTTCTATCGATTTCTGTTTCGTATTTTGCGTTTCTTAGCTGAAAATTTGAAACATTCATTTTTCAACAGCATTTTCAATTTTTAAAATAAAAACAGCAAGTCCTTAAAAAAATAGTTAAACGCGACTTTATAGTTTTTTTATTGAAAGCTCTAATTTTCGTCTGTAGACTTTGTTCATATTTCACGTCAAGTTTTCGAAAACATCATTATGATCGAAGCAAAAAGTGTGCATTTTATTAAATATTTGAAATAAATTTGTAGATATTTTCGAGAAGAACCTTTTTTTGAGAATTTTTTTCGTATCTCATATAGTTTTTCTGAAAAATTGAATCTTTCATTTTTTGTAGAGTTTTATCATGATTATGAAAAAAAACTATCGGTCTAATCATAATGGGGTCTGACGTTGATTTTTAGATCTATTTAAGACAAAAAATTCATTTCTTAACATTTATTTCATATTACAGATTTCCTGGAAAACGGAATTTTTTATTCTGAATAAGATTTTTCACGATTAAAACTAGAACTATGCGTAATTAAACATCTCATTAATCTTGAGTCCTTTCTAAAAACATTTACATTCATTATTTCTTAAGCTTAGAACAAAATCTGTACCTTTTACAAAAAAATTGTCTAAAGCGAGGGAATTCGCACATAATACATGGGAAAATGTTTCTCGGTGGATTTGGCTGAAACGTGGTAATCTTCTAGGTTATAAGGGGCCAATAAAATATCCACGCAGAAATGTGAAAAAAATGGGCAGCTTTAGCCGACCGCTCAGTGCTGAATATTTTTAATCATCTACAGCACTCACAATTTGAGAGCAACAACGGTGCTAAAATAACGGCAAAATCAAGTGCGGTAGTAACAATCATATGAGTCGCCCGCTTTTTGTAACGTTACGACGCGAAGCGCTAAATATTTTCAATTATTTGCAACATTCACAGTTCGAAGGCAGCAACTGTCCTCAAATCAAGTCAGTAACAAGTGCTGTTGTGCCAATCATAATTAAAAACTCTATAATGTCTGAAATGAAGTGGAATCTATCTGAATTTAACATTAGATCGGTTCAACAGTCAAGATGGGTGTCACTGTAACAGTTAGTACCTCCTTTGATGAAAATAATGAAACGTGAAAGATGTTGATGATAGAACAGATTATTTTATCAATTGATAAACGGAACTTACCTGAGGATTTTGGTAAGCTTCAGAGAAATTCGTCGATATAGTGGCAATTGCTTTAAAAATAAAATATACTAACATTATTTTCCGCTATTATCTTGATTCAAAATTGGAATTTTCTATTTTATTCTTCATTTGTGATCTTTTTTCCACCGATCTGAATAATGGTGTACGAAATTCCTGAAAAAAATATCACGGAATACCGGAATACTGATTAAACAAAAATTTTAATTAATTTTTAATTTGTTGAAAACTTCCTTGCGGAGTATTAGAGAATTTCCATTGAACCCTTGAGATACTTATTCATTGACAACTATCAGAAATTTTCAATTTGAGATAATCTCAACTAAGTCTGAATTCAAATGATGCAGAATTTCTTGTAAATATATAATTCTAAGAAATAACTTACTACATAAAAAGCAGAATATTACTGTCCCTCTCATGATAAAGGTTTTTAAACGTTGAACGCAACTGTTTTGGATCTGAATACTGAAATAAATAATAAGAAAGGTAATTTTGAAATTAATTTGTTAAGGATATAATTTAATTAGTTATTTAATTAGGTTATAGGATTCTTGAAAGAAGAGAAGAAGTTTAGATCAAATTGAAATCGAATTTTATTTTTATTATTTTATTTTTATTTTTAGACTTCAGAAACTTAGTTGAGGTTAGCTATTCAACTTAAAGGTTGTCTTTATAGGGTACAATGTACGCCGATTCATTCACAAGGCACATATGGCTTTAAGGTCAGATGCGATCAAATTTTAGTTTATTGGGATCAAAAGGGGCAATGAAAAGCTTCAAATCGAGACATTTTTGATGATTCTGTAACTCCAGGTTCAGTGCCCACGGTTATCCAAAAATTGCCAGAAACGCTTTTTTTAGGGTTTCAACTCCCATATTCTCGACAACTACACGTTACGGGCAACTTCTCAGCCCAGATTCGTGTTTAGCGTGCGAAAATCTATCGAAAGCACCTAATTACTTCCCATTAGCAGACCGAAAGTTGAAATTTGCAAATTATCAATACCAGAATACTATATATGGGGCAGAATACGGTATTTATTAATGATATTATTATGGCAAGAACAAATTTTTGGAACATATCAATCCATGAAAACTTTCTGTCGTTAGTTTGCATGATTTCGACTTGACTTCATAGTCTTTTGTCTTAACTTGAGCATGAATAACAACTTCTTCCCTGCATGTCTGAATCGCCTGAACCAGTTACTCGCTTACCACAATGAGCGCGCACGCATCAGATTCAAGAGAGTGTAAGTTACAGTTTGCATATAAATATACAGTCGAGCGATTAAACAGATTTGAGTATATGCTTAGCAGAAACACAGTTTGTGGAAACAGCGCAAAGAAATGTGTTGGGTGCAGGCTGCACAGAAATGTAGACAAGATAGCGAAACATCAGGCTAACGTTATCAAAAAAGCGCTGAGTCACAGTCACTAATACAATCACCCGAAATCCTTAACTTGGTCTTCACAGAAAAAACTGGTAGTAAATTTTGTTGCAGGTAATCTCGTATTTTTACTCGTTGGTGTAGGTAGAATATAAATATTACCTATGGCGGGAATAATCTGTCTGCTATTACCTGCTCTGATGGGTAGACAGAGAATATTACCGTGAGTTAAAAGTAACTGTCATTGCTTCTTGCCATAACCCAATATATATAACCCAATATATTGGTCTTTACAAGTGAAAAGGCGAGTGTTTACATTTGCAATATGTATAACTTTTTTAATTATTTGCGCTTGCGGGTAATTCAATCATCAATCAATTATGCAAATATACCTCCTTGTGACAATAAATGTGACAGCTCTCAAAAGTCGCCACAGCCCTCAAAGTAGAAGGTATTCTCTCTGGGTGAGAATTCTGATGATTGTTCACCCACGTGAAAAAATTCTACAAAAAGTGTTCCACGGAAATTCCATGTGTTTTTATATATGAAACAATGGCTGGATCTCGTGTTAACGAGAAAGCCACTCTAAGCACCCTAAAGTTCTCTCAAGGCCAGACTTCCCCGGAGAAGATGTGTTTTTTACACCTGGGGTATTGGTTCAATCTCGTGTCATCGTGGAACTGACTCCAGTGACCCTAAAGTACTGTAAAACGAAAACTTCCCCTTAGAAGATGTGCTTTTACCACCTGGGGTATTGATTCAATCTCGTCTCCTTGAGAAACCCACTCCAGGGACCCGAAAGTACTGTAAAACTCAGATTTCCACAGAGAAGATGTGTTTTTTACACCTGAGGCATTGGTTCAATCTCGTGTGTTCGTGGAGCTTACTCCAGGGACCCTGAAGTACTGTAAAACCCAGAATTCCCCGGAGAAGATGTGTTTTTCACACGTGGGGCATTCGTTCAATTTCGTGTTCTCGATGAACCCACTCCAGGAACCCTAAAATACTGTGAAAAAGAGACTTTCTCGAAAAGATGTGTTTTTCACACCTGGAGCATTGTCTATATCTCGTGTTCTCAAGCAACCCACTCCAAGCATCCTAAAGTGCTATAAAAGCCAGACTTCCTAAGAGAAGATGTGTTTTTTACACCTAGGGCATTGGTTCAATCTCGTGTATTACTGGTTGCAAGCAGACGATATTAAGTTTACAAGACCTTCGAGGTAAACATAGAGAATTACTCTCCAAACGTAGGTAAAAATAAAAGAATACCCGAGATGTACGGGTAAAGTTTACCCACATCGGGTACTTTTTGTTGCAGGTAATCTTTATCCCGAAATCCGTGTGAAGATTACACTTAGTTTTTTCTATGTTATCAACCCCCGGAAAATTTTGCGAAATGCCGATTGTAGGAAAGAGGCCAAACGACAAAGCTCTTTTTGTTCATTTTTTAAACAGAATCTAAACAGTACAAAGATTTTTGGGAAAGGACTATATTTCTTGACAGTTTTGGTTATACTAGAAGTTATATAAATGTAGAATACGCCACGTACCGCGATGGCCGAGGCGAATTTTGTTATTTCGATCATTACATAGAATTTATCCCGGAAAAATCAATTGTTCCCAAAAATCTCTGTACTCTTCAGATAATGTACAAAAAATTGACAAAATAACTGCTCCGTCCAGCCTCAGTTTTACAAAGAATCAGAGCTTCTCTAGTGCTTGTGTCACAAAAAGGTGTTCATCATTTCAACGTGTTTTGATTTTGTTTAGTACTTTAGTTCTATTTCAGCAATACTATTTTGGGACATAAATCCTAAAAGCATTTGTAAAAGGTTTAAAGCAAACGAAATACAAATGTTCTAGTTTCATTGTCCCTATATTTTTACTTTCAAAAAAAAGTTTTGAGAAATTGGTACTTCACGGGGTCACTGATGATCCTTTTCAAGTCTATTTAGTTCTATCACTCTCCTATAGAATATATTTAGTTATTTATATATAAATTCGCAATTGGAAAATTGTAAAGGACACAACCATGTCAAGGAGCCAGTAGTAACGGTCGATATAAGTCAGACAAACTACTTATGGGAAATTCACCTAAGTCAGATAACTTATCTGTCTTTCATTATATAAATCTTATTTTTCTGCGAAATATTAATGAATTAATCGCAAAAACCTAACCAAAATTTAAAAAAAATGCTTTCGCTATTTTCGTTCTGTTTCAATACTTGCCAATCGTAACAATACTCGCGCATGAGGGTGGTTAAAAATAACTTTTCATTATAAAGGTCGACGATTTATTTGGTTTCAAATCCGAAAAAAAACAATTTGCATACTTTCTTTTTTTTTCGAAATTTTTATTTCAACAGTACTCGAAATTTCCCATGTAAAATTTATGGGAAATCACCATTTTTTGTGTTTCAAGGAATAACTTTTGTGGGTTTGCGAGAATTTTAAAGGAGTTAGAGGACTTGTAGAGAGCTTTTCGGAGAAGAATTTCATATTTCAAATATAAGGGTTTGCCACTACTAGCAACGCCCGCATGGTGCCCTGAAAGATACTTCGAAATCCAAAAACGTCAATTCTGCACTAAATGTACACCTTTGCGCACTTTTTTAACGTTTTTTAATAGAAGTTATAATATTTATTTTAGCAGAATAATCAGCAAAATTTAAGAACAGTTTTCAGCTATTCATACAAATTCCATTTATTTAAATGAGATATATTTTCTGAAAAATTTGGCTTTCTTCTAATAAAATGAAAATCAAAATTACCTTTATATATATATATAT
>CAKNXH010001137.1:0-18709 GCA_932178445.1 Andricus quercusramuli | reverse complement strand
AGATATTTGAAAGACTTTGAGGTATTTCACAAGATTCCAACGAATTTCAGGAGATTTCTGATGTTTACCTAGTTTAGCTTCTGAACCTTGTGAGTACTTGGTACTTGTTACCCATCTTGTGATGTGAATCTTTAACATAGCTTTTATTCCAATTAAAATTTCATAGGTCAAGCGCTACTAATTTTAAACATTGTTCAATTGTAGAGAATAATTGCCGAATCGGGATAGACTTTGAAGTTTCGAAATCTTTTACATTAAAATATTAAAATCTGATTCTTGGTTTTCTGATTTCAAAGAATTTCGTAGCTCAAATTTTCAACCTTCCTCTTGATTATTATCTTTTTGAATTCAATACATATAAATTATGTCTGCGAATCATTTTTCTATTTTCAATTTGTAATTTTTTAATGGCTATTTCTACGCAAAGTCAATATATTCTTAGAAAAAATTCATTGATTAAAGAAATTTCATGGGGCAGAAAACATTATTTTTTATGATTTGAATGATGAAAAATGAATATGTGGCGGCATCAAACAAGGTTAGAAGGTTCAAAAAATGTTTCAAAGTACTATTAACACATTTTTTTATAATTTAAAAAAGTTTTTAATTTATTTTCATTTAAAGAAAGATATATAATGGAAAGGAATTGCAAAAAAAAATTCAAAAAAGCTCATTGAGAATGTATTTGATGTTACAGGAGAATAATTGTAAAATTCACAAGCATTCATTTTCAAATAAAGAAAAGTAAGAACGCAAGGCGGAAGCAAACAAATATTATTCATTCCATGACCGTGAGACACAATCATTTTCAAGCTGAAAGTTCTTGCACTTGACTCTTTTCACAGAATTCTTTTTTTTTTTATTTCGAAGTATGTTATATTCAAAAGGGAAATAGAGTATCGAGTACTTTTTGAAATATGTGATGTTCAAGAACAATTTTTTATACATATTTTTAATTACTGGTTAGGAGTTGTTATTTTAAATTAAAAACTTAGTGAAAAAGTGCTATAAAAGAATCCGATCATTTGGAAACTGCACGTATTATGAAGGTTTTCTTATAGCTGAAAATGGTTCTTTGTCACTAAGGTTATTAAAGCGCTTTTGCACTAGAGTGCAAATGACTTTCAAATCATTTTTTAAAGATTCAAATATTCAGAGAAAAAATCTATTGAGCAATTTCTCAAATAGGTGAAGTGCACTTATTTTCTTCACATATTTTGCTTATTATTACGGAATTTTTATTTCACCTTAAAAAATAAATGAGAAAGTATTATAAAAGCAGGGGACATTATGATAGAAAATCAGACTGAAAAAACTTGTTCAGTAATTGTTCAGAAGCAGGAAGCGGCCCAATTATTCTGCTATCAAAACAATCCTAATTGCTTAAGATAGTACATACCACCAGGATTTTCGCCGAAATCCAACCATACCACTCCGAGCCAGAATAAAAGAATTTCGTAAATTGAAAGCTGCGCGTTTTTGGATTTTTTTGCATTGCAAACAATTGCTTCTTGCCATTCAGGTTATTATAGCATTTTTTTGCTTGAATTGTTTATATTGTTTGTTACTTTCGGATAGTTTGTGAACTTTTCAAATATTCAATGAAAGAAAGTATCAAGCTCTTTTCAAAATAAATATTCAATTATTAATTCTTCCTAAGTAACAAAATTTCTTATTAAGTCTCTCGAAGATTTTGAATTTGCCTTAGAACTACTCATTAATCATAAAAATGCTTCCTTTAAAGGAACATTAGGTTCAAAAACCTTCAGGTTGAAGGTAGTTGAGGCTCACCGTAAGAATTGGTACAACACTGCCTCAAAATACTTAGCCGAGATTTTTTAACCAAGATCCAAGTATTTCGATAGCTGAGTTGGTTGATGCGCGCGGCATCTTATAATTAAAAAAATAACTTTTTTCATTTGAAAATATTTATTGAAGTTTTATAGACTGTCACTTAAAATTCTGACCTCTGTTTCATAGAATACTAAGCTCTAGTGTTTTGAATTTTGTAGCGACTGTTACTGAGACTTCTGGTTTTTTGGCTAAGAGAATATAAATATTTGCATGGAGAATTTTCAGTGACTGTAGCTTAGTTTTCTGAACTTTGTATCTGAGACTATAAAACCTTTGCATTTTACATTGAGAGCGTTTTCGGCACAGATTTTCTATTAGTTTTTTTTACATTCTGCTTAAATGTTACATGATACAAATTCACTAGATATTCAGTCAACTATTTTTTTCCGCGTACAAAACGCTGACGGTTCGGGTACTTGAAACGATATCGACGAGCAATATTAAGATGTGCAGGAGACATTAGAAAAACTTGACGTGTAATTTTGTCTGCTATGACCATACGACCTTTGGTGTCAAATAATGGACAAGGACGGCGATCGATTACTACTCCAACCCTGTAGTCTCCATATACCAATGCACGAAAATGTCCGCCTCTTAATGGCATAAGATTACCATCCAGATCTTCATAGTATCGAAGAACTAGGACACCATAACTAGGATCAGGAACCGGCAAATCCTCGGATTGTGAACTCAATTCTGTAAGTAGAAGTTGAAATGACTGAACTTCAACGTTTACTATGTATGTAAGGGTGGCCTAAACAAATATTTTTGTTGTATCATCACCCTGTTTTCTTCCGTTTGGTATGAAAATAATTGTAACTTTGTCATCAATTAAAAAAATGATTAGCACTTGGTCCATGATTATGAAAAAGGAGATTTATGTTATTTAGGATTTTGATTGATTTTATTCGGAATTGCGAAAATGTCATTCGCGATTCGATTATTATGAAGAAGGAAGACTCATGTTAGTGAGACTTTTGAGGAAATTCAAAATTGCGTTTAAGGCTTACCGTTTCATTTAACGAGAATCGCATACGAGGGTTCAAAGTTATCTTAGATATTTCTGGCCATAAATGATTGAAAGTCAGTGATAGAAAACTGCCCTGAACTTTTAAAAAGTACCTTTTAGAGCTTCTTACATAGTTCCTCTGCCAATTTTTCCTCAGAAAAGTAATATGCTAACTTTGAAATATGGTTTAAATATTTCATAGCTTTTTATATAATTTGAAGAAAATTCTGAATTGCGTTTCTGCGCCTTCAAACCATCCGTAATAACAAATGAACAGTAGTAAAATACCGTCTTTTTGTCATAAGTGTTTCACTAGGATGTCCAAAATGAGGCAGTTAGGTCAAACAATTTGTCTCGAATAAATGAGAGGTTTGTCTGCAGTATTTTAGAAATATTATAAATGATCATATCTTCCGTACTCCTTCATAAAATGTGTCAATATTACGGGTCAATTGATTCGTTTCAAGCCAAGGAATTTTTATATTCATGCTTCAACTTTGAATTATGTGAATTAAAATTTTTTTATAATTATTGATATTCAAAGCTTCCTGCATGCAAAAGCAAAAGAAAAACAAAATATAACTTTATGGGTTAAAAGCCTAAAAATGGAACGGAATTCTTTTTATATTGTTAAAAAGAACTATACAATATTTATACAATATTTCTGAATTCATCCTAGGACTTTTCTTATGAGAAATTGTTTGAAGAACTGTGATAGTTCTGTATCACTCGCACACACTTTAACTTATAAAAGGTAATTTTTAATAATTGAGGGCAAAAAATATCTGAGGTTTACGAAAAAGCATATAATAAATTTCAACACCGTGTAGAGGGTGATTTGTCACTCTAAGGGGTAACTTTATAAATAAACTTGGGGTACAATTTTTCTCAGAGATGCCTGCCATCGATTTATTGTCGTACTTGTTGCTCTTACGTAAGTCATTATTTGTAATTTTTAGGACAACAACAAAAAAACACATTTTAGCGTTTAAAGACTTTTGACGACGCGTTAAACTTCTTCTCAATTTATGCAATAGTTCTTAAATATTTCTACATCAAATATAAAAAATAGGGGGTTGAGACAACATGAAATTTTTTTGGGCCGCATTAATGTACATAGTGGATAGCCGAAAAAGGTACACAATTTCAATTTATTTAAACCTTAGTTTGAAATTTTATGCATCTTGGGGGAAAAAATTAATGGAATATTTTTGCATTAGAACCAAAATTTTAGTTTGGACTCTTCTGTTTTTTACCGGATTTCAATATTTCCTAATGAAATTCTAATGGAATGTAGAATTATACGTTTTTTAAAAATCCAGTTGGACTTATAACGATATAATTTGTTAGAAACTAGATTTTGAATAAAAATCGAAAAAATGAGTTTTTTCAGAAAAAATGTATATATTGCGTAATTTTTAATATTTTTACCTAAAAATTTAATGGGATACTCTTGAAACAGTATACTTTTAGGAACAAATAAGCTCAAAGTTTTTCTGGGTGTTTGGCACCCACAGTGCAGTTTAAGGGTTAAAGTTCCTATGCGACATTATCATTAAGCTGATTTCACTATTTCACTAGTTAATAATCTCGAGAACTGAATGTGAGAACTGTGAGATTGATATTTTTTATAATGATAAATTATTATGCATATATATATTCAAGTATACTTACCAATAGAAGTGAGCATAACCGCCAAAGCGAAAACCAGAGTAGCAGAAATGTTTCTCATTTTTTTCTAATAAACAGAGGAAATTGATTTATGGAGAATGTCTTGATGAAATTATTTGAATAAATATTAATTATTCTAGAGGATGTTTCAGTATATATGAATAATTTTCACTATATCGCCTGCACTTCAAAATTATCGAAAATATTTTTCAGATTTGAAGGAGTGTAACAGTACAATTTAGAGATACTGAAATAGGGACTGAAAATCATTTTCGAAAGCGAATTCTACCTTATCAGTTATGTTTGTCTTACGTTTAAGGCGCTATTCAGCCTTACAATCTTGTAAAGATGTTGCAATCTATTGTCTGTAAGTCTGAAACTCATAGATTAATATTTCAAGGCACTTTCAAGTGTTTTGACCCAATTTTATTGTATTTCCTCCATTTTATACGTTATTTTCAACATTTTAAGAAAATAAAACATTCAGATAAAGAATTTGTGATTCCAAAATTTTTTTTAAATCAATTCTTACAAAACTCTTTTTGTTGGCTAGAAAATTATTTCTGCAAGTAAGTAAACAGAAAGACAAATTTTTAATTGATAAATTAATGATGATAGAATATCCGCTTCTACATTTCAGGGTATGTAGAAATTGTAGTGCTTTGAAAAATTTAAGAATCATTTTTGTAAAAATCAAGGTTGATTTTCCAATAACAAATTCCTTGGCGATACAGCCTTTGCTATTGCTAAAAAATGAATTTTTTAAATATTCGTAACTACGTCATAAATGAGCGACACTCGTCTGACCTAATTTCTTTGGTATTTCTAATAACAAATTCCTTGTTGGTTTACCTTTTGATATTTGCCGACGACAGTACTGCCTTCAATGTAGCCGACAAACGAATTGTTTGAACATTTATAACTACGTCATAGGTATGTGAGACTGTCTTTGATTTTTAAATAACAAGTTTGGTTTCTGTTAGTAGGTCATGTACTTACGATTCTTAACCTTCCACACGTCACATATACTATGAAGACTGCATATTCGCCTCATAACTAGATCATGAAATATTATTACATTCTCATCAGAGAAGGTATTAGATTTGTATAAAATTTTACCCCTCCGTTTTTGTCAAATTTCCACGTTTTGAGACATTCTGAACCCAAAAAACATGTTTTTTCGCGAATTTGCCTGTCTCTTGTATGTATGTGTGTATTTCTGTATGTATGTAGATTTTTATCTTTGAGCACGATAACATTCGAAAGAATTGACAGATTGGATTGGGCTTTGGTATACTCTTCAAGTGTCCTGAAATGAAGGTCATGTTCGTTAACCAGCCATTTTGGATGAAAATTCAGAAGGTAAGAACTTTTTCAACACTTTTGAGACCACTTTTTCCAAATTTATAAATTCTATGTACGGATATTCAGAGTACTGCAAAAAGAACAATATATATCTTAATTTCTTTTTTTTGGAAAAAAAAATACTGGTGTTACAGCATTTACAAAATTCCAAAAAACAAGCGAAAATGAACATTTTGAGCCAAACAACGCACGATATGAAAAAAATTCAAGAAAAGAAAAATTGTTCTTCTTAAACACCCTATAATATTGTTACAATACTTTTTTTTTTGAAAAATCGAAAATTCAAATTTTTATCACACACAAAAATAATCAAAAATTCCATTTTGCGGTCAAAATATACAAGATACGAAGAATGATGAATCGGAAAAAATTGTGCACTCAAAAAAGATCTAGAAGTATGTTATGAATCACTTTTTGTAATCATTTTTTGATGAGATGCGTAATTTTTGTTTTAATCGTGGAACATAAAATTAACAAGAACAAAATTGAGAAAAAACGACGCAAAATACGAGAAAAGATGAATAGACAAAAGTTGTTCAACCAAAAAAGATCTACAAATTGTTTATAAACTTTTGTTATAAATTACATTCGAAATAAAAAAATTAGCTTTTTGGACGAACGATACAGGCTACAATAACATTCTATCTGACAACATTTTTCGCCTAAATTATATTTACCGATTTCCTCAGAACCACTTTATGCTAGGATGCATATTTTTGGTTCAAATCATAAAAAATAAGATAGAACATAAACAAAATACAATTTATAGAAAAGCGACAAAGTTGATATGAAATGCATGATAACAAAATTGTTTTTTAAACATTGTTAAAAATAAACATTTTTAAAATTTGTTTTTTATAGGATGCGCACTTTTTTCAATAATAAAAACAAGACAAGAAAAATACGTTTATTCTTAATATCATTGCATATTATGAATTGTAAAAATATAAATTTATTAAAATGATACATTTTTCAGGGTAGCTGAGAATAAAATTTAATGAAAATTATTATACAAATATCAAATTAATCATGATTAATACAAGTCGTACTTCATTTTGAAATATCTGAATAAGCAATCACAGGATAACGTACAGAAATAAATGTAGTATACATTTGATATAATAATTTTGAACACATAATTTAGAAAATTTCGCTTCTTGGACGAAATCGAGTGCGAAGCACGAGGTACGTGATGAGAATGTATTCGTTAAAGCCGAAGGAGCTTTAACAATAGAGAATTCACCATCACCAAATTACAGTTGTCGATTTGCGATCCTCTTTTAATAAACCTAAATTTATATTTCAAATATGAAGTTTTCATTTTATTTAATGGAACCAGCATATATATAATGAATTATTATAATATTATTAATATTAATAATATGCGCTATAAGTACACGGTTTTTCATATGGAATTTATAGCGGGATATCTCTACTCCATTTTTTAATAACAAAAACAACTGGACTTTAACATAAGGAGATATTTTCTCTTGAGCTTCTCAGTCGAAAATTAACCTTTCTACAAGTAGTAAAAGCGAAATAAAAAAAGACTCATTATTATCTCAAAAGTAAAAAAGGCTTAATATAAAAGACTTATTATTACGATTGTTAGATGCTCTCATCAAGTGATTACATGTGTTTGAGTGATAAATATTGATCAGTCAACACGTTATTAAAAATATTTGAAAATTAATTCAGAGTAGTGCAAGAGACTTATTAAAATTATGGACGCCTCTTACGAAATTTTGAAAGGAAGTGCCACATTTGAAGAATTTGACTTTTGGATTCGAGGTGGACTCCAAAACATCCGAGTTTTGAATAAACTCCTCACAAAAGAAAAAGACTATCAATGAAGGCATCAATGAAGCTGTAAACACGGAAAAAATCAGGTTGAAAGACGTGCATGTTATTTTAGCTTCTAAATTCAGTACATTGGAAGAGGATGGGGAAATTGAAGAAATTAAATATTTTAATACCGAAAACAAACCTATTCTTGAGTTGCACGATATTATATTATAAATATACTTCGTTTCCAGTTGTTGGCTCATCATCTTTCATACGATTACCAAAATTTGTAAGAGATAAAACAGCAGTTCTAAATGTTGAGAATACTGACGATTTTGGTTTTCTTAGCCCGGTAATGGCAGCACGGCATCCTGCTAAAAGAGATTTTTATTTTACAAGTTCTGATTCTCATTTCGATACTGAACTCAGATATGATAGAATCAAGTTTCCTCTTAGTTTACACAATATCCTGAATTTTGAGAAATCAAATAACTTAAGTATAAATGTTTATAGTATAGACTTTTATAAAAATAGTAAGAAAGAAGAAATCGTTTCGATTTACTCAAATCAACTGAAATCAGATAAGCCCATAATGCATCTTCTTATGATTGAAAATATAGACATTGATTTAGATGATGATGATTATATTGGTGAGACTGAAATTGATATTAAAGAGTGTAAAACAGTTTACCATTTCGCCTGGATTAAAAATCTATCCACATTAGTCATCTCACAATTTGCGAAAGATAAACCTCACATATTCTCTTGTGACAGATGTTTACGTCATTTCAAACTGGAAAAATCTTTAAATAATTGATCAGAGGTGACTGTGATAATATGAATAAATGCAGGGCAATACTGCCAACTGAAACAAATTACATATTGAAATTTAAAAATTATACATTCAAATAAAAAGTTCGTGGGGTCACTGATGCCGGTGTATATTGTTTATATAAAAAATAAAGGTGTGCAATCAACTGAATACCAAAAAAATGTTTTGACAAGTACGGTTTTTTATGAAAATTGCAATGTTGATGATTTTCTGTACGAACTTAAAATTTATGGAGGAGAAGACTGTATAAATTGGTACATGAAAGAATTAAAACGTGTGTCTTAGGAAGTATATTCACTTCTAAAAAATATTATCCTAATAGAGCGTTTAACATTGCAGCAAGAGCAGGAAATAAAACGTCAAAAGATGTCACATTGTTGAAAAGCCTTTTGCAATCGACAACATTAAACATCACGTCACGATCATTTCATAGGTAGATATGGCAGTGCCTGTCATCAATCTTGAAATATTACTATAAAGCCTTGCATGTGATTCCTGTAGCTTGCCATAACGTAGCTACAAGTTTTGAAGGTGACCTTCAATTATTGCTTATAAACAAAGAAAAAGATACATCTTTTACCTAAGAAGTTTAAGGTACAAAAATAAAACTTCGATTTGGTGACTTTTTTAGATTTATGACTGCTTGTCTTGAAAAGTTGGCATCATATTTAAATAACATTGAGAACAAAATTGCGAGAAAATATTGTGCACATGACGATGAATTTATTTTGTTAACAAGGGAAGGTGTTTTCCCTTGTGATTATATTGACAGTTGAGAAAAACTGCAGGAATAACAATAACAATCTAAAGAGTCTTTTTATTCAAAATTAAACGATTTGAATATCATACTATGGGTGAATACCCTGATCTTTATTTGAGAGCTGGTGTCTTACTTTTAGCTGATATTTTCCAAACCTTTAGAAAAACTTGTGTTTCAACTGAAAATTTAGATCCGTTATACTCTTGCACAGCATCAGGGCTCGCTTGTGATGCAATGTTAAAGCATACACAAATAATGTTAATTTATTCACGGATGATGAAATATTGTTATTTATTGAAGAAGGTATTCACGGCAGCGCTTCCTAACGCTTAACTACATTTTTAAAGGTAAACAATAAATTCCTAAGTTTATATTTTAATCCACACGCGCCAGAGTCTTTTATAATGTACTTTGATAATAATGACCAATATTGTGCAGCAATGAGCAAATATTCACTCTACAAAGATTTCAAAGGGTTTGAATATTTCGATGATAAACCATAAGTTCCAATATTCCTGATAATTCACCACAAGATTATATTCTTGAAGTAGATTTAGAGTATCCCGAGCAACTTCAAGACTTATATAAAGACTTACTTTCACGTCCAGAACATTTTATACCTCCTATCCCAAAATAAACAATTCCAAAATTAATACCAAATTCGATACCAAATAAAAATTATATAGTGCATTGTAGAAACATGAAAGAATATTTATCCTTGGGAATAAAGCCGACTAAAGTCCATACAGTATTAAAATTTAAACAGGAACCATGGTTGGAAGATAACACTGTCTTGGATACGGATTGTAGGAAAAAAATCAGTAGATGAGTTCAAGAAAAACTTTTATAAATTATTGAATAATTCAGTTTTTGGCCAAACTATAAAGAATGTTAGAAAGCACAAATATTTGTGGTTTTTAACAAAATTGGCGGGGCGCTGTGGTGCGAAAAACTCAATTGCGAGCCCAAATTTTCATAGCTGCACCATATTCGGTAAATACTTAGTTATCATAGAAATAAATCAAACAAAACTTGACCCTTAACGGTCACCTAAGGTGTCTCAATCCCACGAGCTTGCCAATTTTTTTCCGATTATCAAAGTTTACTATAAATAATTTTTTTTCAAAAGTTAAATTATCACTGAGGCTTTGGAGATATTTTTTTTTCTATTTCGTAGTGTTTCAACATCACTCATGATTTTTTTTCAGCGAAAAATATCTAAGAGTGTATTGAGAGTTGTGACCATTGAGGGTTAATTTCAATAAACCTATTCATACTGGATTCACAGAATTTCTTATTTTTCAGTTATTTTATCGATGAATAAAACCAGAACCGTTTATCAAATAATACTGTTTAACAAATTCGATTTTCCTTTTTGGTCTTAATAACGTGTGCCAAAGTGCAATCTCATCTAATGAGTCTGTCAAAAGTTATCACTGTACAGACGATGACAACCACAACTACAGACAGATATGCACCATTGTAATACCTGCTTTTTCAGATTCAGGCGGTTTTGTAATGTGGAGATATAATTAAATCCACGATAGTACACACCATCATAATGAAGTAGCAGCATTAGTAAATTAAAAACAATTTAATTAAACCTCATCTTTATATTCAATCACAAAACATAGCCCTTTGCATTAAGGAGGGTTGAGAGATAACCAAATAGCATGGCTAGACGATGCAAAAACTATAGATATGGTTAAAATAAAAAACTCGTGGAAAAAATGTACAATGAAAAAGGCGCCAAACAAATTTTTCTTTTTAACAAAAACAAAATACTATTTATTTTTAACCTAGAATAAAATGACAAAAAAATAAAAGAAGAATGGAACATAATTGGAATATATAATTGCGAGAAGTAATTAAGAGTTTGGGTCAACTTAATTATTCATGTTATTATTTTTATGTTGAAATAAAATGAGTATTCGTCCGACCAAGGATACGTATCCAGAGACTGGTACACTTACCCTAGCAAACGCCGACGTTGCGAGTCCACAAAAGGAAATCGGCGAGAAATATGAACATTTTCAGGAAACATTCGAAGAACTGTACGTGTAATTCTGTCTACTAAAACCGTACGCCCGATAGTGTCAAATAATGGACAAACACGACCATGGTTGATGGCGGGACAGCACGTCAACCAGCAAACCGACCCGACCCGCGCAGGTGGGGTTATTTTTTTTGGACACACCTAGCGAAAATGTGACGTGTTTAGTGACAGGCTGTGAGAGGATTTTACGGAATTTGTGTGGTAGGTGTTAGTGGCGTGTGAATGTAAAAGCCGAGGAGGTGATTAGGGTTGTGTGGGGTGAATTGGGGAGATAAAAAGTAATTTTAAGCGTAGGTGTGAGGAGGGATTTAAGTAAATTGAGAGAGTCAGGTTATGTTAGCAAGGAATCGGGGGAGTTTGTGGTCAGGAGTCTTGGGCCTACGAGGGTCAAGGATAGTTCTCGAAAATTTGGGAAATGTTAAGTGAGAGAAAGAGGTGTCTGCAGGGGCTCTGAGAAATTGGAAAAAACAGAACGCAAAGAAGAAAAAATTTGGCGGCGATAGACGTCTTCAGAGACATCTGTCGGTTGCGGAGGGTACAGCATGCAGAGGCTCCAGTTACCGACAGCAGAGCGGAAGGTGGGCAGTGAGAGTGTTGGCAGTGCTGGTAGCAAAATTGAAGGGGAGGAAATTTTCCACGTGCCACAACGACCAAAAGTGCGTGGAAGAGAGTAGGTAAGGGAGAGAACGTCAAGCGCAAGTGACGGGAAGGATCTTTTTATGAGGAAGAGAGACAGCCAAGAGAGTCCGGACAAAAGCGTCGTAGAGAGTCCGTTTAAAAAAAGCGAGAGAACACATAGGACGCCCTCCCCCCACAAATGGAGGGAAATTTGGAAAGGAGGCTCTCGGGATGCTGATAGGTGAAATCAGAGGGCTAAGAGAGGACGTAAGGGAGACCAAGGAGCATATGGAAGGCATGAGGGAGGACTTGAGAATCAGAGATGAGAAATGGGAAAAGGAGGTGAAAGAGCTGAGGGAGAGAGAAAAAGGCTTAGAGAGGGAAAGGAAAGGAAAAGAAGTTAAAATAAAGCAGATGGAAGAGGAAATTAGGGTGTGGAAGGGAAGGACGGAAAAAGACTTGAGAAGATGGAAGGTAGAACGAAAATGGAATTAGGAGATGAAGGTGGGGGGAGCGAGATTAAAAGTATTTAGGAGAGGGTAGAAAATATGATAGAAGAGAAAGTGGGCGAGCGTAGGAGTGAAAAGGAGGATAGGGGGGATGAGGAAAGGTTAAGGGAAATGGTGTTGAGAATGGAGAGAAAAGAGAAGGCAGACAGGAGGAATAATATTGTGATAAAAGGATTGAAGCTAAAGAGCGGGGAAGAAAGAGAGGGCGTGGAAGCGCTGCTACAGAACATAGGGTGGGTTGAAATCAGGGCAGGGAAAGATAAGTTGGAGGGGAGAAAGGACAAGGAAGTGGCGGTTGTGGAGCTGGAGAGCTGGGAAGAAAAGTTGGGGGTAATGCGAAATAAGAATAGGATAAAGGATAAGGGAGTTTTCATCGATCACGATTTAACAAGAAAGGAAAGGGATGTGCAGAGAACGTTGAACGACAGAACTAGGAGGGAGACGAGTGAAGGGAGCTCGGCGAAGGTAGAATGCCGGAAAATTAAATTAGACGAGAAAATGTAGGTGTGGGATGAGGAGAAAGAGGTGTTGCAGAAAGTGCAGGGAAATATGTGTCGTAGGAAGGGGGGGGGGGGGGGGGGGTCATGTAGGATAGAGGAGTAGTGAAGGTGCTGTACTGGAAAGTAGCAGAGATAAAGAAGAAAGATAAGGAGCTCTGGAGGTATATCCAGGAATTTGATTTTGTGGGACCGGCAGAGACGTGGGTAGAAAGAAAGAAATTGGGATAGATTGTAGCCAAAGCTGTCAAGGAGGTATAGGTGGAATCACCAGGAGGCGGTCAGAGTGAAGAAGAAAGGAAGGGCTAGTGGGGGAATTATAACGGGGGTTAGAGATGGATTAGAGGAAGAAGTTCATGAAGAGGAAGGGAGGGAGGCAGTGCAAATGAGGGAAATAAAAATAGGAGGGGTAGCGTGCAAGTTTGTGACAGTGTACAATAAGGATGGGATGGAAAGAATTGAAGAAAGGGTGCAAGACTTGCTAGGCGAAAGAAAGGAGGGTATGGTGGTACTGG
Organism: Andricus quercusramuli; assembly: GCA_932178445.1. NCBI lineage: Eukaryota > Metazoa > Arthropoda > Insecta > Hymenoptera > Cynipidae > Andricus > Andricus quercusramuli. The sequence continues at coordinate 5,238 of CAKNXH010001137.1, read as the reverse complement.
GTGGGGACTTTAATGCGAGGATGGGGAGGGAAGGGGGCCTTTACAGGGAAGGGCAGAGCTTCGGAAGGAAATCGAAGGAAGACAAGGCGAGGGAGAAGTCTCGATAGGGGAGAGGGTGATCTGGACGAGGGTGGCGATAGAGAAGTATCGGGAGCAGCTAGGAAACGTACGATTTAAAGGGGAGTCCGTGGAAGAGATGTGGGAGGATCTGAAGGAAAAGGTGAAAGAGTGTGTGCAAAAGAAGGTATTTACAAAGAAAAAGGAAGAAATGGTGAAGCCGTGGTGGGCCAGGAAATGTAAAAAGATCAAAAGGAAGGTAAAGAGGAAGTACAAGAAGTAGAAGGAGGGTAATACGAAAAGGGGCGAGTACGTAGAAATAAGGAAGGGGTTTAGATTGATGTGTCTGAAGAAAGAACAGGAAAAGGAGGCAGATCTGGAAGAGGAGTTAGGAAATGTTAAGACAGAGGAGGACGTCTGGAAGATAATAAATAGGTTCAGGAAGCGTAGGGTGGGGGTTAGCGAGAAGGTAGGGAGCAAGGAGTGGAGAGAGTTTTTTGAAGAATTATTTCTGGGCTCAGATTCGAGGAAGAGGGATGGGGGAGTAGAAGAACGGGGAAGGCAGAGATGGAGGACTTGAATGACGAGGAGATAGAGAAGCAGATAAGGAAGCTGAGAAGGTCAAAAGCAGCAGGGCTAGATGGGGTAGGGCACGAAGCATGGCTTTTCAGTACACAAGAGGTTAGGGAGAGGCTGAAGGAGGTAGTGAAGAAAGTTGGAGGGGTGAGGGATTCCCAGGAGGGTGGAGAGAAGGGTTAATAATTCCACTGTATAAGAAAGGAGCTAGGCTTTGGGGCGTGTAGGAGTACTATCCACAATATCTACGTTCTGCAGCACGTGGTGGATAGAGATTTAGCGAAGAAGGGGACGAGAGTGTACGCGTTTTTTGTGGATTTCAAAGGCGCGTTTCCTTCGGTGGATAGTCGGAAATTGTGGGAGTCGATGGAGGATAGGACGTGGAGAGAGGCCTGAATGAAAGGGTAGGGGACATATATGCAGAGACCAAAGACAAGGTAAGAGAAGACGAGGGGATTTCGATTTTTTCGATTTTAATTGCGAATATGGAAAGTAAGCTGGAGGCCGGTGTGGTATGATGAGTCAGGATAGGAGGAGTAAGAATTTGGTCACTGGCGTATGCAGATGACATAGTGTTTCTGGCAAGTAGCGAGGTGGCCTTAAAGGAGATGATGGAGAGCCTGAGAAGATACTTGGATAAGAAGGGGTTGGGGCTTCGTGTTTGGAAGTAATAGGGGAGTGGATAGTCATATAAAAGAGAGAGTAAGGAGGGCAAATCTGGTGATGAGGCAGGTGTGGCAGTTGGGAAAGAAGTTATTCGCAGATGATTTTGGAAGGAAAATGGAATTCTTTGATTCATTAGTGATGAGTGTGCTAATGTATGGAGTAGAGGTGTGGTGGTGGGAGGAAAGTGAAGAGGGAAGTAGAACGCAGGAGAGGTATGCAAAGTGGACCCGGGGGCTAGCAAGGAACACGTCTAATTATGTTTTCAGGAGGGAGACGGGGAGAACAAATGTAGGGATTCTAGCGGGGAGCCGGGCGTGTGAATATGAGGAGAAATTTTTGGAAGAGGGGGGGACTAGGCTGGTTAGGAAGTGTTGGCGGGAGAAGGAGAACAGGAGCAAGGGGTGGGAAGATGGAGGTAGAGATGGAAAGGTACTTTAGGACGGATGGACTGCAGATGGACGAAGTGAGAAGGATGCACGAGGAAGGGAGGAAGGTATAGGAGTTGGTTAAGAAAAACGGCATGGAGAGAGAGAGGAGACAGAAGAGGAAGAGAGAATAAGAGAGTCCAGGTTTTACAGGAACTATGTGTGGATTATGCCAAGGACCAGAGCGCAATATTTATGTGAGAAAGGAGAGAAAGGAAGTCAGAAGCTTATAGCGAGGATAAGGTGTGGGTGCATGGGGGGTTTCAATAGGTTTTGGCTTTCTCGGGAAAATAGGATGTGTGAACTGTGTGGGAAGCAGCATGCAAGAATGAATCATTGGTTGGAGGAGTGCGTAGAGGAGGAAAGGAGTCAAATAAGCATGGAGGTATTGATGCATGAAAAGGTGGAAAAAAGGGCAGTTGCATGGGTGAAGGAAGTGTTGGGGAAGATGGAGAAGAACAGAAGGGAGGAGAAAGAGGAATGGAGAAGGAAAGATTGTAAATGGGAGAGGAAGTAGATATGAGTAAACTGTAAATATTGTAAATAGTAGATAAGTTTTAGATATTAGTCGCGTAAACAGAGGTTGGCGAGCGAGGCAATGCGAGAAAGTAGGGACATGCGAGCGAGGCGAAGCGAAGCGAGGGAGGCAAGGAAATAAGAGCGTGCGTTCTTAGAGATAAGGAATGGATGGATGTTAGTTTTTAAGGGTTAGTTCTAAGAAAATTCTGTAAAAAATGGAAGTGTGAGCAAGTCAACTTTTTAAGGCGAGCAGGCTGAAAAATGAACGTTTATCTATCTATAAAAAGGGAGATTTATGTTGCTTAAAATGTTAAGGATATTTCAAATTGCGTTTGAGCCCTACCGTTACATTAAGCGAGAATCACAGGCGTGAGTTACATAGTCTTACATAGTTATTTCGAGTATTTCTCATGAGAAAAATAATAAAGTGACTTCAGAAATATATTTAAAACGTTTCTCATAGATTTTTAAATAATTTAAAGACAATTTGAATACCGTTTGTGTAACTTGAAATCGTCTTTGATAAAAAAACACATAGTAATGAACCGTCTTTTTGCGGTAAGTACATAACTGTTTCACTGAAATTTCTGAAAATGAGGCATTTAGGCCATTCAATTCCTCTCGAATGAATGAGTTTTTTTACTCTTCTGCCAACTTCGAATAATGTTGATAAAGGAAAGTTTCACTACAACAAATTTACAAAAATTCCTTATTTTTTAATAACATGCATTAATATTATAGGTCAAATGATTCTTCTGAAGTTAAGGCAATTTTATATTCGTGCTTTAACTTTCAATTATGTGAAATAAAATTTGTATTAAGATTATTAATATTCAAAGCTTCCTGTATGGATGAGCAAACGACACAAAATATAACTTTTTATTCTTTACAGAGGGTACACATTTTCTTCTAAGCATAATAGTATCTTAGTTTTTATAAGGTAATATTAGTTCATAATAAGTCCCAGTCTCATTTTCTGACACCATAGTAAAGGGGTTATACACTTTTCGCAAAAAGACGGTAGTTCACTTTTTTTAATAAAGATGGTTTAAAAACTAAAAAAGAAACAACTGAACTACTCTTTAAATTATTTGAAATAGGGCTGCGGAGCACTATAGACGTTTTTTACTACGAATGCGTTTATTTGTGCTCATTCTATGAGCATTTTGCTTCCCCATAGGTATCAAATAAATTTGCTTCCTCATAGAGGGAGGTTTTCCATCACAAAAAAAAATTGATACTTTCAATATTTTTCAAGCTTATGTTTCTGTCTTTCCGAATATTTTATTTTCATGAAATCAGAGGGCCCACTAAAATGTCAATTGATGTGTTCTGTTACAACGAACAACTTTCTAACCTACGGTGGTTTAATAATTCCAATTAAAACCACATATAAACCATATAACTTTACGTAAAACTTTCTGAGTGGCTATTGATTAATCAATAATGGTCTTCGAAAGTTCGTTAAAAGATCAACCCACGCGCCTCAAAGACGCCAACAATATTGCGTCAAATGCAGTACTGTTATATTCCCAATATAAGAAAAATCTTCTTGTAAACAATTGATATTGTTAACGGAAGCTTCTAATGTGTCTCCTAAGGGTTTACATTGTTCTTGTATCTCTTCCCTATTCCTTCACACACCCGCCACACTCTTACTTGGTGATGGGAGGGGGACCTACAGTTCAAGGTGGGTTCCGAACCACCAAGAGCAACAGCCTTAAGTACTTAGAGAACCTTTTTCTCTAGAGGTACTGGTCCCACGACTCTCCGGAGATGAACAACTCCCTTGTTAGGCAAATGTTCACCGCATGGGCCACCGAGACTCTTCCAGAGTGCGAGGCGGGAATCGAACCCGCAAGCCGACGGAGTGGGATCCAAAGCCTATGCCTTAACCCCCACGACCATCGTCCCACTCAACAATTGGTACTGATAAATTATAAAAGATTGTAAAAGGTTGATCAATAAGTCATTCAACGTGCCTCGAAAACGCAAACAAATATTTCAAATACAGAACTGTAGTACTCCTAATATGAACAAAGTTTCTCTCTGATAAACAGAATATATTAATTTTGTTAGAAACTTTATAAATCGGTACTGATCGGTCATAAAAGGTTTACCAATAGGTCAATCGATGCGTCTGAAGGACGTGAACAAATACTCTACATGTAATATTGAGGTATTTTCAATATCAACAAAGTTTTTTTTTCATATAAACAGAATAAACCATTTTTTTTAAACTTCATATCTCGGCACTGGTTGACCATGAAAGGTTCATTAATAGGTCAATCGATGCATATCAAGGACGCAAATACTCTAAATGTAATAATGTCGTATTTTAAATATGAAAAAAAAATTTCTTATATAAACAGAAAAAACAATTTTTTGAAACTTCATAAATCGGTACTGATAGGTCATAACAGCTTTAACAACAAGTCAATCAATGCGTCTCAGAGACGCGAATCGCAAGAACAAACTGTTTCTAGATGGTCGATCTACCTCAAAATACTATCAGACCTGGATATCAGTCAGAGCTGCACTTCGTCGAAATTTCATGATCGTAGCTGTATTACTTCCCACGTGAAAAAAATCTACGAATAGCGTTCTACGGAAATTCCATGTGGAAATTGCATGTGGAAACTCCATGTGAAAATTCCATGTGGAAATTCCATACGGAAATTCTACAAATAGTTCTACAAACTAATTTTGGACCAAGTTTGACTTCTGGTGACGGACTGCGCTCGCGGAAATCACACTCCGGACATCACACCCTTGCACCAGGTATGCGAGCAACATCTTCTTCGAGAAAATTATGCTACCCATGTCAAAACCTTGCACCTACTGTGGGTTCCTCGAGGACACGAGATTCAACCAATGCTCCAGGTTTAAAAAACACATCTTCTCCGGGGAAGTCTGGTTTTTACAGTACTTTAGGTTCCCTGGAGTCGGTTTCTCAAGGACACGAGATTGAATCAATCCCCCAGGTGTAAAAAAA
>CAKNXH010001136.1:43818-63726 GCA_932178445.1 Andricus quercusramuli | reverse complement strand
TCACCTAGCAGTCTGCATATCTAGACTCCGTCTTAATATCCAGACTCCGTTCTAATCGTACGGAAAAAGTGTATCTAGAACAGGCCCTACCTATCTACTACCGATCCCTGCGGACATCCACGCGAAGCTTTTTTAGAAACTGTTTTCCCTCCTCCCCAAGCGAGAGACACCGTCCTGTCACCAAAATAACTTACAATCAAATTATGCAGATCCTTCGGACAAGCCCTCTCCCTTAGGTCCTCTAAGATCATCGACCAGAGAACGTTATCAAACGCTCCTGTGATATCGAAGAAAATACCTAGAACATAACGCTCTTCACAGAAGTCAATCATGTTTCGGAAATCAATCAAGGCGTCTTCGGTGGATCGTCCTGTTCTGAAACCAAACTGCCTGTCCGGAAGCTTCTCATCAGTCAGGATAGTTCTATTTAATTTCTTTAATATTAATTTTTCAAGCAGCTTTCCGAGTACAGACAACAAACATATCGGTCTGTAAGATCGCGGATCTAATCTATTTTTCCCACTTCCTTTATGCAGTGCTCTGAGTCTTCCTCGCTTCCATACTGCGGGGAAAACACCCTTGCTTAGGCACATATTCATCAACCTGACCAGCGCATCTCCCACAATCGGACACGCCATCTTCGATACTTCGACTTCTACCAAGTCGGGTCCTGGCGACTTTTTATTTGGCAGAGTTTTGACAGCTTTCACCATCTCCTCCATAGTGAATTCCAGTTCATCTATTAGAGGAGCCGGATATTCGCCACCACCTCCGCCATCAAGACCCGCATTCGATTCCGCAAGAGGCGCATCAGGTACCAGGACATCCAGTATGACTTTCGCAGTTTCTTCTGCAGTTTTCGTGTGCCCTGTTCGTTTTTTCATGTTCCCATGTACCTCTTCTATTCTTAGTTTATCAGCCTGAAGTTTATAACATACACCCCACGGCTTTTTATTTGCCTCTTCAGTAACAAACGTCTTGAAACTACTTTTCGTTGCAATGTGTACTGATGTTTTGTAGTGTTTAAGGACTTGCTTTCGGTCATGTGTTGCATGAATGTATTCTACTACTTTTATTATGCCTGGATTTTCTGTGTTCATAACATAGTGTCGCAACCTTTGAAACCGTCTCACCGCCTTCAATTTTTTTCTTTTCAGTTGTGCTAACCTGGGAGTCCACCACGGAGTATCTGAATAAACCAACTTTTTCCTCGGCATTGATTCCTCGCAAGCCCTGACTATCACATCAGTGAAGACTCTCGCATAATTTTCAACATCTCTATTTGATTCTAATGGGGCATTGAATAGAATTGCATCCAAAGATGCCTTAAGACTCCCATCGAACTTTGGCCTGTCCACCTTCTTAAAAAGAAACCGCCCAGGCCTCCGCTCGGGAGGCTGTCCCATTCCACCAAAGTTGAATCTCTTACCACCAGAGATTCGTATTTCAATAACTCTATGATCACTAGTCGTGACACCATCCAATACCTTCCACTGCTTTATATGCTCATACAAATTATTCGAAACCAACGTCAAATCTATGAACGTCTCCTTACCGTCATGACAGTAAGTCGCTAGCTGGGCAGGGTCATTGAGCAATCTCAAATCATGCTGCCAGATGAACTCTTCCACCAACAATCCTGTTAATAATTTATTTGATGTTGTTATTCTTGTTTGAGCGACCTTTAAGGTTTCATTGTTAGTAAAATGGTTTTCGCCCAGTGCTCTTTCTGCTTGAGGGTCTCTCTCTGTTCTTTGAGTTTCAGGCTCTTTCCCTTTGGTGGGAGTGGGGAGTCGGGTGGTGGTGTGAAGCTCCCCTGTCGAAACTTGTACCCCTTCTTTCTGGCTTTTTTCAGTATTCACCTAGGTGTAGGCGAGTGTGGCCAGTGATCGGGTGGTTCAACAGTTCAACGTTCGCTCTTGCTTGTGGACGTTTCGGGCGGTTAAGTCCTGAAATTAAAGTTAACGTCACCTTCTGTGCATTGAGTTCTTGTTTAGTGATTTCCCGACTCGATCAACATTTGGTGTTGTGGGGAGTGACGAGTCGGACGACGTATCACCTCCGGTTGCGTCGGGATCGATCGTTCGGTGAACGATCGTGCTCGTAGCTTCCGGAGGCTACATCTGTTCCAATTTTCAACAAAAACCCAAAACCTTTTTTTGGGTTCAAAAGGAGTGCCTGCTGGGATCCGGCTCCCAGTGAAACATTCCTTAAGGACTCTTAGTTTTTGGATTAAGTTCGACAACAGGTATTTGGAGGTGTTTTCATAATCCTGGTGATACATGTTCTGGGGTCTCGTTCGTCGACTGTGACACGATTCAATGTGATCCTTTCGCTACCCCACGCCAGTCCGTCATTAAATAACTAACATTTTTTGGTCCTTCGAGCCGGATGTTGGGTTAGCGAGGGGAGCATGAACGTAAAGCATAAACACTCACAATTCTAAAACTTAAACTCTGTTTTCGACTCTCACTATCGAACACTTGACTTACATGGAACATTGCATGCTAATTGATCATTGTGCCTTATGCCGCTTGCCTGGATTTGACATGACATTAATACTGACATTTATGAATATCGTATTTTCCCACATGCAATATTTCTGCTATTTCCCATTTACATGTGTACTTGTGATCTTATATATGAATTTATTAATATGCGATCTGATCTATGAAATTCAATGATCTACATATGTTTTTCCTTTTTGACACGTCAAGTTGATATATGTATATTAGTGTGCTTCACAAAAGACTTGTTTTTGTTTGTCGGTTGCCACATCGCGACAGTTGTCGAAGGAGCTATGACCTGATGTGTCTAATCTACTCCCTAAAATTGTTTGCCCTTCCTGTAAACTAGCCTTCCCTTTTCGTTCGTAAACTCATTATATTATGCGTTTGATAAAAAGTTCCTCGTATTACAAAATGAACTGTATGTTGTTTTATAGAAAATATTTGCATTCGAATGTTTCGTTGTTTATTTAGGGGCAATTTTTCGGCTTCTTTCTATTTTCTGAACCAATGGTTTCATTTGTTCCTTTTTTTATGTTATTCCTTTCGACTGACGCGCCTATAGTATATGCAAATCTTCGTGATCTCAAAACAATGTGTTATCGATCAGTACGCAGGTTCTGTTTGGGGTTTGAGTAATGTCATTGCGAACGCCTGCAGACAGGCTCTCAGGCTGGACAAACGTACTTACTGACTATGTGATTGTTTACAACATTACAAGCGCTTCGAGAAAGGCTCAGGCAGGACAAACTTACTTAATGACTGTGACGATGTAGAAGCATGCGTCCGGCTTGACACAGCCGGATGCCATCTGAGAGCGCCGACCAAGGCCATGGCTGTGACGATGTAGAAGCATGCGTCCAGCTTGACACAGCCGGATGCCATGTGAGAGCGCTAACCAAGGCCATGACTGTGACGATGTAGAAGCATGCGTCCGGCTTAACACAGCCGGATGCCATGTGAGAGCACCAACCAAGGCCATGATTGTGACGATGTAGAAGCATGCATCCGACTTGACACAGCCGGATGCCATGTGAGAGCGCTAACCAAGGCCATGACTGTGACGATGTAGAAGCATGCATCCGGCTTAACACAGCCGGATGCCATGTGAGAGCGCCAACCAAGGCCAGGACTGTGACTTTGACTGGCATGCATCTGGCCGGACGCGGCCAAATGCTATATGTAGCATGTACCTGACTGGACGCGTTCAGGTGCTATGTGAGTGTGCTGTATAGGGCATGACTATGACATTAAGCAGTTGCGACTGAACCGACATTCGTCCGAGCGGCAATTCATACTGATTGACATCAACTTCTTACAGAGTTTCTTGCAAATTTTGTTTTATGAAACTTATCTGTAGCGTAACTTTTCACCCCTTGAATTTGCTGAAACTCTAGGCTGTTTTCCCGAATCTTAGCAATAACGGTATCCAAGATCTGAAGGTTGCACATTCCAAGTTCTTCTGTTTCTTGACTTTTTAATATATTTCGACTTGCTCGTTCATATCACAAAATGGGAACTTTAGGATTATGTCTTGTAATCAAACTTATTATAAATCAGCAACCTACTGAATAATTGTCGATATGAGAGCTATGGAACTTCTGAAGAGTCAATTATCCCTGATTACTTTGATTACCAATATAAAAGAAATGTATTTTTTTGGCTGAGCGACAAAGAATCATTCCTGGATTGCTCCGCAGCCAGATTCAGTTCTTAAGCTTATTTCTAGATACGCAGATCCCATCATTCGTGCTTGTAAGAAAAGATGCCATTGCCAGGGATCTATATTTCACTGAGTATCAGTTCGACACTACCCAAGCTGTTTACGTCTTCTACAATCCTGTATTCACACCTCAGGTGAATCTCTGCAAGGAGCTCAACAGATACTCATTTCCGTATGTCCAAGATTGGAGAAGGACACCTTGTTGACGAGGATTATGCGCCCTTTCATGTCTGACTATGACAGGTTGGGGCACATGCGTATTATTCCTCCCACAGAAACACACTTGATGCGATGGGGATTTCCTTGACTTGTTTTCTTTGCTAATGTTGAACTGACCGACGGCCCAGTTTACGCTTCGGGAGCCGCCTGGAATCCTGTATCTGACGAATTCTGATTGGGAACACCAGTAATCGAGAGTGAACGCCCGATCACCAAGAGGAAGGTTCTGGCTGCTATTTCCTGGCTCCTTGATCCAGTTGACTGGCTGAGTCTCATCACTGTCGTCGCGAAGCTCCTGATGCAGGATCTCGGGAAGGTTCAAGTTGGTTCAGATACTCAACTTCAGGCACTCAACTCTTGACCCTTATGATAGGAATTTGTTTCGTTCAGCGAACGAGGCGGGCGGGATGTTAATAATTTATTTGATGTTGTTATTCTTGTTTGAGCGACCTTCAAGATTTCATTGTTAGTAAAATGGTTTTCGCCCAGTGATCTTTTTACTTGAGGGTCTCTCTCTGTTCTTTGAGTTTCAGGCTCTTTTCCTTTGGTGGGAGTAGGGAGTCGGGTGGTGGTGTGAAGCTCCCCTGTTGAGACTTGTACCCCTTCTTTCTGGCTTTTTTCAGTATTCACCTAGGTGTAGGCGAGTGTGGCCAGTGATCGGGTGGTTCAACAGTTCAACGTTCGCTCTTGCTTGTGGACGTTTCGGGCGGTTAAGTCCTGAAATTAAAGTTAACGTCACCTTCTGTGCATTGAGTGCTTGGTTAGTGATTTTCCGACTCGATCAACTTCTGGTGTTGTGGGGAGTGACGAGTCGGACGACGTACCACCTCCGGTTGCGTCGGGATCGATCGTTCGGTGAAGGATCGTGGTCGTAGCTTCCGGAGGCTACATCTGTTCCAATTTTCTACAAAAACCCAAAACCTTTTTTTGGGTTCAAAAGGAGTGCCTGCTGGGATCCGGCTCCCAGTGAAACTTTCCTTAAGGACTCTTCGTTTTTGCATTGAGTTCTACAACAGGTATTTGGAGGTGTTTTCATAATCATGGTGATACATGTTCTGGGGTCTTGTTCGTCGACTGTGACACGATTCAATGTGATCCTTTCGCTACCCCACGCCAGTCCGTCATTAAATAACTAACAATTCCCTTCTCATCCGCGACACTACTTCCCCAAGACGGGGATTTTGCGTTTGCGTCTACCGAGATGATATACCGCTCACCTTTCAATTCTTCGAGGACTAAAATCAATCGATCGAGGTGTGGCTCTGTCGATTCTGCAAACTGGAAACAGCATGAGATCGCATAGAAAGAACCACTTGGTTTGCTCACCTGAACACAGACACAATGTTCTGTCGTCAGGTGACGCAACACGGTCATATTTACATTTTCCTTCAACGCCACGATCGCAGCTTTAGGCAAACCCTCTGCAAAAGCCAACTTGGCCATTGAACCAAAACCAGCAATTCCTTTTCGCGCAGAAAGATAGGGCTCCTGCATGAGAAGCAAGTCCACCCCGTGCTCTACTACTGCATTCCTAATCTCACTTTTACCTTGATGTCATGGTTCAAATTGTGCTGCCACAAAACGAACTCATCACATGCTCTGAGACTAGTTCGAACTCTCTTCGAAGCGGATTTTTCAGCGGCTATAACCCTCCTAACAGGGGAGCTATTCAGCATTCTCGGGGCAATTCCAGATGCGGAGCAGCATGAAGTAGGGCTTGTCCCGGCATTGGGACTATGTAGATAGGGACAATTAAGTCGCGCGCTGATCTATGAGATCAAAGAGCTTCGTTGGGCGAACCAACCTTGCAGCTCTCCCTCTGCGCGAGGGACGCACTACCCAAGCTAGCCACCATCAAGGAAACAGTTATGGAAAAATTCCTCGCAAATTCCACAAAGAAACATGATAAAGGTTTCAATACGGAATCAGACCTAGCTAAGAAGACCAATGCGCCTCACCTGAGGGGAGCAGACTAGCCACTTACAGGTCCACGAATGAACCCGGAAGTGTTACCAGCGGGGACCGCGTGGAGGACCTGCTCCTAGCCATTCCCTGACCATTTATAAACAAAATGAGCAAGGAACGGCTTCGCCTGTCCGATGAACTGCTGAAATGCTGAAATTATAAAAATATGTATTGATGATACATGAAAATGACCCTACCTAAGATCTCTAGGCCCCAGGAAGCGCCAAGCGCTATCCCGATTCCCGCCACAGGCTCCGACAAACCTGCCGCTGAGATCCCCCGTACATACGAGTACGTTCAACATTTTTCCTTTCAAAGAAGGACCTCCCTGGCGAATTTAGCAAAGGATTTGCAGGCCTGGCCCCTAACCAAGAGGGCAGCTACACCAGGCCATGCCCTTTGTTCGCCCTCCAGCACCAACCAGAGTGATACCCGTTGGTTCTTGTAAAGGGGACAATCTAAAAGGATATGCTGCATAGTTTCTTCGGACCCGCAACCGCAATGTTCCTCCCTGGCGATTATTCCGCGCCAGAATAACCATGAAGCAAAATCTCCGTGACCAGAGACGAACTGCGTTACGTAATGGTCTGCAGACCAGCGTGAAGCATACCTTACTCTAACATCTTTGAAGTACTCAAACGTTACCCTACCATGAAGTGCCAGCTCCCATTGCGATTGCCAGAGGCGCAAAGCCTCCTTCCTCATACTAATTTTACATTCATGCAGCTTTGTGCCTGCCTCAATCACAAGATTTCCAAATTTAGTACCGAATCCTTTTCTCACCAAGGACAACGCGACTCTTTCTTCAAGAGCTATACGAAGCGGCCGAACACCAGCTATCACAGGGAGCGCATCGGTTGACACAGTTCTATACGCCCGTGCCACGCCGATGAGCACACTGCGCCGGGCTCTTCCTACAATATTCAAATCTTTTTCCGTCGCTAGGTCGTACCACGCTCTAGCGGCATAAGTTGCTTTCGCAACAAAAACTCCCTGATATATAGTTCTCAAAGTATTACTATTCAAACCCCACTTGCTTTCGGCAAGTCTAGCAAGTTTATGAAAGAGGCTTCTCAGCGACTCCGACATTTTTTCGCAATGGGTCTGCACCTTCATTTCCTCTCCATAGTGTACTCCCAGCAGCTTGAATTTCGTGACGTACTTGATTGTCTTTCCATTTAGTTTTATGATCGGTCTACGCCTTTCCGAACAATCTATAGTTTTCTTATTTCTACTCCGCATGCTCGTCTTATCCCTTCGAACGCGCTTATATTTAATCACGCTTGCTAGCTGACTAAACGGCTTAAGAGACTTGGGTACAAATTTGACGTACATGATAGCCGTCTTGGCTCATTATTTCGGAGAGTGGCATGGGTATGCTGAAAATCTCAACATGCAAAGAGCGAAGGAAGGGATTTTCGCAACACAAAAAAAAACTTAAAAGAAACACTTTTAGTAACAAATAATCAATTATTTATATTCAAATAATGGGATTGAATAAAACAGAACTTTCACATATAAACGTAATCCGCACATAGCGACGCGACCAAGATAAACAGTGTTATATATATAAAAAAAAGGTATTACATATTAAAAAAATAGATTGTTAATTTTCCACGACCGCAAAATTTACAAGAAACCCCTAAGCGATAAGCAAACAGTTTAGGTTAAACACGATTCTCAATTACATTTTAAAAGAAAGTGACGCAACAAACGAATTAACCCCGAGCAGCCATTTTCATATCACAAGCCGTGAAATTCACAAGAAGCACATCAGCGATAAACAAGCATTTTTATTTAAATAAGCATATAAAAACAGATTCCGCAACAAACAAATAAACATAAAGCCTCCATTTTCAATTGTACATGAGGTTAAGCTCAATCAATGTTCCAACTTTACAGTTAAACATTTTAAAAAACGAGAAGGTCAAACATTTGGAGTACACCAAAAAAACTAAAAAAACCGTCATGTTACGACTTAATAGTTCACGCGTGAGAATAAAATAATATCACTGACGAAACCTCATGGTATCAACCAAATATTCCCGACCGTAACGCGGCAAAAAAAACTAACCCCCTTCAATTAAGAGAAACACGACCGAGTCCGCAATGGAGTAGATTCTAACATGTAAAACACACAAACCGCACTTTGAGCAATTCAGACAATTTTGGCCGTCTTACCTTGACACACAATTACAAGAGAAGGCTTCCTTCAAACCCAAGGCAATTGAGTAGCAATACAACAACCAATGCAGTAAGCGAAACAGTACACAATAACCGCAAGCGCAACGACACGAAGCCTGACCAAGAGTGCCAGCTGAGCAAGATGCTTCCCACCGCCAAGCTCGAACGACGCACAGGAAGTATGTCGTCGCAGACCTTCTTGGCGCTACTGCGCAATGCAACCCGCACCGGTTCGCGCCTTTAGGGAGTTTTACCCACAGAATTAGCGCGCCACGTCCATGGCATAGGAACTTCCACCCGCTCTTCTCCGCGTCCATCGGCCGCCAGAAGATGTCGACGATGCTAACCAATGGGCTGCGCTGCTGAAGCCATGTTGAATGGTAGTAGTCGCGGGAGTTTTGAAGGCGGGACTCACATCCGCACTTTACCCGCGTTGTACAAAATAAAATTGTGCCCTTGACCAACCATCAACCGGGCGACACAGCCAGTCCGAACACCGTCGTACTTTTGAATTCCAAGTGCGCCTTTCAATTTGTGTTCCTTACAGCTTCCATCCACGTAACTCGTCGATTTGTCATATAACAGAAAGAAATCCCAAAATACATAAATAAATGAAAAGAAATCCGGTTATCGCCCCAAAAGTGTTTGACCTTTCCGCTTCAAATAAAACAGAGCCTTTGTTGAAAGAAAATACGAATTAAGCCAGACAATTAATGATAAAAGAAAATAACGATGATATAAATAATGTCGTAATCCTATAAAACCCCCGGTCAGACCCCGTGTTCCGTGATAAGCCCTCGCGAAAAGGAGAGGAGCTGCTTACATTTCAAAGAGTCATCAAAAACAAAACATGGAATTTGCAGTTTTACAACTGCAACATTACAAATGTAGTCAACAACTTTGACTATGGCCAGGCTTTGTGTATTCCTAACATAGTGTCGGAGCTTCTGAAACCGTCTAATCGTCTTAATCTTTTCTTTTTTGAGCTGCGTCAACTTGACATTCCGCCACGGGGAGCACCTATAATGCCACTTTTTCCTTGGCATGGAGACCTCACAAGCCCTACCTATCTCTCTCGTAAAATTTTCCGCGTATCTTTCTATATCTATATCTGTTTCTAATGGGGCAATGGACAGAATTGCATCAGGCCATGCTTTAAGGCTCCCATCGAACTGCGGTCTGTCCACCCTCTTGAAAAGAAAGCGTCCAGGCCTCCGTTCGGAATGCTGTCCCATTCTTCCAGAGTTGAATCTCTCATTATTAGAGAATCGTATTTCCATGACCCTATGGTCACTCATCGTGATACTACCTAACACTCTCCACTGTTTAATATGCTCATACATATTTCGGGATACGAGTGTCAAATCTATATAGGTCTCATTGCTACCGTGACAATAAGTAGCTAACTGAGCAGGGTCATTGAGTAGTCTCAAATCATACTGCCCGATGAACTCTTCTACCGCCAAGCCCTCCTCGTCACTAACGCTGCCTACCCAAGACGGGGATTTCGCGTTAGCATCCATCGAAATAATAAACCGTTCACCCCTCAACTCTCTAAGGACTGAACCCAGATGGTTGAGGTGCGGCTCAATCGGATCCGCAAACTGAAAATAGCATGAGATCGCTTAGAAAGAGCCACACGGTGCGGTCACCTGAGCACAGACACAATGCTCTGTGGTGAGGTGACGCAGTACGGTCATATTCACATTTTCCTGAAGCGCCATGATGGCCGCCTTGGGCGAACCCTCGGCGCAAACCACCTTGGCCAATAATCCTAAACCAGCAATTCCACTCTGTGCACAAAGATAGGGCTCTTGCATAAGAAGCAAGTCAACCCCGTGCTTTACTACTTCTTCCCTAATTTCGCCAGTAACCTTAGTGTCGTGATTCAAGTTATGTTGCCATAAAATGAATTCACTTCCTGCCCTAAGTCTAGTTCTAACCCTTTTCGAGGCGGATTTATCAAAACACCTAACCAATTCAACAGGGTAGCTGTCCGACAGCCTGGAGGCAATTCCAGACTTGGAGCAGCATGATTTGGCATTTTGAACAAGAACTCGTGGTAGCACCCAGTCACACCTTACACAACGCACGAAGCAGGTTTCGAGTTGTTTGGTTAAAGAATGCATTTTTGTTCCCACGAGTATTTGCGGAAATAAAAGACACAGAGGAGCGCAGAGCCGCATGCGCCCCCCGGGAGAATTGTATCAATTAAGATTACGGGTAGGCAGGCCCCCAACCCACCATCCGACTCCGTACGAGCAGATACCGTCCATCTACCATACATCCCATCCTCACGGAGCGACAACTAGAGATTAGGCTTAGTTGATCGCAACTCGGCCATATCCCTCACCTATCTATTACAGAAAATTTACATAAGTAGCTCGTCCATCCTATCAGCTCATCAGATAGTACAAGTACTATCACCAGCCTCTGTTTTTCAACATCGGAAATCCGAAGTGTCATCGGCAAAGCGCTTTCCCAAACGGAGACAATTCATTTAAAAGCCACGTTGCCGGCCGACTGGCGAGATTACTCCCCGTTAGAGGAGCAGCTCACCCGTAACACGATACGGAACTTTTCCAGGCTACCATTGGGTACACGCAAAACGCAAAATTGACGACGCGCTCCGACTCTTGTGCACATTTCTCATCAGAGCCTTTGCTCGATAGACCCGCACAATAGCTTTCGTCACTACCACACCGCGACGCGCCATTACCATTATCTCTTGTGCGCAGACGACTTCCGGTCGCAGGCTCCTCCTGGCTCCTCCGGGCTCCTCGAAGCACGGCGAGTTTTGGGCACGTCTGAGTGTGGTCCTGTATGGCAGAGAAAACCAGGGACCCAATTAGCCGCTGTTTCCTTCTCTCCCAAAAATTAGAAGGGCATACAACGTTGACGTCCACCACCGCGAGAAGGTTTGGGTTTGGTACACCGTCAGGGTAGCGCCCTAAAAACTAGGGCGTGCCCTTGGCAGTGTTTTCGGTGGACAGTCCGATAGAGACACTAGGTCTTGCGTTGATATGTACGATCAAGAGCTTCGTTGGGCGAACCAACCTTCCAGCTCTCCCTGTACGCGAGGGACGCGCTGCCCAGGCTAGCCACCATTAAGGAAACGGTTATAGAAAAACCACTCGCAAATTTCGCAAAGAAACATGATAAAGGTTTCAATACGAAATCAGACCGAGCTAAGAAGACCAAGGCGCCTCACCTGAGGGGAGCAGATTAGCCACTTACAGGTCCACGAATGAACCTGGAAGTGTTACCAGCAGGGACCTCGCGGAAGACCTGCTCCTAGTTGCTCATGCCCAAGGGATAGGGGGGAATGGGAAGGGAAGGATAGGGTATTAGCCACTTCGCCTTAGTTCCGAAGAGCACCTTCATACTCTTCTCCCAGTCACTGGCCTTCCTTCACTGGTCGGTTATTCGAATTATTTCTTTCAGTGTTAAATAGACTTCTCCATTAACCTGTGACTGCTCACGGTCGAGGTACTTACGTAAACCTCTTCCAGTATCCCACTGGTCGGATGGGCTGCACCAAGGCCGCTGCTTTATTTGCAGAGTCAATCCACACGTAGGCCTTAGCCTAGGCATGGATTTGCTCATAATGTGTGGGTATTTTCGTCATCGCTATACTTGTAGCTTTCTGTATATCCCTATCTGACTTTATTCATTGCCGACTCTCACGACGCGCCATTACCATTATCTCTTGATTGAATCCTCACAACGGAGACACTCGAGTTTTGGACGCGACCAAGGGCGGCCTTGCACAGCATCGTGGCACAAGGCACCACTCCCAACGTCAAGTGAATGCATCCACTAACCTTTGATTGGTAACGGTCGGGCGACTTTCGTTCGACCCTTCCAGTTATACACACTGGTCAGACGTTCAAGAGTGTCACTGAGTCCTCTCGTCCTTTCGTTGTTAGTCACTAGGGAGTCCGCTACAGGGACAGTAGTTCTCGATGAGACTTCGAAAGATTTCTCTTTCTTCCAGTGTTAAGCAGATTCCTCTGCTAACATGTGACTGGAAACGGCCGAGGCCCTCTCGGCTTACGTACGCACATACGTGCGGAACCTCTTCCAGAAAATCTCTGGTCGGATATTCAATACCTTAATCCAGTTAGCCGCTGTCGCCCTTCCTCCCAGAGGGATAAGGGTAAACAAACGTTGCCACCACGGCACCACGTTGAGGTTGGATTCAGTACACCACCAGGGTGGCGCCCTAGAACTAGGGCGTGCCGTTGGCAGTGGTTTCGCCATGGAGTCAGATAGGGACAATTAGATCCTGCGTTAATCTCACGATTAAAAGCTTTCGTCTACCGAATAGACTTTGCAGCTCTCCCTCTGCGCGTGGGACGCTCTGCCCAAGGTAGCCTCTGACAAGGAAACAGTTACGGAAAAATTGCTCGCAGATTTCGCAAAGAACCGTCGGACATTCGAGACGGAATCAGTTCGAGCTAAGAAGACCCAGGCGCCTCAAAAGAGGGGAGCAGTTTAGCTGTTTGCAGGTACACGAATGGACCTGAAAACATTACCAGCGGGGACCACGTGGAGGTCCTGCCCCTTGCTTCTCTTCACCCCACTAGCCCACGGGACTTCCGTCAAACCATGGTGCAAAGTGGAGAGGTGCATCGCCCTTCGTTCGAAGATCACTTTTATGATCTTCTTCCAGTTGCTGGTCATTTTTCACTGGTCAGCCTTTTTCGAATTTTTATTCTTCAAGTGTTAAACGGACTTCTCCATTAACCTGTGACTGGTCACGGTCGAGGCACTTTCGTGGACCTCTTCCAGTAATGCACTGGTCAGCATTCGAAGTGATCTGTCAACCAACTGATTGATCAACGGATCGAGTCTCCCAGTATTAAGCAGATTTGTCTGCTAACCGAGACTGGTTACGGTCGAGGCACTTGCTTAACGCAAGTTAACCTCTTCCAGTGTTAATCGAACTTCTTCGATAGCCTTTGACTGGTTGCGGCCCGATAGCTCTTGCGATACCATTTACCATATCTGATATCAGTTACGATGCCATCTTTGACTTTCAACCAGGTTTCCTGGAATCGTCAGCTTGGTAAGCTATTGGTGCATGGACACCTCTGCTTGCCGGCAGCATCATATATGCTCCGTCATTTGCTTTCATCATTGAAGATTATCTTCTGTTGCAAAGATTTTCGTCACTGCAGTGATACAACACTACCTTTAAACAGAGGTGACTGTGCCAGACCACGAAGGCCTGGCCCAGCACCTAAACCAGTTCTGCTGTGATCCATCCATGGGTGCCTCCGCCAGTTATTCCGCTGGCATCATTGCGCAGGCTATCAGGACCCATGGACCCAAAACCTCCTTTTACATAGTTGGACTTGTGGAGGCTGCGGTGATTGCCGCTTTTTCACAGAAAACCCACCTCGTGGAGGTTGCGGGTGACCGGGATGGGGCTCGCACTTCAGGTTCCCGCCCCGGGTTCTACCTTACCCATAAATGGGTTTCACTTCCAGTGTCAAGCGGACTTCTCCACTTACCTTGAATGGTAACGGTCGAGGATACTTACGTAACACCTCTCCCAGTAAACATTACTGATCACTGGTAAATCGTTCGAAAGATTTTTACCAGAGTTAAGCAGATTCCTCCACTAACCTGTGACTGCTGACGGTCGGGGCAACTTTCGTTAAACCCCTACCAGTTATACACACTGGTCAGACGTTCAAGGGTGCCTCTGAGTCCTTTCGTCCTAGGGACAGTAGTTCTCATTGACACTTCGAAAGATTTCTCATTCTACCAGTGTTAAGCAGATTCCACCACTAACCTGTGACTGGTAACGGCCGAGGCCCTCTCGGCTTACGTACGCACATACGTGCGGAACCTCTTCCAGAAAATCTCTGGTCGGATATTCAAGACCTTAATCCAGTTAGCCGCTGTCGCCCTTCCTCCCAGAGGGACAAGGGTAAACAAACGTTGCCACCATGGCACCACGTTGAGGTTGGATTCGGTACACCACCAGGGTGGCGCCCTAGAACTAGGGCGTGCCCTTGGCAGTGGTTTCGCCATGGAGTCAGATAGGGACAGTTGATTTCCCATTAGTGATCTACGTGATCAAGAGCTTCGACAGACGAATCTGCCTTTGCAGCTCTCCCTCTTCTCGTGGGACTCTCCTACCCCAGCTAGCCTCCCCCAAGGAAACGGTTATAGAAAAAGCACTCGCAAATTTCGCAAAGAATCATGATAAAGGTTTCAATACGGAATCAGACCGAGCTAAGAAGACCAAGGCGCCTCACCTGAGGGGAGCAGATTAGCCACTTACAGGTCCACGAATGAACCTGGAAGCGTTACCAGCAGGGACCTCACGGAGGACCTGCTCCTAGTTGCTCATGCCCAAGGTATAGGGGGAAATGGGAAGCGAAAGGATAGGACATGAGCCACTCGGCCTTAGTTGCGAAGAGTACTTTCATACTCTTCTCCCAGTCACTGGCCTTCCTTCACTGGTTGGCTATTCGAATTATTTCTTCCAGTGTTAAATAGACTTCTCCATTTAACTGTGACTGGTCACGGTCGAGGTACTTACGTAAACCTCGTCCAGTATCTCACTGGTCGGATGGGCTGCACCAAGGCCGCTACTCTATTAGCAAGACACCGGGCAGTTGCATTTACACGCATATTTTCATATGCACGCGAATACAAGAGGCGTAGCCCCGGTTGCTCTGTCGAGGTACAATGTCATCAAATAATTCCAGTACAGACAATCATCATTGCAGTCTTACATGACGCGCCATTACCATTCTCTCCTTAGTGAATCCTCACAACGGAACCACAACGAGTTTTGGACGTGACCAAGAGCAGCCTTGCACAACGTCATGGCACAGGGCACCACTCCCAATGTCAAGTGAATTCCTCCACTAAACTTTGACTGGTAACGGTCGGGCGACTTTCGTTCAACCTTTCCAGTTATACACACTGGTCAGACATTCCAAAGCGCCATCGTCTCCTTTCGTCCCTTAATCATTGATAGTCACTGAGGACTCCGCTACAGGAACAGTAGTTCATCGATGCCGCGCCACTTACCACAAGACCACAACTATCGCTCATACGAGCATCAGCGTTGTACGTCGTAGTCCATTCAACCTAAACGGTGCACTGCCACGACCGCCCCTGCAACGCCCATAAGAGCATTCGCAGGTTACATCGCAATGAATGCTCTTGAACGGCGCACTCCACGATCGCCCCGCGACATGCGGTCCTATGGTAAGAAACCTTAATCCAGTTAGCCGCTGTCCCCCTTCCTTCCCGAAGGAATAAGGGTTCACAGCGTTGCCACCACGGCACCACGTTGAGGTTGGATTCGGTACACAAATAGGGCACTGACCAACTAAGGCCCATTCCCTTGGCCGTGTTTTGCCATGGAGTCAGATAGGGACACTAGGTTTCCCATTCGCGTTTCATGATAAGCTTCGTCAGACGAATCTGACTTTGCAGCTCTCCATCTACGCGAGGGACGCACCACCCATAGCTCGCCACTATCAAGGAAACGGTAATAGAAAAACCGTTCACAGATTTCGTAAAGAAACACGATAAAAGTTTCAATATGGAATCAGATTGAACCAGAAGACCCAAGGTGCCTTTAATAAGGGAAATAGATTGGCCATTTACGAGTGCATGAATGAACCCGCAAATGTTTCCAGCGGAGAACCAAACGGGGAGGAACTGTTTCTAGCTTTTCCGCACCCATTTGCAAGCAAATGAGCAAGGAACCGCTTCACCTTTTCTTTTTGGAAAGTTTTATTTATTGGAGGATTTTAAGGTATATACGAATGCGTTTAACTTGTCTCCTTACGAAGAAGGACCTTTTGGCGAATTTTGCAAAGACTTTGCGGACCTTCTCACTGACCAATTGGCTAGCTACACTCGGCCACACTCTTTGATCGCCCTCCAACACCGACCAGAGCGCCACCCGTTCGTTCTGATAAAGGTGACAATTTAGAAGTACGTGCTGCATGGTCTCTTCAGTCCCGCAATCACAAAATTCCTCTCTGTTGGTTATTCCACGCGAGAACAACCACTGGGCGAAATTCCCATGACCAGAGACAAACTGCGTCACGTAATGATCTGGAGACCAGCGCGAAGCGAATCTGACTCTAACACCTCTAAAGTATTCGAAGGTTATCCGAACTTGAGTTGACAGTCCCCATTGCGACTGCCAGAGGCGCAAAGCCTCTCTCTTTATGTCAAGTTTACATTCATGCGGTCTCATGCCCGCTTCAATGATAATATCCCCCATTTTAGTTTCAAGACCTTTCCTTACTGACAACAATGCGACTCTCTCTTAGAGAGCTATTCGAATAGGCAAAACGCCAGTTATGATAGGGATAGCGTCAGTGGACACAGTTCTATACGCCTGCGTCACACTGACGAGCACACTGCGCTGAGCTCTTCCTATAATTTGTATATCTTTTTCACTAGCCAGGTCTTACCATGCTTTCTTAAAACGGTGTGGGGACAGTAACATCGTCCCAAAATTCTTACAGTTAAAAAACCATTTGGGAACATCTAAATCCAAATCGATTCTACATAAAACAAGTTTGCTTCTCTTAAAAGAAAGGATGCAACATATCAAATTTGACTTGCACACTACCTCCAAAAAACTATTAAAACTTCATCTTTTTCTATAAAACACTCTCAGATTTGACATTTGGTCCACATTGGACCGCATATCATTTGACCAATTCCAACGGATTAAAGATTTTTGCACAGAGAAACAAAAAATAAAATTTGACAAATTACTTCCAGTAAAGCACGCACCATTAACTAGTACAGTAAAAAACATCTCTAACCATATTGCTTACATAATTTTGCAGTCGCTCCCTCCAAAATCCCAAAAGAAGAAATCATCAGTAATTTGGAATCCACAATATACACCCTCCCACTCGAAAAAGCAAATGACATACGACGTAGGGCAGCCAACATTTTACGCGAAGCCCAACTTCCTTCCTCAAACTTAACAAAACAAGAAAAAACAGCTCCTTACTGACGATACATATAAAAAGCTTAAAAAAGACCCCACAAAAACAATAACCAGAAAAACACAAAGCCTCCTAAAAGACTCAAATCTTGACAGCGATACAATATCTAAATTAAAACCAACTAATCCTATCTCCCCAGAACTTTACGGACTTCCAAAAATTCACAAAAACAACATCCCACTCAGACCGATCGTCAGCGCAATAAACTCGCCAACTTACAACCTAGCACGCTTTCTCGCCAAAAAACTTAGGCCTTTCACAGGAAACTCTATCACATACATCCAAAACTCTTTTGACTTCATCAGAAAAATACAACAGATTCACGTCCAACCCCCAGACATCCTAGTAAGTTTCGACGTAGTATCTCTCTTTACAAAAGTACCAATCTCTGATACAATCGATATTATTAAATCCTTTGCAAATTTCCCCTCCAATCTCACACCTTTAATAGAACACTGTCTCACTAATACCTATTTCTCTTTCAATAACCAATTCTACGAACAAACCTCAGGAGCAGCAATGGGATCTCCAATCTCACCTGTAATAGCCAACATTTTTATGGAGAATTTAGAAACTAAAATCTTTAACAAATCCAAGCTTAAACCGGAATTTTGGTGCCGTTACGTTGATGACACTTTTGTCATCTGGAGACACGGACTAGACGAACTAAACAAATTTTTCGATTTCATCAATCAAATACACCCTAATATCAAGTTCACTATGGAAATTGAACAAAACGGAAAATTACCTTTCTTGGACGTACTAGTTTATAAAAGATCTGATAACACATTAACCATGAAGTTTACAGAAAACCCACGCATACAAACAGATACCTGCATGCCTCCTCCCACCACCACCCATCTCAAAAGCAATCGGTCTGCAAAAATAGGACAACTTCTAAACAACCCAAAAGATAAAAAGGAACCTTTCAGTGATCCAGGAGTATATCAAATCCCTTGTTCTTGTGGTAAAGTCTATATTGGAGAAACCGGGAGGGCGGTAAGTCAACGTGTAAAGGAACATGAGAGTAAAGTTAGGCTAAAACATTTCACACAATCAGCAGTAGCTGAGCATCATATCGAAACAGGACATAGTATTTTATTTGACAAAACAACCGTCATCGCCAAAACGTACAATAAATTTCCAAGAAAACATAGAGAAGCAATCAAAATCTTGAAACACCCTAATGACATCAATAGGGACAATGGATATAATACCAATCCGATTTGGCTTTCCGTCCTCCCGGGTTTTTTAAAAAAGACTTGATTGGCCAATCAAGTTCAAGCAGTCCTCACCATGGGGCACTCTGGCCAATGACAGGTATCGTAGAGAATACATATATAAGAATAACATAGCCAGAAACTTCAGTTTCAGGTCAGCCCTGAAGAAGTGAACTGCAATGTTCACGAAACGTCGGCAACATTCATAGTTTCGCACACGATTGAAACCCGAAAAATCTTTAAATTTTAAATTCTAAATTTTAAATTTAAATTTATTATAATGAATCATCGTGAAAGTATCAAATCTATTATTAAAGGTTTCAATCTTAACATTCGTACTTTTAATCTTTTAACGTCAAAGCAAACTCACTCCAATGTTCTACCATCAAGCGAGGCCACTAGGGAGTCGCTCCGGACTTGGAAAAATTAGCTTAGCAGAGTTCTCTTACGAGATTTACGGGTATCAGCTACACTCCCATTGGAAATGCACCCAGGGAAAGCCGCTTGGAGGCTCCCGCCCAGAGGAAACTATTCCTCTGGCTCTGCCGCCGTGGCGCGACTCAACATGTATTTCTACTTTCGAGTCCTTCTTTTTGCCTTACGACTCGCATCCACCTCCATGTCATGATCTAATTCTGACACTTTCATGTATCTATTATGTCCTCATAACCCGGCGATGGGGTTTATTATTTTATTGAGTTTTTTCTCAAAGACTCTAAGGTTTGAAGGATAGATTGGGTCAGCAGGCAGGGCGGGCCCCCCCCCCCCCAATCGAGTAGTCAGTAAACCGTTCGACCAGGGAGCCAACCCCCACCCACTATCCCTCCCCTCCCCTCCCCATTCGAATCGAGATAATAATAATTTGCTTAAGTGTGGTGGTGTCCGTCCCTGTCTGTCACAGTCTTATGTCCTCTTCTTCTTTCTTCTTGATTACCCTTGCGGCGAAATTAGGGAATTCCTGGTATACATCTTCATCGGTGAGGGCTCCTCTATTTTTGTGACTTCTACCTCTGCTCTCCATGTATCCCATATATATATAATTAAAAACAAAGTTAAACAACCACCGCAGGGTACCACTA
>CAKNXH010001136.1:10000-38818 GCA_932178445.1 Andricus quercusramuli | reverse complement strand
CGTCACATCTTGGGCACTTTAGGATAACATGTTCTGATGTCTCCATTTCTCCATACTCACAATTGTCCGAATCTATGAGTTTCATGGAGGCTAGCTTAGCTTTAAAATTCCCATGTCCTGATATCAGCTGTGTTGTATAGTAGTTAGGAATTATCCATTCCATTCTCAGTCTCCTAGTTATTGATGGGAAGAATTCGTACGTGGTTCTGCCATTTGGTGTCTTCTCTCATTCACTCTGCCAACATTGTACCCTCTCTTGCTGTATCCTTATCTTGGCTTCCTTTTGTACTTCAACATTCCAGCCGGATTTACTGCCCCTATCTGTGCTGGGCTCGTAGTTCCAATTTCCAATCTGGAACTCGATTCCTCTTCTTATATAGTAGTTGAATCTACGCTTCTCAGCCTCCAGCTTGATGGGCAGTACTCCCGCAATCACCTGGACAGGTTCAGCTGAAATCGTCCTATATGCTCTCGCTACTCCTATGAGTGCGTGTCTTTGTGCTAGTGTAATGGTCCTCCAATGTTTCACGTTTGGTAAATGACCCCAGGCACGTATTCCATAGGTGACTATTGCTACGAAGAGTCCTTTGTATACTATTTTTAGAGATCTGTAGCCAAGGCCCCAGACTCTTTTGGCAATTCTCCTCAATCCATTAAATAGGTTTCGACTTTTACTGACAATTTTTCTTACGTGAGCTCCAATCTTTGGACCCTTAATGCCGTTTTCAAGAGTTATGCCAAGATACTGAAACTCGCTGACCATTTTCAGCTGCGTACCTTTAAGGTATATAACTGGTGGTCTAGCCTTATCCAGAGATCCTTTGAGCAACATCACCACTGTCTTTTCTACTGACAATTTCATTTTGTGTGCTTCACACCAGTCATCCACTATGTTGATTGCTGTCTGTCCTCTTTTTTGTAGTGTGTTCCTCGAGTCTCCATCTATTTCGATCGCACCATCGTCAGCATAAGCTGCGACTCTGAGACCGGCATTTTCCAGCTTTTTCAAGAGTGCGCCAAATACGGTATTCCATAGGGTTGGTCCCAGTAATGATCCTTGCGGACATCCCTTGCTCACCACCCGAGTAATTTTACCCGAATTTGTGCATATAACCACTCTCCTGTTCGTCAAGTGATCCTGAACGAGCTTAATCATCTGGTTGGTGCTACCAATTCTCTTCAGTTCTTCTACAATATCAGGCCCCCAAAGGTTGTTAAAGGCTCCCGAGATATCCAGAAAGATACCCAACACGTAGATGCTCTCACTTTCTCTCTGACCATCAATTTCTTAACCGCGTCTTCAGTGGATCTCACACTACGGAAACCAAATTGCGAATTAGAGAGACTCATCTCCACACTTGTCTTGAGTCTGCTTAGCATTAGACCTTCCAGAATCTTTCCTAGTACCGGTAGGAGACATGTCGGTCTATATGAGGATGCATTTGTCGCCTCCTTGTATGTGGACTTTAGTAGAGTGACAACGCAAGCTTTTTTCCATTCGTTCGGAATGGTTCCTCTCCTGAGGCAGCCATTGAAGAGTTCTCCGAAAGTTTCTTGCATGCTTTTATAAGCTCTTTTCACCACTACGGCTTCAATAGAGTCCCAACCTGGAGCTTTTCCAGGTTTCATCTTTTTCAGGACAGTTTGTATCTCCTCAGATGTCCAACGATTGTCCAACAGGCAATTAGCCGTTTCTCTCCAATCTATGGTTGGGCCGACTGCGCTCTGGATTGAGCTTAAAACAGTATTCGTTCGTAACTTCTGACACGCACTTTTATATGCGAAGCCCAAAGGAACAGCAGTTGCACTAGAAACATAATCTCGCCAGCTTGAGTTCCTCGTACTGTTGACCTGTTGGTCATATTCTCGTTTCGTATTATGATATTCCTTAAGGAGTGGCTCCAGTCCTCTGCCGGCTTTTTTGGCCTTTTGATGTCTTCTCCTAGCCCTATATGCTATTCTTTTAAGTTCAGTTAATTCTGGCTTCCACCATTTGGTACCAATTTTCCTCTTCCCTTTCACGGGTATGGCGGCGTTAGATGCTGCGATCAGTACTTCTCTTAATTCCCTTGCCATTTGTATTACATCCCATTCAGTTTCGCAGTACGTTATGGTTATTCCTCCTTTGGCCTCTTCAAGTTTACTGTCAAACTTTGACCAGTCAGCTTTATCAACCACGTATCTTGAGACTAATGGTTTATCTCTATCTTGTCTTCTATTCAAGAATTCTAACAATTCTATTACAATGGCGTTATGGTCGCTTGTTGACCACCCAACTTGAACTTCCCACTTTTGGAGAATTGCTATTGCATTTTCTGTCGTTAGGGTGACATTGATATTGCTTTCTCCGTGAACTCCCGAGAAAGTTGAGAAGCGACTCTCTTCATTCGCAACGTATAAATTCATTTCTATGATAAAGTCCTCAAGTAATTTACCCCTCTCATTCAAGGACTTCGAGAACCGCAGTGGGGATTCTGCGTTAGCATCCATACCTAGGACAACTTTCTTCCCTTTAAGAGCTTTCAGGATTTCTTTTATCCTCTCTATATACCTATCTATTCCATGTGAAAACTGGAAGTACGCGCTCACCAAGTATATTGAAAGAGGACCCTTTTCTATTTGGGCACAGACAATGTGTTCGCAGCTCAGATGATCTAGTCTCATGACGTCATCTGGTCCCAAGATAATCTGTGAGCCCAAGCCAAAACTCGCGACTTTACCCGATATGTTATACGGCTCTTGTAGTAACAACACGTCGATTTGCTCATTGTCCACCTGACTTCTGATTTCAGCACTGATCTTAGCACCTCTCTCCCCGTTTAATTGTAGTACTTTGATCCCCTTTTTGGCCTCTTTATGGAGCGCCATAGTTTGTCCTTTGTATCATCCGCTCTGAGGCAGCTTTGTACGCTGGACATTTCTTATCACCTCCAGAGTGATTCCAATTCTTTCGGGCTTTCGTACATGCCGGACATTTAGCCGGTTTTCCAGCTTTTTTCTTCGGGCACTCCTCAGCCATATGCCCACTCTTTGCGCAGTAAGCACATGTCCTTCCTTCGTCTGTGCAGAATCTCTGGATGTGACCATACTGCTGACACTTGAAGCAGCGTGACACACCCATAAAATCTTGTACTCTACAGGCCTCAAAGCCAATATAGAGTCTTGTGTTTTCAACTCTCCTTAACGTCGACCTTATTTTGGGTGATACTTCCACCACCCAATTCGTCAGGTCCTCTCTCCGCCTACCTATCATGAACTTCGGTTTGACGTTGGCTCGGAACTCCTCCTTAGTAACGCCACTCAGTAAGTCCTCATTTTGGTTAAGAATTTTTTCCATCAACTCGTTCTCGGTTATTTCACGCGTTACGTCAAAAATAACGAGTTTAGGGTTTAGTGAGCCCGACCTTTCAACAGTATAGCCGTTCTCTTTCAGACCATTATCGTCGATTATTTTATTTAGGTCAGCAGCTGTGGCTGCCTCTATCACGACACGACCGTCCTTCCTTTGTCTGAAACCTTTGATTTTGAGCTTGCTATTGCTAGGATCTATTATGCTCATTACCTTCTTCTCGGTTTCCTCACTTTTCTCGTCCTTGTTAGCCACAGATCTAATTTACCACTTATTTTCTCTCTTTCATTATGCATGCCTTCGACAAGTCCAGCCAGGAACGCATTCTTAACCGCCATATCCGTGACTGTCCTTGTGAGTGCCCCCACCAGTCTCATGACGTTGTTGATCCTTTCTTGTGACATCTTTTTGGATGTGTCACTGGTAAGGATGGTCTTTATTTCCTGCTCTGCAAATTTGGCATCTTTGTTAGCACTATCCGCATAAACCATGAAATCTTTCATGGGCATTTCCTCTAAGGACTGATCCAAATCTTTCCTTGATCGCTTATTCTTTGCCTTCTGTCCTTCTTCTGTCTCTTTTTCTGGTATTTCAGAGATGTGCTTGTGGTCCTCCCCAATATCCTTAGGACCAGCGGCGGCCATCGGGTCTTTCTCCTGATCGGAACCACCGAGGAGATTGAAACTCCCTTGGGGTAATTGTTTGTCATTGCACTTATCTGCCATCGTTTCAGTTTTATTATTCGGGGTTTCTCTCCCCTAACTACACTTTTGTCTGCCTCGGGTATTTAATTTCCCCAATACCACTCATATCTGAGAGGCGTTCTCCTGTGCGCCCAGGAGAGACCCGCGATGGGGGTTGTAGCCTCCCCACACGCTATAATTTGTATGTCTAGTCTTGACTTGTGTATCCGCCAGATTCCACCCCCTCGCTCTCCAGTCCACTGCAACTTCTTGTTTCCAAAACGTTAGGCGACCTTTCAACTGATGTTCTAAAAATTTTGCATAAAAAAGGGCAGTCGAGCGGCCCTTTTATTAGACTTTTGGACTAGTGTCCTTTCCTTGGTTCTCCTTCAGGTCCCTATCTACATTTTTTATTTTGCGTAGAAATAAAGGCCTGAACTCACAGGCCAATTTTAAAGTTTTTGCTATTCGTACGGAATTTTTTATTTTGTAAGAAACAAAAAAATAAATTTGAGAAGAAGCCATGAGGAGAAGGTTCGAGCAGAGGTATAAGAAGACACAAGGCACACAGGACCTCTGCGATTTGGCCGAACTTCAATGCACGTCAGCCGAAGCTGACAGGCATTGAATCGTTTTCATCTGAGCACCTCGAGAAGGTATCGCCTTGACAGTGGTTTCGCTAGATAGTCAGATAGGGACACTAGGTCTTGCGTTGATCTGTACGATCAAAAAGCTTCGTTGGGCGAACAAACCTTGCAGCTCTCCCTCTCCGCGAGGGACGCGCTACCCAAGCTAGCCACCATTAAGGAAACGGTTATAGAAAAACGACTCGCAAATTTCGCAAAGAAACATGATAAATGTTTCAATACGGAATCAGACCGAGCTAAGAAGACCAAGGCGCCTCACCTGAGGGGAGCAGATTAGCCACTTACAGGTCCACGAATCAACCTGGAAGTGTTACCAGCAGGGACCTTGCGGAGGACCTGCTCCTAGTTGCTCATGCCCAAGGGATAGGGGGGAATGGGAAGGGAAGAATAGGACATGAGCCACTTCGCCTTAGTTGCGAAGAGCACTTTCATACTCTGCTCCCAGTCACTGGCCTTCCTTCACTGGTCGGTTATACGAATTATTTCTTCCAGTGTTAAATAGACTTCTCCATTAACCTGTGACTGGTCACGGTCGAGGTACTTACGTAAACCTCTTCCAGTATCTCACTGGTCGGATGGGCTGCACCAAGGCCGCTGCTTTATTTGCAGAGTCAATCCACACGTAGACCTTAGCTTAGGCATGGATTTGCTCATAATGTGTGGGTATTTTCGTCATCGCTACGCTTGTAGCTTTGTGTATATCCCTATCTGACTTTATTCATTGCCGACTCCAACGACGCGCCATTACCATTATCTCTTTAGTGAATCCTCACAACGGAGACACTCGAGTTTTGGACGCGACCAAGGGCGGCCTTGCACAGCATCGTGGCACAAGGCACCACTTCCAATGTCAAGTGAATTCCTCCACTAAACTTTAATTGGTAACGGTCGGGCGACTTTCGTTCGACCCTTCCATTTATACACACTGGTCAGACGTTCAAGGGTGTCACTGAGTCCTTTCGTCCTTTCGTTGTCAGTCACTAGGGAATCCGCTACAGGGACAGTAGTTCTCGATGACACTTCGAAAGATTTCTCTTTCTTCCAGTGTTAAGCAGATTCCTCTGCTAACCTGTGACTGGTAACGGCCGAGGCCCTCTCGGCTTACGTACGCACATACGTGCGGAACCTCGTCCAGAAAATCTCTGGTCGGATGTTCAATACCTTAATCCAGTTAGCCGCTGTCGCCCTTCCTCCCAGAGGGATAAGGGTAAACAAACGTTGGCACCACGTTGAGGTTGGATTCGGTACACCACCAGGGTGGCGCCCTAGAACTAGGGCGTGACCTTGGCAGTGGTTTCGACATGGAGTCAGATAGGGACAATTAGTGCCTATGCCTTTCAAGTCAAATGGTAGTTTGACTCTACAGGATGCTTTCGCTGGGCGAACCAGCATTTAAGCTCTCCCTCTGCGCGAGGGACATATAGTGTTACTCGGTAGCGAGCCTCTATCAAGGAAACAGTAATAGAAAAATTGCTCGCAAATTTCGCAAAGAAACGTCATAAAGGTTTCAATGCGGAATCAGACCCAGCCAAGAAGACGCGGCGCCTCTGATGAGAGGAGCAGCTCAGCCGTTTGCAGGTACACTTATGGACCTGAAAACGTTCCCAGCGGAGTCCTCGTGGAGGTTGCTGCTCCTAGTGTTTCCCCACTCATTCTGAAGGCAGATTATGCCGCTCAACGAGATGAATGAGGAGCCACTTCGCCAATAACGGGCCCAGTATCAAACGAACTTCTTCGTTAACCGACTGGTGGCGGGCGAGGACACTTACGTGTTACCTCTCCCAGTTCAATTAATCCCACTGGTCAGGATCGATGGTTAAATTGCCACCATCTTCCATTCGCTTAGACTTTCACCCAGATTCCTGGAATCGTCTGACAATGGTGAGTCGGGGTCGAATCAGTCAACTAGTTAGTCCATAGATCAACCAGTCATTAACCGATTCTTCCAGTATAAAACAAACTTTACTTTGTTAACCTTGACTGGTAGCGGTTCGAGGTCACTTTCGCGCTTCCTCTCCCAGTTCAATTAGTCACACTGGTCGGGATCGATGGTTAAACTGCCACCATCTTACATTCACTCTCTGACTTTCGCCCAGATTAACTGGTATCGTCCGACAATGGTGAGTCGATGTCGAATCAGTCAACCAATTGATTAGTGCATCAATCAATTGATCATTAACCGATTCTTCCAGTATTAGACAAGCTCCCTTGTCAACCGAGACTGGTGGCGGTCGAGGGCACTCACGTGTATCCTCTTCCAGTTTCAAGTCACCGACACTGGTCGGGGGCGATGGCTAAAGAGCCATCTACCATTAACTTAGACTTGCCACCAGGTTCCCTGGAATCGTCTAACAATGGTCGTCTTCTACACTTGCGCATGGACATCTCCATCGTCCGGCAGTATCACATATGCTCCGTCGTATGCTTTCATCCTAATAATAATAATTTATGCAAAACCTTTCGTCATTGCAGTGATACGACACCACCTTCAAAGAGAGGTGACTGGGCCGGACCGAAATCCGACCAGAGCACCTAAACAAGTTCTGCTGTGACCCACCAGTGAAACCTTCAGCCACGCGATTTTCCGCCCAGGCTTGATCAGACCCACTGGCTGCCCTCTTAACATAGTTTGACTTTAAAGGTTGCGACCAGAGCTACATTTTCTTTCGAACCCAACTCGTCGAGGTAGTAGTTGGTCGGGGACGGGTGTCCCACTTAAGGCCCTACCCGAGTTCTCCTATCCCATAACGGGTTCGACTTCCAGTGTTAAGCGAATTCCTGCGCTTACCTTGACTGGTAGCGGCCGAGGGCACTTACGTAACGCCTCTCCCAGAATAACGCTCTGGTCGGACGGACGCAACTCCCAACAAGACCATCACTCTATTTGCAGAATGCACCACATCCAAACGTGTGTCACTGCTCTGTATATCGTCTAAATTCTTATCAAAGCTTTCGCTCAAAGGTTAGACACTGTTTTCATCACCGCATGCACGCCCAGACGTGGTTTGCTCTGTATAGTGTCCTTTATCATCAAAGCTTTCGCTCGACAACAGACACATTTTCATCATCGCCGCACCTGCGCCGCACCGTTCCATCATCTCTATATGAAATGAACACTGATACCAGACTAATCAAATCAAGACGAGTTTTGGGTACGACCAAGCATGGCCTTATTCCAAGTTTGACATCGTGTCCTTTCGCCCTTACGCTGTTAGTCACCAAGGACTTCACTACAGGGACTGTAGTTCACGATGACGAAAACCAGGGACCCAATTAGCCAACATCCCCCTCACTTCCCGTAGGAGTAAGGGTGAATATTGTTGCCCATCTATCACCAACGAGGAGGTTTGGGTATGGTACATATTCAGGGTTGAGCCCTAGAACTTGGGCGTGCCCTTGAAAATGTTTTGATAGATAGTAGATAGGGACAATTAAGTCGGATTCCTATCCAATTCTGCGACAGGAGCATCAGGTACCAGGACATCTAATATAACTCTTGCAGTTTGTTCTGCTGTTTTCGTGTGCCTTGTGTCGGTTTTCATATTACCGTGTACCTGCTCTATCCTCAATTTATCCGCCTGCAGCTTATAGCTTACACCCCACGGATACTCATTGCCCTCTTTCGTGACAAAGTTCCTGAAACTGTTCTTTTTGACATAATGCACTGCCTGTCTGTATTGTTTAAGGACGCGTTTTCTGTCTTGTGTTATGTAAATGTACTCTACAACTTTCTCGATTCCTGGATTTTTAGTGTCCCTAACATAACGTAGGAGCTCTCGAAACCGTCTAACCGTCTTTAATTTATTCTTTTTTAACTGCGTTAACTTAGGAGTCCACCACGGAGTACTCTTATACCTCCATTTTTTCCTGGGCATTGATTCCTCGCATGCTTTTACAATGACTCCAGTGAAATTCCTTGCGTATTCTTCGATGTCACTATTAGTTTGTAATGGGGCATTAGTTAGAACTGCATCAAGAGATGCTTTAAGACTCGCATCGAACTTCGACCTGTCCACTTTCTTAAAAAGAAATCGTCCAAGTCTCCGCTCGGCCGGCTGTCCCATTCCACCAAAGTCAAATCTCTAGGGTTGCCACCTAGGCCGGTTTGTGCCGGTTTGACCGGCGCAAACGTCTTGTGGCCGGCTGCCGGCGGAATCGCGTAAAAGCCGGCGGAAATCTCGAAATGCGTCTGCGAAAGAACAAAGTTAAATATTGTTAGAAAACATGTTTAACTTTAAATTTGTTTTAAAAATTTTATCAACAATATTACAAAATAATTTTGAAGGTATACCTTTTATATCGTAGCACGATACTTGAAAACTCTATGATCACTTGTTGTGACCTGATCCAACACTTCCCAAATTTTAATATGTTTATACATATTCCTAGAAACTAATGTCAAATCTATGAAAGTTTCCTTACCGCTGTGACAGTAAGTGGCTAATTGTGCAGGGTCATTGAGCAACCTCAAATCATGCTGCCAGATGAACTCTTCTACTAACAATCCCTTCTCGTCCGTAACGCTGCCTCCCCAAGACGGGGATTTTGCGTTGGCGTCTACCGAGATGATGAACCGTTCACCCCTCAACTCTCTAAGAACCAGACTCATCTGGTCGAGGTGCGGCTCTATCGGATCTGCAAACTGAAGATAGCATGAGATCGCATAGAAAGAACCGCAAGGTGCGGTCACCTGAACACAGACGCAATGTTCTCTCGTCAGGTGACGCAACACGGTCATATTAACGTTCTCTATGTCGGGCACCAATCTGATCTCGAGGCACCAAGCTACCTTGCAAGACAGGAAAATACTCCCGCCGTTTACCCGCGCTTGCTCAGTTACTTACATTTTTCTTTCAAATCACTCGCAAGCCAGCCATGAAGTTCTTGATGCGAAGTCAGATAGGGACAGTGGGAATCTACCTTATTTTTAACAATATTTAGGTGTAATTGCTATATTCCGCTCTTCCTTATCTTTCGATATACCAGCGGATTATACATTTCAAATTATTAACCATTTATACGTAATTTACTTTTTACTTGTGTCCGGTACAAGTTTAGTTTCTATTATTCGACTCAATTAACATTTTATTTTACAACGACTTACTATCGGTAACTTTATTTAAGCTTGAACTTTGACATTAATTTAAATTCTTGATGCGATTTTCCACTATTCAGCGAGATACACTAAGGAGTCGCCCCGAGATTGGAAAAATTAGCTTAGCAGAGTTCTCCTAAGAGATTTACGGGCATCAGCTACACTCCCGAAAGAGTGTACCCGGGGAAAGCCATTTGGAGGCTGCCGCCCAGAGGATTACCTCCCTGGCTCTGCCGCCGTGGCACGACTTTAAAGGTTTTAACCTTCGAGTCCTTCCTTTTGCCATTACGACTCGCATCCACGTTCGTGGAACTGTTCAGTCCTCTTAACCCGATGATGGGGTTCAACTTAAAAGTTTTTATTATCTTATTCTCAAAGGCTCTAAAGTCTGGGTAGGGAAGGATGCCGCAGGGCCGAGCTTCCACCCCACCATTTGGTCAATGAACCCCCTGGCCAGGGTAGCCGCCCGCCCCGCGGCCCCCTCATCTCGCCAGACCATTCGAGCCGAGATTTGTTTATATTGTCCTTAGTTTGTCTGTTTGTTTACGTTTGTCAGTTTTGTTTATTTTCTTCTTTATCTGCATTATTCCTGGAGACTGCTGTCCTCTATTTCTTTCTTCTTCAGCGTATTCACGGCGAATCGTTCAAATTCTCCGTATGCCCTCTCAACCACTAGTTGTTCTCCGATGTTCATTTCGATTCCTCGACTTTCCAGAAAGCTGGCGTATATGTTCCGCTCCGTATCCCATCTCTGGCACTGCAGGATGACATGTTGAGGAGTTTCTAGGTCTCCACATTGACAGTAACCGGAGTCCACTAGTTTCATCTCTGTTGTGTCCCATTCTATTTGCCATCGATCCAGTAGGTCAGTCAATACTTTCTTCTTAGCTTCGTTCTGAGCTTCTTTTTCGCTCAGAGTGTCTTCTCTTTCAGTCGTCGGTTTAAATTCCCAATTTCCAATACGGAACTTGATTCCTTTTCTTATTTCATAGCCTTTCATCCTTCTCTCTGCTTCTAATTTGATTGGAAGCACTCCTGCTAGGACCTGGACGGCTTCTGCTGAGATCGTTCTATAAATCCAATCAGGGCGTGTCTTTGGGCCAACTTTAAAGTTCTCCAATGCCTAGCATTTGGCACATGTCCCCATGCCGATATGCCGTAAGTGACTATTGTTACAAAAAGGCCCTTGTAGACAATCCTTAGTGCTCTGAAGCCGAGACCCCATTCTTTCTTTGCAAGCCTTCTCATGGCATTAAAGAGGCCTTTACTTTTTTCAGCAATTTTTTCAATATGCTTGCCTATCTTTACGCCCATGATTCCATCTCTAGGGTAATGCCTAGGTATTGGAATTCCTTGACAGTCCTGAGTTGTCTGCCACTCAAGAATATTGCTGGGGGTCTCAACATATCTAAGGCTCCCTTCAGCATCATCATGACTGTGTCATCAACTGATAATTCCATTTTGTGCTTTGTGCACCAGTCGTCTATCAAGTTCAATACGCTCTGTCCCAACTCTTCTAATTTGATTCTCGTATCGCCTTCTATGATGATGGCTCCGTCGTCAGCGTAGGCTGTTACCTTAAGCCCCGCTTGTACCAGTTTATGCAGTAATCCATCAAAGACTACATTCCACATCAATGGTCCCACTAGTGAGCCCTGGGGACATCCCCTGTCCACCTATCTGGCTACCTGTCCGGTGTTTTTTCGAATTAGTACTGATCTGTTTAGTAGGTAATCTTGCATTAAGCCCACCATCTTGCTTGTGCACCCAGCCTCTTTCAAGCAGTGGATTATGTCGGGCCACCATAATTTATTGAATGCCCCCTTGATATCTAAGAAAATACCGAGTACATATTTTCTTTGGCTACTGTCTATGTCCCCGAGTAGTTTTCTGACTGCGTCTTCGGTTGATCTTCCCCCTCGGAATCCGAACTGTGTGTTAGGTAGTCTCGCTTCGATGTTTGGCGTGATCCTTTTCAGAATCAGTCCCTCCAGTAACTTCCCTAAAACCGGCAGCAAACAGATCGATCTTTAGGAACTCGGTTTCATCGGGCTTTTATCAGGAGACTTCAACAGTGTGATGACGCACGACTTCTTCCATTTATTTGGAATTATTACAAATTTAAGACAGTCGTTAAGTAAGCCCAAGAGATTTGTTCTTAAAGAAAAGTATGCTTTCTTGACTAACAGCACTTCGATCGAGTCCCAGCCAGGTGCTTTGTTCGACTTCATTCTCTTTATGACTGCAACTACTTCAGCTGCTGTGAACGGAGGCTCCTCTCGGTCATATGTGGCTGTTTCATACATCACGTCTCTGAGCGTTCTTTGTTCGTAGTCGTCTTCGTCTGGATTGTCCTCAGGGAAGAAGTCATCCAGTAATGCGTTTGCTGTGTCCTTCCAGTGGATGGTTGGACCAGTATTGCCCTGAATGGAGCTCAGAACTGTGTGAACTCTCACCTTCTGACATGTCAGTTTGTATGAAAGCCCCCAAGGATCCGATGAGGACCTGGTTACGTACTGCCTCCAGCTTTCATTCCTGGTTTTATTAAGCTTTACGTCATGTGAATGCTTTATGTTGTAGTATTGCATGTGCAGCTGTGGATATGTGGGCGGTTCCAATTTCTTTGCCTTCTGTCACCTTCTGCGTGAGCGGTAAACTGTCTCTTCAGGGTTGTCAGTTCAGGCCTCTACCATCTTGTGCCGACCTTTCTTCTGCCTTTCTTAGGTATGGCCGCTTTAGACGCCTTAAGTAGTGCTTATCGTATATCTCGAGCCATCTGAGTTACTTCGAACCCATGCTTACACTCAACTGCCAGACCAAGAGCGAGCGCCTTGAGGGTTTTGTCAAAATTTTACCCAGTCCGCTTTATCTACTAAATATCTCGAGATAAGCATTTTCTCCCTTTCACTACGAGTGTATTCCGGGACCCTAAGTTCGATTATAATGGCATTGTGGTCGCTGGAAGACCATCCCTCCTTGACTTCCCACTTCCTTAAGACTCTTAGTGCTGATTCATTGGTGAGAGTAATATCTATCATTCAGGCTTTTGGAGAACCATAGTGCGGATTCCGCGTTTGCATCTATCCCCAAAATGATTTTCCCTCCTCTGAGAGTTGTTAAAATCTCCCTGATACGCTCGATGTATGGGTCGATATTTTCAGAAAACTGAAAATATGCACATACCAAATATGTCGATAGAAGGCCCTTTTCGACTTGAGCGCATACAATTCGCTCACAACATAGATGCTCTAACTTCAAGACAATCAATTCTGTATTGAATATAATGATTGCAGCTCATGGTGTCTTATTACCACCTGTCAGGACTTGGGAACCGAGTCTAAAGCTCGTTACTTTCTCAGCAACACTATATGGTTCCTGGAGCATTAATAAGTCTTTTTACAACACTATCATGAAAATGGCGTGTTTTCGTACTTATGATCTGTGTGTAATGTGGCGCATTTCGAACGATGCGAATAAAGAATGTACGAAATGGGGAATGCTTACGAAAAGGCCTCTTTTCGTAAGCATTCCACATTTTCACAATAAGTGAAAGGAAGATAGTTAGATAAAGACGGAAATAGGTCGATGTTTTCAGCGACAACTGTAGCGCGCTCATCTCGCGACTTACCGTGCAGAAATAGGAGGCGTACACTGAAAAACTTCACTTTCGTCCGAATCTGACATTTTCTCTATTTTCGATAATATCACATTGATTTAACTATTGAAGAAAACCGAACAAACGCGTGACAGTATTCAGAAATAAGCTTATAAAAGCCGGTAGCCTCTCCGCCGCTAGGTGCGCTATAGTTGCTCAAGTCAAAGTTGCGGGAAAATTTAAATTAGTTCAAAATGTTATACTTCCGAAGTGTTCTCTTTAAAATAAAGTTGCTAAAATAAACAGGTATACATATATGTTGATTCTAAATTCCTTCTTTTTATATGAAAAAATTTGTTAGTTAAACTTATTTAATTTAATCTTATCGTAATCTTATCATAATTTTAACTTATGATTTGGTTTTTTTTTTCAACCCGCAACTTCGATCAGGTAGCGTTTTTTTACGATTTTCATGATCTTGTTGTAAAAAGTTTCGTGCATGTCTCGTGGTAGGCCCTTTTCTTGACTCGTGCAGTGTTTTGAGACTCGTCTTCGGTTCGGGCACCTTCGGTGCCCTCACCTACGACTCGTCCTAAAAACACTGCACTTGTCACGAAAAGGCCATCGCCTACCACTTGTAATGCAATATACTATTATATTCATTATCTACATAACTCCTAAGCTTGGAGCTTATTTTTCTTCCCCTGCCGCCATTTAGCTGAATTATTCTGAAGGTCACTATTTGGTTTAGTTTGTTAAGCGCCGTAATTGGTCCGCTGGATCATACGGTCCAGAGCCAACAGGTACCCAGGACATTTCTTATCTCCACCAGAATGGTGGTAGTTTTTTCTCGCTTTCTTACATGCCGGGCATGTAGGCTCTTTTTTCGCTTTTTTATCGGGGCATTCATCCCCTACGTGACCGGTCTTCGCGCAGTATGCGCACGTCCTCTCTTCATCTTGGCAGAATTTCTGTATATGTCCGTACTGCTGACATTTGAAACATTTTGCCACGCCCATAAAGTCTTGCACTTTGCAAGACTGGAATCCTATATATATTCGGCAGTTCTCCTCTAGTCTTAGTTTGTATCGAATTTTCGGTGATACTTCTACCACCCAATTCGTCAAGTCCTCGCGTTTCCTTCCTATCATGAAGCGAGGTTTAAAGTTCGCCTTGAATTCCCCTTTCGTGACGCCACTTAATAACTCCTCATTCTCTTGATGCGAAGTCAGATAGGGACATGGTTGTAGCTGACGTGGTTTCAACACGCGGGAATTGCCTGGGGCCAGACGGCCTATAAATCCCGATCTTCAATCCACACCCAATCAATTGGGAAAAAGCTTACTATCCACTATCCTGGTCAACCACTGCTGAGCCATGAAAACATGAATGAGAGGACAAGTCCAAATCATTTAAGTTATCGTGGAAGAGAGGAGAAAGGAAAAATTGTAGCTATAAGGTCCATTCGAACCAAAGCGAGCTGAAGACGAAGTGCCTCAGAAGGAGGAGGGACGGTTAGCATTGCTTGTTAGTGCCCAGGGATGTCAATAGTGACATCCCCAGACACTCCCAAGCAAAGTTTCCAGCGGGGACCTCGTGGAGGTTCCGCCCCCGAGCCATTATGGGCTCCACTTCTACACAAAGTTCTGTCATCGTCACTGTTCGTCTGTCTGGTCCCACCGTGTGCGGCGGTCGCACTCTTTTTGCAGAGTGACGGCCGCCGCAAACGTGGTCAAAGCTTTGTAACCTTTTTTGTCACTAACAGTCTAGCAGTCCTTGGCCAGCGAATCTCCAACCCGATTGCGAGTTCAAGTTCTCGCCTCGGTGCGGAGAATCGCGGGCACTCTGTGAGCACATGCGGCATCGATTCCTCCGGAAAGGAACACTCACACGCTGGTCCGTCACCGACATACATCTGCCAAAGCTTGGCAGAAAAATCTCCGTGACCGTTCAGCAATTGCGAGACGTGGTAGTCCGGAGAAATCCATGTAATGTTCAGTCTTTCCCGGACGTCAGGAAAACACTCATATGTGATCCTGCCATCCGGGGAAGCCGACCATTCGTGCTGCCACAGACATTTGATTTTCATGTCTACGACAGAGGCAGACTCGCCGTCCAGCTGATCCGACTCAATGGTCAGGTCATCAACCTCGACGACCATACCTCTCCGTATATTGTATGACGCAACCCGCTGAGACAAGAAGAGGCTGATCGGCACCTCGCCCGCCAGGACGCACAACGCCAGTAGGGCCTGCCTCTCAGCAGACCGGAATTTTCGTCTGTCATGTGAAGTTGTCAAGTCAAACCATCCGGCCGCGGCGTAACATGCAATGGCTTTGAACAAGCCACCGTAGAGAACTTCCATCGTGCGGTAGCTTATTCCCCATTTTCTTGGTGCGAAGCGTCGGATAGCTGCTGTAATCTTTTCAAGCTTTTCCGTAATTTTCGTGCAGTGTGTCACGACTTTAAGGCCCTCGTCAAGGTGGACTCCAAGAGATCGCACGCTACTTTTGAGCGAGATCGATCTCCCGTCCACCTTGACTACGGGTGCCCTGATGTTCTTGGCCGAGTCATATGCTGGGTTCTCCCGGTTCAACCTGGAACCGATTCTTCGAGCCCTCGAAATTTTTTTCATATGCTTGTGGTATCTGAGGAAAACCATCACCGTTTTTGTCCCAGAAAGCTTCAATCCAGCGTTTCGACACCACTCAGAGATGGCATCTACAACTCGTTGTGCTATCTCTTCGAGGCTCCTCCGCGAGTTCGCAGTAATGATGGCCTGAAGGCCATCAGCATATGCTACGATATCTCGGCCGAGAAGACTTTCCAAGATTCTGAGGAGATCATCGACGACAATGTTCCAAGCACATGGGCCAAGTACTGACCCCTGAGGGCAGCCCCTGGCCGCCGGCTTTGAAACACTGCCCCCGTTCCACGATATTCTCATTTGCCTATCACTGAAATAGTGTTCGATGACGCTGAGGACATTTTGGGGAAATCCACGCTTCTTGAGACCCCGGCGAACCAGAGGCCATCTGACATTATCGAATGCGCCCGTGATGTCAAAGAGTAGAGAGAGCACGTGACGTTCATCGTGCTCATCCACTATCCTCCGAACATCACAGATTGCGTCTTCTGTCGATTTGTGTCTCATGAAACCGAACTGGCGATCCGACATCTTGCCAGGGCCAAGAACGGTTCTCCTCATTCTCGCAAGCAATAGGCGCTCGAAGATCTTACAAAACGCCGAGAGAAGGCATATTGGTACGTAAGAGCGTACTTGGGTCTTATCTTTTTCCCGGCCTTTGGGGATGATACAGAGCTCACCCTCCTTCCATATTCCTGGAAAGACACCCAGCCGCAAGCACGCGTTCACCAGGCAGAGGAATACAGGACCCAAAAATGGCGATGCCATCTTTATTGTGATGACCTCGACATTGTCGGGACCCGGGGCTTTGTTGTTCGGTAATACCCGAACAAAATCCCATGCCTCCTGCATGGTGAACTGCGGCTCGTCTTCTGTCGTCGACATCATCAGGGAGGTGCGCTTCCCCGGATTCGTCCGGGACAAAGGCCTTTATAAAAAAGTCAGCGCCCTCGCGTATGGAGTTAACAGGCAGGCCCTGTTCATCTCTGACAGTGCAGAGTACTGTGTCTAGGGTTGTCTTGTCTGTCTTGATGTATGTCTTGTAGGAGACATCCTATGGGTCGCGATTACCCTCGAGACTGACAATGTCAGTCTGCGGTCCTCGACTTGTCTTCCTGATCAGTTTTTTGTAAATTTGATTTTGGTCTCGATATGCCACCAGCTTGAGGGCACGTTGTGCTGGCCGTTTCTCGCTCTGGAACCGTCTCCTGAAACGCATTACCTTGCGTTTCAGGTGACTAAGTTCCGCAGTCCACCACGGATGCAGCTTGTTGAGCCACCTTCTCCGAGGCATGGACGCGTCACATGCACTTGTGAGGGCCATCGTCATGTCCCGCGCAAGATCCTCCAAATCGCTCCTCTGGTCAAGAGGGGCGTCCAATAGTGGTTCTAGACCCCTAGTCAGGGTCTCGACGATGACGTCCCTCTTAACCTTCTTGGTGTTATACCTAGTCGGGCGTGGACCATCCGTCTGGACACCAATTTGATTGGTGTTATGAATTTTAAATTCTATAAGCTGATGATCGCTCGTGGTGGCGTCCACGCGGACCCTCCAGCCAGAGACGAGTGGGAGTAAATTCCACGTAACCAGTGTGGCGTCAATACTCGATGTCCCCCTCGAGCCATTAAACGTCTCCATATCACCACGACTCAGCAGGTGAAGATCGTGCTCGAAAATGAACTCCTCCACTAGTTCACCCCTGCCATCAGTGGCAGGAGATCCCCAGAGGACGGACTTAGGATTGACGTCCGCACAGATCAGCACCTTGTTGCCTCGTAGGTGACGAAGAACGCAAGCAAGATGCTCTAAGCGACTCGAGGTTGGATCCGAGTACTGAAAATAAGCAGTGACTGCGTAGAAGGACACAGTTGGACTGTGCACCTCTACGCAGACCACATGCTGATTGCTCAGGTGGTCGAGCTATGTCATCCCGGTACGTCCGTCGTGGGCCAGGACGGCCGCACGCGGATCGTCACATCCTTGTTTTACTGCCTTCCGTACGGATAGCCCCAGCGCGACCAGGACACCGTTAGGGCCTGAATAAGGCTCCTGCACGAGCGCCAAGTCGACACTCTTTCTGGAGAAGGTCGCTCAACTCATACTAGACGTTTTTCGCGTTCTGCATGTTGAGCTGGTAAACTGTTAG
Source organism: Andricus quercusramuli (assembly GCA_932178445.1). Lineage (NCBI taxonomy): Eukaryota > Metazoa > Arthropoda > Insecta > Hymenoptera > Cynipidae > Andricus > Andricus quercusramuli. The sequence goes on along the minus strand of CAKNXH010001136.1, from coordinate 20,655 downwards.
TGGCGTGGTGGTGTGTCCCCCAGCAGGCAGCGTATCTCGACCACTCAGGGAAGCACTGTCACGCGAATGGGATGGCATCGACAGTGGTCTGTCATGTACGTCATGGCCGTCCAGTCTGTCCGTACTAGTTCTTCTGTCCATTTAGATTGTCGGTGACACCTCCAATCTGCCCAGATATCGGCACAAGGCCAGCTGATATGTGGGGCACGATTTACTTAAAATATCGTGCTCCACCTTTTTCCCCTGGCGCCTACAGGCCGCGCAGACACGCGTAATGGAGCGGGCAGCACAGCGCCTCCACTCCACAAAGAGATGACCCCTTTTGCATATATCTTCGTGCAGCGAGGGGACACCGAGGCAACCCAGTGCACCGAATCCGACCGTCTCGGGCCAGCCCTGTAGCGAAGCTTCAACTTCTGTTCAAACTCCGCAAAGGACTGAACTTCGACTAGGTCGCTATTCAGGGAGAAGACTGCCGCGGTTATTTCCGACTCGCTGCTGTCACTGGAAACATTATATATCATAATTTCAGGGTGAAGGAGAGCAGGAAGAGAAGCCTGCAGACCTCTTCCGGAGAGTGCGGGGCTGTTCAGAATTTTTTGAATGTCAGCCTGGCTGGTGGTTTCCACCAGCACGGCGCCATTCATCATCTTCTTCACCCCGCAGACCCGGATCCCCTCCTTCACAGGGTCCAGAGTTTCCATAATTGCTCTTTTGGTCGCGTCGCTGTCGACCATGTCCGCGCCACGGCCACCGGCCAGGGGCCTCAGGGTCACGGCTGGGAGAGGCGGACGGCGGGGAGGAACGCGCGCGGAGGCGGAGGCCTTTTGGGCCGGGAGGTCTGTGGGGACACACACCCGATCACCTTTGGCCTCCACATCCGCGCCCGCAACCCCGACCCCATGGCTGCGACCGCCTCTTCTTCGCCTGCGAACGGGAGTGAACTCTTCCGGCTCACCCCCGCCCGAGATCTGCTGCTCTGGTGGGTCGCTCTCCGGGAGCTAAGCAACACTTGCAGGCTTTGGAGGAGCTGCAGCAGTTTGCTTTGGTACCGCACCCGCCCCAACAATAGCTTGTGCGAATGTGGGGGAGGACACAGCACCAGCACGACCCTGCGACGGTTTCAGCTTTTCAGATTTTTTTTTTTCTGGCGTAGTAGGCCTACTACCGATCGCACGGTCGCCCACCATCCCCTAATCAGCTGGTTTATGCGCTATTTTCTTTTGGTGCAATTCCAGAAGGCGACCCTCCAGACGCGCATTGCGAAGGATGAGATCGCCGACAATGGAGTGCGTCTCCCTGAATTTTCCGGTTATGACCGCCATCTGCGATTTGGTGACCTTTTTGGTCTCATCAAGGCAGAAGGCGGCCACATCCTTCTCAAGATTAATTTCGTTGGTCCTAAGGCCTTCAAGGGATGCCCCAGGCACCGGCACGGCCGGCGCCGAGAATGGAATCTCCTGTGCAGGAAGGGAAGGAGGCGCATCAAGCAGCCTTCTCTTCGTATTCCCCTGCCCATTTGCCTCGTCATCAGTGTTTGGAGTAGATGGGGGCCTAGCGCTGCGCTGCCCCCTCCTACCACGCTTACGCGTCATCAAAATCGGTCTTTGCTCATCGCTTTGGCCTATTTCCATGCCGCTGGGCACATCCCGCTCAGGGACGGCCGAAGTGACATCCTTATTTGCAAATTCGTCCGCCCACCCGTGGTCGAGATCATTCTCAATGGCAAGATCCACCAGATCAGTCCAGAGGATCTTAGACCGTGGTTGTACAGATGGACCAGCGCTGGAAACGGTCAGACGCTGAGAGGAGGCACGGGATTGGTCAGATCTAAAAATGGTTTGTTAGGCCTAATTTTATTCGGATCAGTCCCAGACTTCACCAGTACACTAGGGCCACCTCTAGGGCTCACTTTTTGAATTTTTATCCAAAATGGCTGGATAACAAACTTGACCTTCATTGTAGGACACTTGAGAAGTATATTAAAGCACAATTCAATCTGTGATAGCTTGCGAAATTGTTCGTGCTAGCAAAATGAAAATGTACATAAACATACACGCACACCCACATGCATGCATACAGACAGATAGACAAATTCGCGAAAACCTGTTTGTTTGTACTTGTACCGTACTTCTGTACATTGAATCACCTTGTGGCTCATTTGAAGGACCGTTAAAATAAGGCCATTCATTTCTGAAGGTGAGCAAATTTCCACGGAATAATCTCGTGAAATTACAGCGAAATACCAGATGTACTAATTGTTCGTTTTCGTCGCGGAAAAAGATTTTGTAACCTATTTTCAACAAGTGCATCGATATCGGGAGTCATTTCTGTCAGGCCGATTCTCATTAAAGCTGAAAGATTTGTCTCCGTTAATGAAGCACTTTCTTTGGACTTGATGTAATTCATTACAGAAAAAGAACATTCACATTGATAGCTGGACCCAGCCATAGAAAAAAGTCGCAAAGCAAATAATCTCAACTTTGGATAATCTTCCTCTGGTAAAGAAACGAAAAACTGCTCTGCGTACTTTTTCGAATGCTTGAATCGTGAATCCTCTTGGAGTGAACGTAATTCTGATCTTAATTCTTCTCTTTGATCAATTACATTTGCTCCTAGAGGATTGTTGAACAAATCCAAATCAGGTTTAATGACATCAATGTCTTTGAACCTGTCCTGGAATTCTTTTTCTAAATTGAGCAAATCTGGCACGAACTGACGAAAAGTCAAGTCTGGGAACTCTAACCTAAGTTCGTTGCAACTTTTAAAATGTTTCAGCTCATTCCTTTCAAGTTGCAATCTGAAGTCTCGCATCATACTACGAAGGTTATCGATGTGTTACATTAGATGAGAAAGACTCTGTTTCTTTATTTGCATATGGCTATTGAAAAAATTAAAATGTTCCGTTATGTCCGTCAGGAATGCTCGCCTACGACTTGTACTGAAAAAATACACTCGTCAAAAAAGCACCTCTTCTCCCCCTAGGTGCATAATATACTATTGAAATAGATCAATTTTCCATTAAAACGCCAACAAAATTTCAAAAAATATAAAGTATGATTTTTTAACAAAATACTTTTTTTTCAAGCAAACAGTTGCATTTTTACCCAAGAAAGACGAAATTTCTTTTAAAATAGATCAATTTTTAATTAAAAACACAACAAATTTTCTCAAAATATAAAGTAAGACTTTTTAACAAAATACTTTCATTTCCAAGCAAACTGTTGCATTTTTATACAAGGAAGACGAAATTTATTTTAGAATAGATCAATTTTTCATTAAAACCCCAACAAATTTTCAAAAAATATAAAGTAAGACTTTTTAGAAAAATACTTTTATTTTCAAGCGAACAGTTGCATTTTTATGCAGGAAAGACGAAATTTCTTTTAAAATATATCAATTTTTCATTAAAAACACAACAAATTTTCAAAAAATATAAAGTAAGACTTGTTAAAAAAATACTTTTATTTTCAAGCAAACAGTTTCATTTTTATACAAGGAAGACGAAATTTATTTTGTAATAGATGAATCTTTAATTAAAAACACAACAAATTTTCAAGAAAATTGTTGAATTTTCATCCAAAAGGATTTCAGTAGACTTTTATACAGCAAAATACAAATTTTATACAAAAAGTATATTTTGTAGGAAACATTTTAATCTGCAACAAAACAGTGGCATTTTTGTCCAAGGGAGACGAAATTTCTTTTAAAATAGATCAATTTTTAATTAAAAACACAACGAATTTTCAAAAAATATAAAGTATGACTTTTTAATAAAATACTTTTATTTTCAAGCAAACAGTTGCATTTTTGTGCTGGGAAGACGAAATTTCTTTTAAAATATATCAATTTTTCATTAAAAACACAACAAATTTTCAAAAAATATAAAGTAAGAGTTTAAAAAAAAATACTTTTATTTCCAAGAAAACTGTTGCATTTTTATACAAGGAAGACGAAATTTATTTTAAAATAGATCAATTTTTCATTAAAATACAACAAATTTTCAAGAAAATTGTTGAATTTTCATCCAACAGGATTTCAATAGACTTTTATACAGCAAAATACAAGTTTTAAACAAAAAGTATATTTTGTAGGAAACATTTGAATTTTCAACAAAACAGTTGCATTTTCGTCCAAGAGAGATGCAATATTTCTACTAAAAAAAGATGAACTTTTAAATTCAAGACATATTTTCAGAAAAAATATTTTTCATCCAAAAAATATTGAAGTTGACTTATTAGCAGCAAAATATGAATTTCAAACAAAAAGTTAATGTTATTCCAAAAGAGTTGAATTTTCAACCAACAAAAAAGGCGACTTTTTAACCAAACAGTTGAATTTGCACAAAAAAATGAAATCTTTTTGAGAAAATTGTTAAACTTTCAATGAAATAATAGCATTTATAACTAAAGATGCAATGAACCCCTTTTCAAACAAGTGTGGGCTGTCTATACTGTGCAGCCACCCTTCAATTGTTAACAGCATTTCAGAAATAAATCATATGTAATAGGAAAGCTGTACATATTATACGACTTGCACATATGAATATTGATATTTAAATTACCTTTTTCTTTTTATTTGCAATCCGTTGTCAGTATTCATTTCTTCACACAAACTTGAGACAAATGTAAATTTCAGATACCCGACTGTTCCCGACGTAGGTATCTTCAAAAGTGATGGAACAATGTTATTGAATTTAGTTTCTTCTATTCACTTTTCCTTTTTGCTTTGTTTCTTGCAAGAGAAATCCGTAAATCCTTAAGCTTCAGGTTAAAGCTTAACCTGCTAAGACCCACTGGGAACTTCAGTTCCCAAAAATGCGTTAAGATGCACCTGATAGTTATCAGTGTTATACATACAAAGTGAACCTACCTAGGATACGGGAGAGTCATTAACGCTCAGTTTCAGCAGTTTCACATCTAAAATGTACTTACTGCACAATATATCTTTAAATCAATTTGAAAAAGTCTACTCTGAGCGCAGAGGACGCAATTCCCGTAAAACATAAACCTTTTTTGTGAGAGACAACGCAGAGAAATTTTCTACTTTATGAAGTTTATTGCAAAATAGAGAATGTTAAGGCCTTTTTTAAATTATATAACTGTATTGCAAGAAACTCACAATCAATGTATGAACTATTATGACTTCAACATTTTATACAATATCGGCTTGTATTTTGCAAAGAATTTTGTTCCTGTAAAGTATAATGTAATAATATAATTACGATTCATGTTTTTCAATTGTTGCATTATTAATAAAATCATATTCCTGTAAAAAAAATTACATTTTTCACCGCAGGGTGTTAGTAAACGTTTCTGTTTCATTTGAGGTTCATTTACCAGCATTCAAATAAAAAAATTATATTTCAACTTAGTCGCCCCAAAGCACATACTTTAAAACGTATCTGCGATCCTGGGTTCGTCAACTACGTCACGCGGCACGTGCCACGAACCATTACCACGCCCTTCTAGAAGCAAGTAGAGGCCCCTGGTGGTGGAAACGGAACATGTGGTGAATGAGCAGTTTTCCCCAGGTTGGGCAGGCCTGCCCTAGAACATATTGCTCCTCGCAGGAATCAATCATGCTCCTAAAATCAATCAAAGCGTCCTCAGTAGATCGCCCAGTTCTGAAGCCGAACTGTCTGTCTGAAAGCTTTTCATCAGTCAGGACAGTTTTATTTAGTTTTTTCAGTACCAACTTTTGAAGCAGCTTTCCGAATACACACAACAAACATATAGGCCTCTACGAACGCGGATCTAACTTATCTTTGCCACCCCCCTTATAAAGTGCTCGGAGTAATCCCTGCTTCCAGACAGCCGGGAAAACACCGTTTCTTAGGCACGCATTCATTAACTTAACCAGCACGCCTTCCACGATCGAGCAGGGCATCTTCAGTACTTCAACTTCTACCAAGTCGAGTCCTGGAGCCTTTCCATTTGGCAGAGCCCAGGATTTTAAAACCAGGATATTTAAAATAGTATTTGCAGTTTCTTCTGCAGTTTTCGTGTACCCTGTTTGTGTTTTCATGTTTCCGTGTACCTGCGCTACCCGAAGCTTATCAGCTTGTAGTTTGTAATTAAAATTCCATGGGTTATCATTTCCCTTTCTGTTATAAACTTCCTAAAACTACTTTTCTTTGCGTTGTGTACTGATTTCTTGTAGTGTTTTAGGACACGCTTGCGGTCCTGTGTAGTGTAAATGTAGTCAACAACTTTGACTATGTCCGGGCTTCGTGTATTCCTAACATAGTGTCGGAGCTTTTGAAACCGTCTAATCCTCTTAATCTTTTCTTTTTTTGAGCTGCGTCAACTTGACATCCCAACACGCGGAGCACCTATAATGCCACTTTTTCCTTGGCATGGAGACCTCAAAGGCCCTAACTATCTCTCTCGTAAAATTTTCCGCGTATCTTTCTACATCCGTTCGGAAGGCTGTCCCATTCTTCCAGAGTTGAATCTCTCCTTACTAGAGATATGATATTACTAGTAATATGTTCATACATATTTCCGGATACGAGTGTCAAATCTATATAGGTCTCATTGCCACCGTGACAATAAATAGCTAACTGAGCAGGGTCATTGAGTAGTCTCAAATCATACTGCCCGATAAACTCTTCTACCGCCAAGCCCTCCTCTTCACTAACGCTGCCTCCCCAAGACGGGGATTTCGCGTTAGTATCCATCGAAATAATAAACCGTTCACCCCTCAATTCTCTAAGGACTGAACCCAGATGGTTGAGGTGCGGCTCAATCGGATCCGCAAACTGAAAATAGCATGAGATCGCATAAAAAGAGCTATACGGTGTGGTCACCTGAGCACAGACACAATGCTCTGTAGTGAGGTGACGCAGTACGGTCATATTCATATTTTCCTGAAGCGCCATGATGGCCGCCTTGGGCGAACCTTTGGCGCAAGCCACCTTGGCCAATAATCTTAAACCAGAAATTCCATTCTGTGTACAAAGATAGGGCTCTTGCATAAGAAGCAAGTCGACCCAGTGCTTCACTACTTCTTCCCTAATTTCGCCAGTAACCTCAGTGTCGTGATTCAAGTTATGTTGCCATAAAATGAATTCACTTCCTGCCCTAAGTCTAGTTCTAACCCTTTCCGAGGCGGATTTATCAAAAGACCTAAACAATTTAACAGGGGAGCTGTCCGACAGCCTGGAGGCAATTCCAGAATCGGAGCAGCATTATTTGGGGCTAGCTCCGGCAGTGCATCTAGCGGGATTTTGATCAAGAACTCGTGGTAGCACCCAGTCACACATTACACAACGCACGAAGCAGTTTTTGAGTTGTTTGGTTAAAGAATGCATTTTTGTTCCCGCGAGTATTTGCGGAAATAAAAGACACAGAGGAGCGCAGAGCCGCATGCGCCCACCGGGAGAATTGTATCAATTAAGATTACGGGTAGGCAGGCCCCCAACCCACCATCCGACTCCGTACGTGCAGATTCCGTCCATCTACCATACATGCCATCATCACGGAGCGACAACTTGAGATTAGACTTAGTTGATCGCAACTCGGCCCTATTCCTCACCTCCCTATAAAATAAAATTTGCATTATTAGCTCGTCTATCCTATCAGCTTATCAGATAGTACAAGTACTATCATCGGCCTCTGTTTTTCAACATCGGAAATCCGAAGTGTCATCGGCAAAGCGCTTTACCAAACGGCAAAAATTCATTTAAAAGCCACGTTGCCGGCCGACTGGTGAGATTACTTCGCCGTTGGAGGAGCAACTCACCCGTAACACGATACGGAACTTTTCCAGCCTACCATTGGGTACACGCAAAACGCAAAATTGACGACGCCGGAGACGCCATCACTACCATAGAGAGACCGCCACTCTATATGCGGGATGGCTTCGACTCTTGTGCACATTTCTCATCAGAGCCTTTGCTCGATAGACCCGCACAATAGCTTTCGTCACTGCCACTCCGCGACGCGCCATTACCATTATCTCTTGTGTCCAATTAGCCGCTGTTTCCCTCTCTCCCAAAAAGGAGAAGGGCATACAACGTTGACGTCCACCACCGCGAGGAGGTTTGGGTTTGGCACACCGCCAGGGTAGTGCCCTAAAAACTAGGGCGTGCCCTTTGGCAGGGTTTTCGGTGGACTGTCAGATAGGGACATTAGATCCTGCATTAATCTCACGATTAAAAGCTTTCGTCTACCGAATAGACTTTGCAGCTCTCCCTCTGCGCGAGGGACACGCTACCCAAGATAGCTTCTGACAAGGAAACAGTTACGGAAAAATTTCTCGCAGATTTCGCAAAGAACCGTCGGATATTCGAGACGAAATCAGATCGAGCTAAGAAGACCCAGGCGCCTCAAAAGAGGGGAGCAGTTTAGCTGTTCGCAGGTACACGAATGGACCTGAAAACATTACCAGCGGGGACCACGTGGAGGTCCTGCCCCTTGCTTCTCTGCACCCCACTAGCCCACGGGGCTCCCGTCAAACCATGGTGCAAAGCGGAGAGCCGCATCGCCTTTCGTTCGAAGATCACTTTCATGATCTTCTTCCAGTTGCTGGTCATTTCTCACTGGTCAGCTTTTTCGAATTATTATTCTTCCAGTGTTAAATGGATTTCTCCATTAACCTGTGTCTGGTCACGGTCGAGGCACTTTCGTGGACCTCTTCCAGTAATGCACTGGTCAGCATTCGAAGTGATCTGTCAACCAACTGATTGATCAACGGCTCAAGTCTCCCAGTATTAAGCAGATTTATCTGCTAACCGAGACTGGTTACGCTCGGGGCACTTGCTTAACGCAAGTTAACCTCTTCCAGTGTTAATTGAACTTCTTCGATAGCCTTTGACTGGTTGCGGCCCGATAGCTCTTGCGATATCATCTACCATATCTAATATCAGTTACGATAACATCTCTGACTTTCAACCAGGTTTCCTGGAATCTTCAGCTTGGTAAGCTATTGGTGCATGGACACCTCTGCTTGCCGGCAGCATCATATATGCTCCGTTATTTGCTTTCGTCATTGAAGATTATCTTCTATTGCAAAGATTTTCGTCTCTGCAGTGATACAACACTACCTTTAAACAGAGGTGACTGTGCCAGACCACGAAGGCCTGACCCAGCACCTAAACCAGTTCTGCTGTGATCCATCCGTGGGTGCCTCCGCCAGTTATTCCGCTGGCATCATTGCGCAGGCTATCAGGACCCATGGACCCAAAACCTCCTTTTACGCAGTTGGATTTGTGCAGGCTGCGGTGATTGCCGCTCTTTCACAGAAAACCCACCTCGTGGAGGTCGCGGGTGACCGGGATGGGCCTCGCACTTCAGGTTCCCGCCCCGGTTTCTACCTAACCCATAAATGGGTTTCACTTCCAGTGTCAAGCGGACTTCTCCACTTACCTTGACTGGTAACGGTCGAGGACACTTACGTGACACCTCTCCCAGTAAACATTACTGATCGCTGGTCAGTCGTTCGAAAGATTTCTACCAGTGTCAAGCAGATTCCTCCACCAACCTGTGACTGGTGACGGTCGGGGCAACTTTCGTTAAACCCCTACCAGTTATACACACTGGTCAGACGTTCAAGAGTGTCTCTGAGTCCTTTCGTCCTAGGGACTGTAGTTCTCATTGACACTTCGAAAGATTTCTCTTTCTACCAGTGTTAAGCAGATTACTCCACTAACCTTTGACTGGTCACGGTCGGGGCGTTAACCCCTACCAGTTATACACACTGGTCAGACGTTCAAGAGTGTCACTGAGTCCTTTCGTCCTTTCGTTGTTAGTCACTAGGGACTCCGCTACAGGAACAGTAGTTTTCGATGACACTTTGAAAGATTTCTCTTTCTACCAGTGTTAAGCAGATTCCTCCGCTAACCTGTGACTGGTAACGGCCGAGGCCCTCTCGGCTTACGTACGCACATACATGCAGAACCTCTTCCAGAAAATCTCTGGTCAGATATTCAAGACCTTAATCCAGTTAGCCGCTGTCGCCCTCCCTCCCAGAGGGATAAGGGTACACAAACGTTGCCACCACAGCACCACGTTGAGGTTGGATTCGGTACACCACCAGGGTGGCGCCCTAGAACTAGGGCGTGCCTTTGGCAGTGGTTTTGGCATGGTGTAAGATAGAGACAGTTGGAATTACCTTATTTTTAAAAACAATTACTACGTTATGGTGGGCCGCTTTACCTAGTCTTTCGATATACCAGCGGATTTCGTCTTTTTCTTTTCTCCTATTGTTTAAACTTTACTTTAACTTCTCTCCGGTTGTATTGTTTTGGAGTCTATTTTTCATACTCAATTAACTTTTAATAACAAAAGATTTCAATCTTAACTAGGCCACTAGGGAGTCGCCCCGGACTTGGAAAAATTAGCTTAGCAGAGTTCTCATACAAGATTTACGGGTATCAGCTACACTCACATTGGGAATGCACCCAGGGAAAGCCGCTTGGAGGCTCCCCCCCGTTAATCGATTCATGTCGGGCACCAACCTGATGTCGAGGCACCAAGCTACCTTGCACAACAGGAAAATACTCCCGCCGTTTACCCGAGCTTGCTCAGTTTCTTACATTTTTCTTTCGAATCACTCGCAAGCCAGTCACATTTGTCTTGATGCGAAGTCAGATAGGGACAGTGGGAATCTCGTTAATCCATTTATGCCGGACACGAATTTGTTGTCAAGAC
>CAKNXH010001136.1:0-5000 GCA_932178445.1 Andricus quercusramuli | reverse complement strand
GTCGTGTTCCCCTTTCTTCCCCTGGTGCCTACAGGCAGGGTAGGATGTAATTTTATGGCATTTCACTGCGCAGTGACCACAGATGTCCTGGGTCTCTCGGCAGTGTTTGGCAACATGGCCATAAGCCTGGCATTTGTAGCACCTGGTAATACTCGTGATTGAACGGACGGCGCAGCGCCTCCATCCAATGAAGAGGTGACCCCTCTTACAGATAACCTCATGCAGCAAGGGGGGCACCGACGCGACCCAGTGCACCGAGTCAGACCGCCTCGGGCCAGCCCTATAGCGGAGCTTGAACCTCTGTTCAAACTCCGCACGGGAGAGACCTTCGACTTATGTCACTATTCAGTGAGTAGATCGCGTCGGTGATTTCCGCCTCGCTGCTGCCACCAGACGTGTTATATATCATCATCTCTGGGAACAGGGAAGCGGGAAGAGAGGCCTGCAGGCCCTTACCGGAGAGGGCAGGGTTGTTTAAGATCTTCTGAATGTCTGCCTGGTTGGTGTTTTCCACCAACACGGCGCCATTCTGCATCTTCTTAACCCCGCACACTCTGATTCCCTCCCTAACAGGATTCAGAGTTTCGAAAATAATCCTCTTGGTATTCTCGCTGTCAGGCACACCAGCGTCCGAGCCACCACTCAAGGGTCTCAGGACCACGGCCGGGAGAGGAGGATGACGGGGTGGAACGCGCGCAGGGATGGACGCCTTTTGGGCCGGCGGAACTATGGTAGCAGCTCCCCGATCACCTTTGGCGTCCGTCCCCGCGCTCGCAGCCCCGCCTGCACGTCCGCGAGCACCTCGTCTTCGCCTCCTGAAAAGGGTGAATTCTTGTGAATCACCCTCGGCAGGCTTCTGCTGCGGTGGGGGGTCACTTCTCGGGAGTTGAGGGACACTCATCGGTCTCAGAGGAGCTGCAGCAGTCGACGGTGGTGCTGCACCCGCCCCAACAAGCACTTGTGCGAATGTGGGGGAGGGTGGAGCACCATCGCAGCCCCGCGACAGTTTCAACGTTTCCGGCTTTTCTTTTGATGTAGTACTAAGTCTACTACCGATCGCGGGGCTGCCTACCATCCCCCCACCGATCGGCTCAGTCGCTTTTTTCCTTGTCTGCATTTCCTGAAGGCGACCCTCCAATCGCGCATTGCGAAGGAGGAGGTCTTCGACAATGGAGTGCATCTCTCTGAACTTTCCCGTGATGACCGCCATCTGCGACTTAGTGACCTTTTTGCTCTCGTCAAGACAGAAGGCGGCCATGTCACGTTCCAGATTCATGGCCCTAGTTCTAAGAGCCTCAAGGGAGGCGCCAGGCGCAGGCGCAGCCGGCAGCGCGAATGTATGTTCCTGTGAAGGGGGGGGGGGGAATACAGGCGCATTAAGCTGCCTTCTCTTCTTCCTCCCCCGCCCAGATTCCTCTTCGTCTGTTGTTGGGGTGTGTGGCGCTTTGGTGAGGCGCCGCGAACTCCCCTAGTGCGCAACTTACGTTTGGCACCCGTATTTGGTGCCGGCCCAGCGGGAGGACTAGTGTCCATGCCGCCACACACCTCCTGATCAGCAGCGACCGTAGAGGTGGCCGAAGCCACCTCCCCAGGCGTCTGCCCAGGGACAAGAGACCTACTAATGGCCTCATCGACCATATCGAGCCACGACACACTTGGCCTTGGCGTCGCAGAAAAACCATCGCTGGAAACGGTCAACGTCGCAGTGACGTCATTCCGGGCTAACGTCACCACGTTCGTTGCCGGATTTCCGCGTGGCGCAACTGACGTCACCACGACACTCGCGGAAACGGCCGTCACCACGTTCGAGGGATAACTCCCGAGCGATCCAGCTGACGCCATCGCAGGTCCCGCGAGACCCCCAACATGGTCGCCCGTTACCATGGCAACCCTGTCGCCAGACGATTCTGGCGACTGGGACGCCACGACAGGCGCGCTGAGAGGTCGCAAGGATTGGTCGACCGTAGAAAGACCGCATCTGCCATAATAAGACTCGGATGAGTCTCAAACTTCTTCAGTACACTAAGGGCACCTCTACGGCCTTTTTTTAGGGGGGGGGGGGCACTGAAAAAATATTTTTCGGCCCTTTTTCCGCCCTGGGTGGTCGGGCCGACTCCCCGGACCGCCAAAAACCCACGAACGCCCGGTTTCGTGCTTTCCCAGGCATTTAATGCCGTGGAAAGCACACCAGGCGCTGTGGGTGGCTGCTCGGGTTGAGCCGGTTTTGATTTCTTTTTTTGGTGTCCCCTAGTGCCCGGATCCGTCCGAGACTTCACCGGCACAGTTTGGGGCACACTAGGGCCTATGGGGAGAGGGGTGGAAACAAAGGTTTCGCCCCCTTTCCCCTTTACAGCGGGCTGCGCTGGTGCCAGAGACAATTCGTCACTTATACGTATCTCAACGTTTCTGGTAGTTAATTCGTCTCTAACCTGTTCCAGGTGGCTGGGTTCGTCGTCGCCGTCGAATCCAGTCCCTCTAGGATCGTACTCCATCTCCTCCGGGTCATCAGGAACCTCGTCAGGGTCGCCAAGGAAATCAGCTATCTCGGTTCGGGGAGCGTCCTCGAAAGCACGTCCGCTCTCCACGAAGTCTCGATCGCAACTGTCAGATAGGGACAATTAAATCTCATGCCTTTTATCGTCAAATGTTAATTTTGACATTCAGGAAGCTTCCATGGGCGAACCATCTTAGCAGCTCTCCCTCTGCGCGAGGGACATATCCTACCCATAGCAGAAACCTCCATCAAGGAAACGGTTATAGAAAAATTGCTCGCAAATTTCGCAAAGAAACGTCATAAAGGTTTCAAGGCGGAATCAAACCGAGCCAAGAAGACGCAGCGCCTCTGATGAGGGGAGCAGCTCAGCCGTTTGCAGGTACACGAATGGACCTGAAAACGTTCCCAGCGGAGTCCTCGCGGAGGTTGCTGCTCCTAGTGTTTCCCCACTCATTCTGAAGGCAGATTGAGCCGCTCAACGAGATGAACGAGGAGAGACTTCGCCAGTGACGGGCCCAGTATCAAACGAACTTCTTCGTTAACCGACTGGCGGCGGTCGAGGACACTTGCGTGCTACCTCTCCCAGTTCAATTAGTCCCACTGGTCAGGATCGATGGTTAAATTGCCACCATCTATCATTTACTTAGACTTTCACCCAGATACCTGGAATCGTCTGACAATGGTGAGCCGGGGTAAAATCAGTCAACTAGTCAGTCTATAGACTGACCAGTCATTAACCTATTCTTCCAGTATAAAACAAACTTTACTTTGTTAACCGTGACTGGTAGCGGTTCGAGGGCACTTTCGCACTACCTCTCCCAGTTCAATTAGTCACACGGGTCGGGATCGATGGTTAAATAGCCACCATCTACCATTCACTCTCTGACTTTTACCCAGATTAACTGGTGTCGTCCGACAATGGTGAGTCGATGTCGAATCAGTCAACCAATTGATTAGTACGTCAATCGATTGACCATTAACTGATTCTTCCAGTATTAGACAAGCTCCCTTGTCAACCGAGACTGATGGCGGTCGAGGGCACTCACGTGTATCCTCTCCCAGTTTCAAGTCACCGACACTGGTCAGGGGCGATGGCTAAAGAACCATCTACCATTAACTTAGACTTTCAACCAGGTTCCCTGGAATCGTCTAACAATGGTCGTCTTCTAACTTGCGCATGGTCACCTCCATCATCTGGCAGCCATCATACATGCTCCGTCCTATGCTTTCATCATAATAATAATTATGCAAAACCTTTCGCCATTGCAATGATACGACACCGTCTTTAAACAGAGGTGACTGGGCCGCACCGCAATCCAACCACAGCACCTAAACAAGTTCTGCTGTGACCCACCAGTGAAACCTTCAGCCACGGGATTTTCCGCCCAGGCTTCATCAGACCCACCTGCTGCCCTCTTAACACAATTTGACTTTGAGGGCTGCGACCAGAGCTACATTTTCTTTCGAACCCACCTCGTCGAGATAGTAGTTGGTCGGGGATGGGTGTCCCACTTAAGGTTCTACCCGACCTTGACTGGTAGCGGCCGAGGGCCCTTATGTATCGCCTCTCCCGGAATAACGCTCTGGTCGAACGGACGCTACTCCCAACAAGACCATCACTCTATTTGCAGAATGCACCACATCCAAACATGTTTCACTGCTCTGTATGTCGTCTAAATTCTTGTCAAAGCTTTCGCTCAAAGGTTAGACACTGTTTTCATCACCGGAGGCACGCCCAGACGTGGTTTGCTCTGTATAGTGTCCTTTATCATCAAAGATTGCGCTCGACAACAGACACATTTTCATCATCGCCGCACCTGCGCCGTACCATTCCATTATCTCTATATGAAATGAGCACTGGTACCAGACTACTCAAATCAAGACGAGTTTTGGGTACGACCAAGCATAGCCTTATTCGAAGTTTGTCACCGTGTCCTTTCGCCCTTACGCTGTTAGTCACCAAGGACTTCACTACAGGGACTGTAGTTCACAATGACGAAAACCAGGGACCCAATTAGCCAACATCACTCTCACTTCTCGTAGGAGTAAGGGTGAATATTGTTGCCCATCTATCACCAACGAGGAGGTTTGGGTTTGGTACACCTTCAGGGTTGAGCCCTAGAACTAGGGCGTGCCCTTGAAAGTGTTTTGATAGATTGTCAGATAGAAACATTAGATTTCCCATTAGTGATCTACGCGATCAAGAGCTTCGAGAGACGAATCTGCCTTTTCAGCTCTCCCACTACTCGAGGGACATTCCTACCCATAGTTATCCACCTCCAAGGAAACGGTTATGGAAAAACTGCTCGCAGATTTCGCAAAGAAACGTGATAATGGCTTCAATACGGAATCAGACCAAGCTAAGAAGACCAAGGCGCCTCACCTGAGGGGAGCAGATTAGCCACTTACAGGTCCACGATTGAACCTGGAAGTGTAACCAGCAGGGACCTCGTGGAGGGCCTGCTCCTAGTTTCTCCTTGCCCTGAGGGATAGGGAGGATGAGGAA
>CAKNXH010001135.1:81941-114487 GCA_932178445.1 Andricus quercusramuli | reverse complement strand
GTCTCGAACCAAGGAATCTTTTATATTGTTGCATCAACTTTGAATTATGCTAATGAAAAAAGTTTTACTATAAAAAACCGTATTTTAAAATATTATGCATTACCATAGTTTCCTTACTCTTCAATAAAATGTATTAATATTATAGGTCAATCGATTCGTCTCGAATCAACACATAATTTCTGTTCTTGCATCCACTTTGAATTATGCTAATGAAAAAAGTTTTACTATAAAAAACCGCATTTTAAAATATTATGCATATGCATTACAATAGTTCCCTTACTCTTCAATAAAATGTATTAATATTGTAGGTCAATCGATTTGTCTCGAACCAAGAAATCTTTCATATTCTTGCATCAACTTTGAATTATCTTGAAGAAAAAAGTTTTACTATAAAAAACCGTATTTTAAAATATTATGCATATACATTACCATAGTTTCTTTCTCTTCAATCAAATGTATTAATATTATAGGTCAATCGATTCGTCTCGAACCAAGGAATCTTTTATATTGTTGCATCAACTTTGAATTATGCTAATGAAAAAAGTTTTACTATAAAATACCGTATTTTAAAATATTATGCATTCCCATAGTTTCCTTACTCTTCAATAAAATGTATTAATATTATAGGTCAATCGATTCGTCTCGAATCAACACATATTTTCTGTTCTTGCATCAACTTTGAATTATGCTAATGAAAAAAGTTTTACTATAAAAAACCGATTTTCAAAATATAAAAATTGCCATAACTTCCGTACTCTTCAATAAAATGTATTAATATTATAGGTCAATCGATTCGTCTCGAACCAAAGAATCTTTTATATTGTTACATCAACTTTGAATTATGCTAATGAAAAAAGTTTTACTATAAAAAACCGATTTTTTAAATATTATTGAGTGCTGAAAAAAAATTTACTAAATATTTTTAAAAATCCTTCGGTCAGTTTCAAGATATTAGTCAGGAAAATAAGCCCGCCAAATTTCATCGAATTATCTGCAACCGTTTTTAAGTTGTCGTGTTCACAAAAAAGCGTGACACACGCACACATCCGGACAATTGCTTAGGACATTGTATTAGACATTTTTAAGTTAGGGAGGGTTTAATTAAATGAATTTAAAAATTTTGGAAAATGTTACCATTACAAAGCTTCCTCTATGAGGAAGCAAAAATGATTAAATAATTGTACTTATACCAAAAGAAAGTTGCTATAATCCCTAGAAAAGACTGTGAAGTTTATAACACAATAGGAAAGACATTTTTCTTATGTTTCCTCTACGTGTTTCTAAATTTTTCTATAGAAAAAAGGGAAATATGCCATGGACGGAAGAACAAAATAAAAATAAATGCAGATCCACTGTGTTATATATATTGCTGTAGCACCTGTTATAAGTTTTATACATTAAACACACAATTGGATATTAATATTATATTTTAAGCTGAAACAGGAAAAATCGTGTTAGAAGAAAGCAGCGCTGGCATGAATCAAATACAGGTCTGCAGGACAGCAGAATGGAGACATTTTCCTATGATAAAACAAATTACGAGATATAGCAATTTGATCACCCTCATGAACTTTGGCGTATATGACGTCCTTTCGCACTGAACTTCCTATTTTAAATGAGAATTTTCGTAAAGTACTATATTCAATTTTTTTTCCTCTCAATGCACCTTTCTATTGAGAATGTTAATTTTTAAGACCCATTTTGCAACTGATGTTACTTGAACTGGTATCTATTACAACCACGATTTTAATATTTCATTTGTGAATATCACTTTTTCTCAACTTCAATTTCCTATCGAAAATATTAGTCTTTCCAACTCTAATTAGCAATTATTAAGTTTGGAGTATATTTATAATTAACATGGAAAATAATATTTCTTCGTATCGCTGTGGCAATTGATATTATTTTATCTGTTGATACTGTATTCTATATGAGCACGTCAAAGCAAAAGAGAGACTCCGCAGAGCCGTGAGGAAAAACGAGACAAGTACCGTTAGAAAGAGAAACTCTTACGCGGAATGCCTGAAGACAGATTTGACAGCGCAACGATAATTGTTTCGTTTTTTCACACGAATCTGCGGAGTCTTCCTTTTGCTCTGAGGTGCTCATATTACTATAGAACTATTGAAAAAATAAATGTTGTAATGCCAAGTTTTTTTGTCCTCGCGTTTTGAAACCCCGTAGCAGTAGAAGCTATGCCTTAAACTGAATCCCTTTTTGCACCAGTGGCGACAATATTTTTAAGAATACTTTTGGATACCCCAAATTGACCGCGAAATAGAACTTTTTAAATCCCTTTTAAATTTGCACATTTCGCTGTTCTTATTTACTGTTTTTAAAATAATAATGAGGTGGAAAGTATTTAAAAACAAAGTATTAGTCATTTTACGTTGTAAAGACTGATTCCTACACTGGTAGCTGTGAGGAAAACTAAGTTTTTAAATTTTTTTATCATTAATTTATATTTTTTTAATTGATCACATGTGAAAAAAGTGAAATTTTTGTGATGAAGTGATGTATTGTTATGCACAATAGGGTTCTTTCGCAATTTCAGATAAAATAATTGTAATACATAATTTTAATCTGAACTCAAGGTGCGTTCTAAATTTTTTTCTGTTGGGTCGTTCAACAGGAAAGAATGATCAAAAATTGAAGGCGGGAAAACACTTTTCCAAGATGGTATCACATCTATTTTCGGTAGATTTCCGCCATTTGCTTTTACGAAAAATTCATTTCACATTTTTTTAAACAATATTTTGCAACTTCTATTTTTGACGAGGAGATAACCAAAACAAAACATCGGCACAAAAATAGATATTTGAGAATCACTGACAAATAAGCTGTGATTGGTGGAAAATCCGACCCCTTTGACGTCAGAGCGGCCCTCCAATCGACATCGTGATAGAAAATTCATATTTCAACATTAAATTAAAAATATTAAATAATACGTAAAAAATATTTTATGGGCGTTTTTAAAATTAGAATTTTATAAACTATAAGATCCATTAATTGGAAATGTTATATCTGATTTTGGAAACAACCCTATTCTACTAGATTTGGCCAATTTTATGCCTTTGAAGCGTCTTCTAATGCGTTAGACGAAATTGGTGTTTTTAATTTATTTGAGGTTACGTGTGGCAGCTCCGATCGGCTTGGAAAGGGATTGGGATATAAATGTTTTCGCTACCTAATGTGGGAATCAAAAAGGCGGGACAAAAATGGTATCTTAGATATTGAAATTTTTTATTGGCCCTATTTTGCTGGCGCCATCTTCTAAAATTACTGATGAAAAAATAATAATGATAAATGATCAAATATCAATTAGTTATTCACACAATGTCAATTTATTTTTAATTCGTAATTTTGTTTGATGATTAAAAAAATTACAAGCATCCGGTAATACAAGCTCCTGATCGTTACGCATAATGTAGTTTGTAGTCTTCCTTGGTGTAGGTGGACGCAGGCACACTTGTCCAGTCTAAAGCTCATACCAATCGCTTTAGAGTACCTATTTACCGCTGCCACAAGGATGTGAAGGTCCTCTTATGAAGACGCAAAAGTTCGTCCATGTGTAAAAGGTGGTTGACCTTACATTCTCTTCTGTTTGGCAGGCCACATAGGTATCCAGAGCTTTTACCTCGGAGCGCAATAGATATAGGCAAGAGAGAGAGATGCAGAAAAGTATCAGTTATGACAAATCTTGTCTGCTACAAGACAATAAGCTCTTTTATGCATCTCACTATTTTTGGATGCACCTCCAGGTACTCAAGGAGCTTCATAAGTAGCTCATGGCTAGTGTTATCGAATGCCTTACGGTATTCAATCCAAGTCATGGACAGATTGCGTCGATATCTGATCGAGTCCTGGGTAATACACCTTGTAACGTGGTGGCTAGTCATCCGTTACGGATCCTTCCCCCAGCTATCATGATTTATTAAACAAAACTAAATATTGACCACGATTTTCCCATGGCCGGCACAAGCACAAATTTAGAAATGAGGTCATATTAGAAATTAAGTTAGGATTTATGAAAGCAAAATTGTTCTTTGGTTAACAGGAATGAGAGTGAATTTGTCGTGAAAAATTGTGAGAATAATAGTACCAGATAGATTATTTTAGGGAATTAGAAATTAAACAAATGTAAAGGATTATTACCTAGTAGGTTAGAGTAGATACTTGGAGTAGTAAGGTAAGGAGGAAAGTGACGTCCTGCATTGATTCATGAATCACCGAGTTTATTTTATTGAAGAAAATCCAGCAGGGAAAAACACTGCCACCAACTCCAATCATCCACAACACACTATGCCACCCGCACCACCTCACTCGGCCAAGACGACCACACTCATCCACGGTCGCTTCACACTATACAGCATTACACACAAGGGAGCATCCATCTTGTGCCGGCCGGCAGTCCACACGCCGGAACGGTCCGAATTCCATCGACTTCAGTCCCGGAAATCACGTTAAAGAGGGCAGCACCGACTGGACGGAGAATTTGGCGCGAGCGGGAAGGAACCGGCAAGCGGAGAGGACGCAGGAGATGAGTTTCGTGTCGGCCATCGACCTGTGGAAAGTTTTGGTAGAGAACGATTTTGGAATTATCGCCTGCCTGATCGGACGAGTCCATTTTGCCGGACTGGCGTAAGAATAAATGAATTTTGAGAACTCGTGGATTCCTAAACCAAGGTAGGCGTCATTTTCTCCCTCTCCCTCTCCTTTTTTTTTTAGTTTGTAAGTATAATGGTTGAGAGTTCTTATTAAAAGAGAGTTGGAAATATGGGGTTAATATAACTAACACGGGCAGACACCATGTTTGGTGCGGTGGACCCGTTCTTTGGGAGAATTTCTTTCATAGGTTAGGATTAAGCAGGTTTTGGTGGGAAAATTTTAGTTAAAAATTAGGTTAAGCTCTTTTAGTGTAGTAAATAGTTAATTTAATACTAAATCTGAGATTGTAAATCTTTTGTGGACTGGAGAGTTTCCGGGGTTGTAAGATCATGGTTCGAGTTTAGCTACTCGTTTGTAAAGTCACATATCAAATTTTATGTAACCATTTTTCTTAACTTTAATTAAACTTTTCAATGTAATTTCTTTTAATATTAACTTTCGAAATACTTTTCTCGCCCTCAAAAATCCCTCTCCTTGAGCCAGCTTAAGTAGGTCTACTTTAATTAGGTCGAGTTAAATTAAAAATTTCTGGAATAATTTTGGAGTGACGCCGAGTAGGTGTCTGGCGCCTGACAGCACGGTAAGTGCAATTTTAAAATTACGTTCTATTCCGGCGTTGGCTCGGCCATTTGGGTAACGGTTCCCAGCTTACATTTCGGAGAGGCTGGGAAAAGGGTTACAACCTGTCTATTAACAGTTTCTCCCTGAAACCTGCCAGCCCTTTCTTGCATCCACGTTGTTCAACTATTTCACTCCATACCATGAGACTTTTTGGTAGATTTTTGTTCTCCTACTTCTCATGTTGGCATTATCGGCTATCTGCATAGGTGGTCTTGCTGGAACTGGTGGTATGTTCGCTGGAGGATGTTGCTCTTCTAGATAAAGAGCTTCATATCCATTTTTGGGCAAAAAGGATATTCGATCTCTTCAATACTAAGGCGTTTTATTAGCATATTCCGGGTGCATATTGACCCAACGTTCATGTGACCTCCACATGAAACCTCTTCACGCCGGTGAGCTTCTTTACCAACAGGTAAGGATGTCCCTCCTGAGTTAGTCCTGTTCTGGAAACATTCGCGCAATTGCATAACCTGAGAGTCACAAAATCGACGAACATCCAAGATGCCTCTGCCTCCAAGCTTGCGTGGCAGAACTATTCACTCTACAGCTGTCCTTTTATGCATCCGATGCTCAGACATTATCACGCGGATGATTCTGTTAAGCCTCTCGAGGTCAGTCACGGACCAGGTGACAAAACCGAAGAAGCATGTGAGGAGAGGAATGGCATAGATGCTAATTGCCTTTGTGACGTTCTTCGCACCGAGGCACCGTCAGAATCCGACTAAGGCGACCCTCAAAGCAGTCTCAGACGCCTTTTTCAATGCAGAGCGGAGCTGACCTCTCGCCTGCAATATGCCAAGGTACCTGTACGATTCTTTATCAGTCATCACCTTAATCAGAGCTCGGTCGTCCAGTATCAGTGGAGCATTTATCTCTCCACGGGGAAAATGCAGCTTTCTACATTTGTCTGAACCCAGAGACATCCTGATGTGATAGGAGAACTGCAGCAAGATATTAAGTAGGCTGTTCAATTTCGACTCTAAGCTTGCATAAACCTTTATGTCGTCCATGTACAGCAGGTGAGTGAGTTGAGACACAGCCAATCCCACCTCAATTTAGAAACCATAGGACGTGTTGTTGAGTGACCAACTTAGTGGGTTCAATGGTAAACAATACAAAATTGTGCTGAATGAATCACCTTGGAAGATTCCTCGTTCAATGGGTAAGGCCCGGGTATCCCTCATCACCCCATGACTAAAACATTTAATCCTTGTGCACCACGTGTGCATAGGGTAATGCAGAAATTGGATGACGCGTTGACAGATCGTATATATTTTACGGACCTCGAGTGAATAATCGTGGCGTTCCGAGGGGAACGCCTGTTGGTAGACAATGTAGGCCATATGCGCGTTGGTGATGTTTCGCATGCAACACAATCACATTGTCAATCGTGACTTGGTCCTTGCAACTACAGGATCCTCCACAGCAACCTTTTTGTTTTTCAGGGAGGACGTGTTCTCCTCACAATATTTATAGACGAAGTCAGAAATGATAGCCGTGAGACACTCACAGAGGGTCAAGAGGCAGGTGAATGGTCTGTTATCACTAGGAATACCAGCATCTACCTTTTTGGGTATTATATACGTTACGCCCTTTTTCATAAAAGAGGGCAAGTGATCAGGGTTCTCCAGGCTGTTTTGAAGGGCCCCAGCAAGGGCAGGATGCAGAACCTTCATTTATACCAGAAGCTGTGCACCCCATCCACACGCAGAGCTTCTCAGTTCTTAGCCCTGTTTAGGATACGAGTTACATCGGGGGCTGAGATCGATAGACTATTCATCCCAGGCAATCGTGCAACTCTGTCCATTTCTATGCGGAGCCACGCGTCGTGTCCAGTAGACTTGATCTATAAGTAACTAAGATGCTCGACCAATATCTGACCATTTCCTTGGCCCTAGGTGGTTCACAATGATTTTGAGTCTTATTTTTGCCATCTGCAAGTCCGCGATAGAAACGTTTTTCATCTGCGAAACAAGTCCTATTGTCATTCCTTCTCATGATCGCTCTCTTAACTCGTCGCAGTCGCGCTGACATTACCACGAGACTAATAGTTTGTAAACAGAGTGGCAATAGAGTGGATGACGCCTGAAACAAAGACCTTGGATACTAGTGGGCGTTTACGTTGAGTTTCCCTTAATGACTCTTGAACGTGTTTAAGGTTTGCATGTACATGTAAAACTTGTGAACTTGAACGCTTGTGTAAATATATATGGGAAATTATACTTACATTTTTTTTGAAATGTGGTAGCTGATTAAAATTCATTCTGCCTCCCCGCTTTGTGATGAATTTGATAATATCAATTGCTTTTCCCCATGCTCTATCCGATAATTTACGATATAATCCTTTAAATCCTTCTCGGTTAGTTTCGTAATTTCCAAAATGTGTGGACATTAGCAAATATTCAAAACTAGATTCAACATGAGCATTTACATATGCCTGAAGTTCAGCTTGCATACCTTCGAAGGACCCGTACCTCGCATTGCAATTTTTTAGTAATCTTCCATCTATAAGAATAAATGGACTATTAGCTATAAACATAGAAAATTTGGCATTATTCGGGGTTGAAAATGTTATTTTAAAATTTCCAAAGTTACAATAGTAAAATCATTCAGGCACATCAGTTACAGCTATGGAACAATGCGACATGACTGTTATGTGACAAACGTGTATCATTTGCACTTCAAGTTGGTTGAGTTGGTTAAGTTCTGCTATCTTGTTACGTAACAATTCTAAAATGGTCTGGAAAAATTGTCTCAGAAATGAGTGATATACTATCGACATTGTTTATAGAATTATTATCGAATATAAGTATATCCTTTTGAAATATTTTTAAAATTATTATTAATAATATTCAACTTTTAAAACTTTTACATTCTTAAAACTGAATGGAATAAAAATCTTCACTTATTATATCATCTGAGTACATATTTCTTTTACGAAGGGAAGAAAAAATAAATAAATTGTTTCTATATATTTCAACTTGATATAAGCACCGATTTTTTGTATCTTAAAAACAATATCTTTATCCCCCTTCAACTTTTAAATAGATTCTCATCAGTTTTTGTAAGGGTGTTAGATGCAAGTTCTAACATCAAATTTAGTATTTTTACATTAAACTTACGACATAATTTCAAATTTACAACCTAATCTCATGCGAATTTTGAGAGTAGATCTTGATTACAGCATTCTTAAAGCGGAAAGTTTCATATATAAAACTCTTACAATTTAAAACGTTAATCATCTTTAGAGAGATAAAAGTTTCAAGTTTTGATGAATTCCATGAATTTCGAACATCACATGGCCTTAACTTCAACAAGATCCAAGCGATTCATTAGTTCAGTTCGCTAGAGCGTGCGATACATTACGTTTATATGCTTAGGTTTAGGTTGTTCAGGTAGGGTTCAAATCCCCAGTGTTTTTGAATTTTGAAAGCGTTTGAGCGTGCGATTATGTTTGTAAGTGACCGTGCTACAAAACTTATGTCATATAGTTACAGAACAGAGTGTGACATTTTGGGTCATAGGTGAATCATCTGTGACTCAACAGTTATGTGACATGTTACAATCTGTAATTTAACAGTTACATAACTATTATACAACCATGTTTGCAGGGACGCTGGCTCTCTCAACAAATAAGTTAACAGGGGAACTCCTGCAGGATATAGGCAGCAGACAGACTGTCCGAATGGATCTTCAACGGGAAAAAGAAGAGCTTCAAGCTTTGGTTCTGCGGGTGTTACATGAAATAGAATGATGTGCAATGATACGCAGAATTTGAGTGTTTGTTATTGGAAAGTCAGTGTTTATAATAATTTGTGTAACCTAGATGTAAATAAGAAGGCCTACTTAACTAGACATTATGTGGTTTGCAAAGGTGAGTCATGGCTCACAAACAAATATGCAAAATTTCCGAAATTTGTAGATGACTTTACCCCTTATTACTCCGTGGCTGTCAGCGAAAGAAGTAAGAGTCGTGGCAGTGGAGGGCTAATTACATTAGTCAAAAAATATGCAGACTATTCACATCGAAAAATAGAGTACATTAACTTAGGGTTATTTGTAAAACTGATCTTCAAAAATTACT
Source organism: Andricus quercusramuli (assembly GCA_932178445.1). Taxonomy (NCBI): domain Eukaryota; kingdom Metazoa; phylum Arthropoda; class Insecta; order Hymenoptera; family Cynipidae; genus Andricus; species Andricus quercusramuli. The sequence goes on along the minus strand of CAKNXH010001135.1, from coordinate 105,114 downwards.
TTTCTCTATATATCGGTGATATATATTTTCCTTCACCAGCAAACTCGGACTTTTGCATCGATGAGCTTTAAATTTTTTATTTCTTTAGACAATGTAGACACAAATTTTGTTATAGCTGGTGATTTTAGCGCTCGCGTAGGAACCCTCAATGCCATTTTTAACAATTTTAATTTATTTCCTAATAGATTAGCCTGATATGTTAAATCTAATAAAAGAGGCAAAAAACTGACAGAATCACTGAAATCGTGCAACCTAGTTTTAATTTTCGCAATAATAAATGCAGCCAGCGAATCATGTTATATCAAAAGCAGCTTCTCGAAAACTGAAGCCATATTCTCTCTTCAACTATCAGTTGCGTTTGAATTCGCCGCCTGTAATTTAGAATCGAATTCTTCTTTATATGCGAAACAGCATGATTGATATTGTGTAGCGTATGGAGAATGTTGCGCAGTATATCGAGTAAACGAATTTTTCTTAATTCACGTGATTTGCTTCGAGTGCAAAAGACGTTGTCTATCTGGGTTGATCTACTGATTGTATAATCGATGGTGACTTACAGTCAGTTATATAATCGATGGTGCGACGTAGAGGAAATTTTCTTTTATCAGTCTTTTTTTCAAGTGAGTAAAGTTATATTCCGTTTATGAATTAATGTCGATGTGTTAATGGATTTAGGTTAATCGGGACTAATTAATATTCAGTGCATGAAAAGATAAGATAAGCAAAAGATAACAATTTTTAAATGATAAATTACATCCTTGTATTTTACGTAATATTGTATGTATTTTTCAGATTATTCTTCATTCAGGGTTTGTATAAAAAGTATCGGGAAAAGTTTCGGGAAATAAATAGATTCATTCTAGATATTGCTACGAAACCTTAAGATTCTTTAAAGTTCATCTCTTGAGATTTCACACACTTTTGCCAGCGGCTTTTCCACGACTCGAAGGTTCCCTGGTAGGCGGATTCCGGAAGATCCTTAAGGGTACGCGTGCAAGCTTCTTCGACCCATGGCGGTGTCCTTTGAGGGAGGATGTCACTTTTGAGAATGGAAAAAAGTCTGCCGTGGCCGAGTCAGGACTGTATTGGGTTTGGAGAATCGTCGCGACGCCCTTTTGAGTCAGGTAGTCGGTCACCTTAGAACAGGTGTGAAATTGGAAATTGCATCACAGCAATGCACCCAGCCATACCTGCTCCAAGGTGACAGATTAACTGACGCAAAACCGTATCGCGACGATTCCTCAGCCCCCTTATAGTCCCGACATGGCCCCCAGTGAACCAGTGGCGACCGGCATATAGTGATGATTCGAGAACAAAGAAGAGTTTGAAAAAAAATTTTTTTAATCAAAAAAATTCATATCCAAGTCCTTGTATTTCCACAGTGATTTGGGTAATTAAAATAATTCTTAGACAAACGTCGATGACAGTTTAGCTGATTTGAGTGGTTCGGAATCAAATTCACGAACTGTCACACCATCACCTTTACCAATTTCTCCATATATTTCCGACATGGCAACGTCGGCGCCATCTCTAAATTTGCAGCCTCCTGATCCTTCTGATTTATTTTTCAAACCGAAAAAAATTGAAATCATGGATTGTGCGATTTCAGCGGTATATGTCAGTGGCAAATTTAAATACGAGACCGGAATCAGAGAGGGTACATCTACTGTACTACATTATGGGAGAACATGCAGAAGAAGTTCTTTTACGGATGGTTTCAGAACAAGCAGACCGCATAGTTCATGCTACTGTTAAAAGAAAGTTCGACGAGTATTTCGCTCCAATGAAAATGGTCGTTTTTGAACGCTACAAGTTGAATGTCCGCACGCAACAACTGGGCGAGTCAGTGGACACATTTACAACGTCTTTATATACATTGGCTGAAAGTTGTAAATATAAAAATTTAAGAGACAGTTTAGTTCGAGATCCCATCGTGATCGGTTTATCTGATTGAAAAGTGTCGGATCGATTACAGCTTATGCTGGATTTAACAATCGACCAAGCTGTCACTATTGCTCGTCAAGCTGGGACTCAAGCAAAATAAGGAAAAGTAATTCGTTCGGATTCTGAAGACGCACCACAAATCAACCGAGTGAATAACAATAACCAAGATCGTCGCTACAAGAAAGAGACTAAGGGCTCCCAAAAAAAAAACGCTCTGAAAAATATTACGCTACATTTTATGTGAACCAGTTCGAGAAAGAATTAGAATTTTTTCTAGATTCGGGTGCCGACGTCACCATTAAGTATTTTGGGTTATTTAGATTTGAATACGATCAGCAATAATAAATCGGTTTCTAATAGGGTTTGCGTTGTGAATAATTTGAATAATTGCCTTCTTGAACGCGAAACAATACATACCTATGAATTTTGTCTTATATTTAACAAAATTGACACTGCAAGTACCAAACAATCTGTTCCTCATTATGTTAAAGGAAATTCAAATAAATTTTTAAAAGTTGATGTTCAACGTCAATTTCCCAACATTTTTTCTGGACTTGGTAACTGTAAGAAGGCAGTTAGGATTCCATTAAAAAAGGATCTAGACCTTTTGCGCAATTCGTACCAAGTAGCCTTCTAATTCCTATGTGAGGTTCTCTTAAAAAAGAGTTCGTGGAGATTTCACTCAATTGAATAAGCATGTACTAAGGACAATATATCAAAGGTATCTCAAAGGTAGATACATCACTTGAAAGACTGAAAAATGTGAAATATTTTTCCCGCCTTGATGCTAATTCTGGATTTCATCCGATTATATTGACAGAAGAAAGCCAATCCCTAACTACAATTATAACTCCATTTGGACGATTTAAAGTTGCACGCTTGCCTTTTGGTATTAATTGTGCTTCGGACTATTTTTCCAAAATGTTCAATGACCTTCTACACGATATTCCAAATGTAATAATCCATGTCGATAACGTTTTAATTTTTGCGGATACGGTAGAAAAGCATGATGAAACTTCAAGATTAGTATGCGAGGGGCTTACTAAAGAGGGTATAACATTAAATAAGAGTAAATGAATATTCGGTGTATCTCAGATCGAGTATTTGGGACACATTATTTTCGGAAATGGCATTGACATCAACCCCGAAAGAGCTTCCGCATTTCTTAAATTTCCAGAACCAGATAACTTTGGCTCTTTAAGGCAGTTTTTAGGTATTGTCAATTTTACAGGAAAATATACTCCCAATAGGTCACAGTTATTAGAATCTTTAAACTCCCTACTGAAGGATGGCATTCCATTTATATGGTCCAATACACAACAAAAGTCATTTAACGCTGCAAAAAGTTATCTTTTAGAAACTCTAACTCTAGCTCTTTTTGATCCCGATAAGCAAACAATTATTCAGACTGATGCCTCTAGCTTTGAGATTGGATGCGTGCTTATACAATAAAGTAATTTTGAGAGAAGGATTGTAGTCTACGGATCTCGCATATTTACGCAAACAGAACATCGTTATAGCCAAATTGAAGAAGAGGCTCTTAGCTTAGCATACGGGGCAGATAAATATAAGGAATATATAACAGGGATTGATATTACATCAAAAACAGATCACAAATCATTATTGCAGATTTTACAGACAAAACCAGTAGATGATCTCACCCCTAGATTGTAAAGAATCTAGATTCATCTAATGCGTTTTAGCTATAGCGTAGTATATATACCCGGGAAGCAGCTTATCTTAGCAGGCTCATCATCTAGAAATCTGTAATATAGCCAAGATGACTTGTGCGATGATCTTGAAATCGAAACTTTGATTTCAAGTAAGATTTGATGTTAGTTCACTTCCTACTACAGACAGTCTAAATAAAACCTCAAGATTTCGAAAGAGATCATGAAATCAGAAACAAATATCTGTTATAAAAGTATAAATAATGAATAATAATAAAAAATACATACTAAAAATAAATTAGATGCATAAAAACAAATTTTTACCTTAGAGACAATAATCGGAGTCAATCCTAACATACGTCGAAGCGAATGACAATATTTAAAATTTCGTATTAAGTCAGATCATTATGAAATTGTAAAAAAGTATTGGGAAACTATAGAGTCCAAAAGAAATTTCCCAATACGTTCAAAAAAGTTCACATTTTGTAATTAAAAATGCTGTAAGAACAGCTAGCAAACTAATGTGACGTGAACAACAAATAAATTAATATAAGGCCTGACAAAGTTGTAGTGATAGATGGACAAAAACAATTCCAAATGAAAAGCCTAAGAAAGTTGTAGTGATAGGTTGACAAAATCAATTCCAAATGAAAAGCGCGCTAAATACAATGGGAATTCAATTTAATTGATGACGCTATTATAATATTGATTTACGTTAAGAATTGCAGTTTTTAAATTAATAGATACTTTTATATATCGATTTATGAAAGTTGATTCCAGAATTTTTCTTTTATAAGAGTTTTTTTTTTCCTTAGCAAGAATTTTAATATTAAACATAACATAGTTATTCTTCTCGAATAAAATTTAATTTGGTCATACGGTCATATAAAATGTAATGGATTCAGATGTTTAAAAATCAAAATTTATTTGTCATGTTTAACCGACGTACGTTTCGACCTAATTGCAGGTCTTCTTCAAGGTAATTATCACCTGTAGTGATGTTGATAGATCCTTAAAACATTTCAATTGTAATGTATGTATTATAATTATTTTTGGAGTAAAATTTTTCTTAGTTTATGTACATTTCTGTTTCAAATCTAAAAAACTTAGTCTTCGTTTAAGAAAAACATGATCTGTCCTTTATTAATTATATATTTTGTTAAGATTGAGATTGAAACCTCAAAAATTCAAAGAGGCTTCAATATTAAGTAATGACTACATTTAAAAAAAAAAATGCAATTAGGTCGAAACGTACGTCGGTTAAACATGACAAATAAATTTTGATTCTTAAACATCTGAATCCATTACATTTTATATGACCGTATGACCAAATTAAATTTTATTCGAGAAGAATAACTATGTTATTTAAAAAACGGTCGAAGAAAAATTCACAGTGAGGAAATACTCCAATGCACTGAATATACATAGAATTTTAATATTTTTAAAATCAAAATAATGATAAAAATTCCAAGAATGTTATGAGAGGCCCGTATTTAAGTTACCAATTCTACAATCCCTTTTATGTTCGGATATTCTATTTTTTAACCGAGGACCAGTTTCACCTATATAAACTTTATTGCATCCTTTACATTTTATTAGATAAACAACATTAGAGATATTATCCATTTGTTCAGAGACTTTTATGTTAGTGAAACATTTTTTTAATATGTGATCATTTCTAAAATATACATTAATAGCAAACTTTTGTAACGCATTCTTTAATCTCTCTGATAAACCTTGTACGTAAGGTAATGAAACCCGTTAATCAGTTTGTCTATAATTTTCAAGCCATTTGTTCTTTTTTTTATTTTTAATTGAGCTATTGTAAAGCTCATGTACTATTTCTTTAATGACGGTTTCAATGAACGGTAGTGGATAATTATTTTGTTCAAAGTAATTTTTAATTGGTCCAAGTTTTCTTTTCTAAAATTGATATCACTTAATTTATTACATCTATCAATTAAACCTTTAATTAATCCATTTTTCTGACTAAATTGATGGTGAGAATAGTAATTCAAATATTGACCTGACTATGACGGTTTTTTTAACCAATTAGTCATTAAATTTCCATTTTTACTTTTTGTGATAGACAGATCTAGAAAATTTACAGTATTATTATTTTCTATTTCCAAAGTAAACTCTAGAGATTCTTCTATACTATTGAATGTGTTAATTAGTTCTTGAATTTTATCTGTCGGAACAATAGTAAAAACATCGTCCACATAACGCTTAAAGAAAAGTGGTTTAAAGCTTAATTTAGATAAGGCTCTATTTTCAGCATCTTCTAAAACAAGATTAGATGCAATAGGTGATGAAGGTGAACTCATCGGGCTACCAGAAATTTGTTTATAAAATTGATTACTATATGAAAAAACAGTATTATTGAAAACCGTTCTGACAGCTATTAAAATCTCTGAGTTTGATGTTTTAGTTACATTTCTATGTAATAGTAATTTTTCTTCTATAACATCCAAAACTAAATCCAACGTAATGTTATCGAACATAGATATAACATCTAGTGAAACAAGTGAATGTGTGTTAGGAACATTGAAATTATTAATTTATTCTTTAAAGCTCCAACTATCTCTTATAAATGAATCAGTTTTTCCAGATACTGGCTTCAGGAGATTAGATAAAAATGTTGCTAAATTGTAAGTTTGAGAACCAATAGTAGAGACAATTAATCTCCATTTTAATTCTGGTTTGTAGTCTTCTGAATTTGCATCCACTAAGATATTACCTTTGTCTGCTTTGACAAAGATAAAATCCTTGTGGTCATTCTGGAATTTTGTAGCAATATCTGAAATTTGATTGGAGTTTTTAAATTTACTGATTTTTTTATGATTTGAGATTAAATCTGTAACTATATTTCGAACATTTGATTTTTTATTATCATCTTCAATGCAGTGATGCCAATGCTGGCGTCTTTTGCTACTGCGCTTGCGTTCGGGCCGCGCACTGGTTGGCCGCAGTTGGCGCGCAATTCAAAATTTGAATTAAAAACAATTCTTGTAATTTAAATAAATAATTATTGAAAAATGAACAAGAATGTATATAAATTGTACAACTTGTGATTTTAGGGAAAAAAAATTTATAAGACATATATTTTTTGAATAACAGTTTAATTTCTTCGACTTCCAAAGAATAACTTACATTTCACTAAACATTTAATTTCCGAACTCTAAAATCAGAAGTTGTACCATTTATATACATTCTTGTGCATTTTTCAATAATTATTCATTTAAATTACAAGAATTGTTTTTAATTCCAATTTTTAATTGCGCGCCAACTGCGGCCAACCAATGCGTGGCCCGAACGCAAGCGCAGTAACAAAAGGCGCCAGTATTGGCATCAGTGCTTCAATGTTTTTAATACAATTTTCTATAATGGCAATGATATTATTAGTAGGGATGTTGTTAGAGTTATAAGAAATCCCAAATTTAGTAGCCAATGCTAAGGTTTCAGCTGTTTCATCAGGAATTGTCACATTAGATAAATTCTTAAACCATTTATTAACTTTTGTATAGACTCGACAGAAAAATTACAGAAAACTCGATTGTTAAATTTTTTCATTCACAAGAATGTAGTCTACAAAAATTAAAATTTCAACAGAGGGAAGCTCACATAAAAAAAAATTAATTTATTAAATGATATACTTTTAGAGGAAAAAAATAGGTACAGATACTTAAGAGTTGAGAAATGGTTCAAAAATGTATCTAATATGACAATTCCTGATGAAACAGCTGAAAATTTAGCATTGGCTACTAAATCTGGGATTTCTTATAACTCTAACAACATCCCTACTAATAATATCATTGTCAACATAGAAAATTGTATTAAAAACATGGAAGATGATAATAAAGAATCAAATGTTCGAAACATATTCACAGATTTAATCTCAAGCAGACAAGTCAGACAAAGATAATATCTTAGTGGCTGCAAATTCAGAAGACTACAAATCAACTATTGAAAATCTTTTACAGAATAATACTTGACATAAAAAAGTTAACACTAGTTTCGTTCCGTCCATAGAAGAAAAATGTAATGCTTTATTTCTAGATGCGAGAAAAAAAGATACATAAATGAAAATTTAGCTTTTAAATTAAAAAACCATGGTTGTGTGACAGCAAAAGCATATGCCCTGCCCAAAGTTCACAAACCAGAATTAAAATGGAGATTAATTGTCTCTACTACTGGTTCTCCAACTTACAATTTAACAAAAATTGTATCTAATCTCCTAAAGCCAGTATCTGGAAAAACTGATTCATTTATAAGAGATAGTTGGAGCTTTAAAGAAAAAATTAATAATTGAAAGGCTGGATCGAAGAATGGGACGTGCGCTTGGATCGCCCTGAACGTTGTGCGATCTCCCGAAAATCCCGCATGTCCTGTTCGCCCGTGTTCACATTAAAAAAAAAGGGTACAAATCGTTGATTCTCAGAGAACTTCCAGTGAGAAAGTTGTTCCGTAGGGATTAACGAATAAATCTGCGCAAGCAGCATATTCATTAATTTTGTATATCACAAGATATCACGAGCTTAGTAAAACGAAACGATGCGCGCTGAGGAAACAGTTGCCGTTACTGCATATAGGTTGTGTATGAAAAATGTTGGAAATTTTGCACACTTACTTCAAAGATATCTTGTGATACACAAAACGAAATAATATAGAAGAAATATTAATTGCAGTGGAAACGGTGTTCAATAACACTGTTTTTTCTTTTAATAAAAATTATTATAAGCAAGTTTCGGGTTGTCCAATGGGTTCACCTTTGTCACCAATAATATCAAATATAGTACTCGATTTTGTGGAGGAGAAAGCTTTGTATAAATTGAATTTTGAACCAATTTTTTACAAGAGATTTGTCGATGATTGTATTCACAATAATTCCTAGTGATAGAATTAATGAATTTGTGAAAGTTTTCAACAGGATCGAAAAATCCATACACTTTAATTTATTTAATTCTCATCATCCTTTTTGCCAAAAAATTGGTTTAGTTAAAAACTTAATTGACAGAGGTATAAAATTGAGTCATGTTAACTTTCGGGTTGAAAATTTAAAGTTTATTAAAGAAACGCTTTTACTGAACGATTATCCTCCTTCGCTTATTGAGAGTGTTATTAAAGAAAGGGTTTATGAAATTCATAATGTTTCAAATGACACTAAGAAACAAAAGTGGTTGGATGATCATAATAGAAATGACAAAGTTTTAACTTTTCCGTACATTAAAGGTTTATCTGAAAGGATCGAAGGTTCTCTGAAAAACTTCATTATAAATGTGTACTTCAAAAATAGTAAAAAAATAGAAGATTTTTTTATTAACAAGAAAGATAAGGATTTAAAAGAAAACTTATCCAATGTAGTTTACTTGATTAAATGTACTGATTGCAACAAATTCTACATTGGGGAAACCGGCAGGAGATTAAAGACATTCCGATGATTGTGTCAACTTGCAAACTGAAAGATGGCATATCAATAATTACTACCAATGCATTTTAAATTATTAACCTGTTTTGAATTTCAAGCTTTTTGGCGCGCTCATTAGATGACTTACGTTTCGAGTTTGTTTCTATTTGTGTTTGTTTATCTATATACTTTCCACATACTCTAAGTTTTCTTAATATTCCACTTTCATTTTACAAAGCAGCTGTTCGATTCGTTTCGTCAATCATAACCAACAATTCAAGTTTTGTGTTTGGACATGTAATTGTTATTCGACGGTTTAGCCTCCATTTTTTCAGGAGCTTGAACGATTTTAATATTTTAATGACTTAATTTTTTGACTACTTGAAACTATCGCCGTATGTTTTTTCTCTAAAATGTGATGTATTTTTTTTTTAACTTTTAAGTTTTCTGTGATGTATTTGGCTTTCAAGTTTAGCATACGAAAAACACATTCGTTTTCTTTTGATTTTAGTTTAATTCAACCTTGAAAAAGACACAAAGCCGTGTCGAAACGTCGGTTAATTGTATGGAGGTGGACACTTTTATTTATTTGAAATAAAGGTTTGGATTTTTATTTAGAACGGATGACCAACATAATTTTACCATTTTCTCCTCTTTGAGAAATTGTTTAAAAAAAGAAATTGTTTGAAAAAAAATAATAATAATAATATGCTGCTTGCCCAGATTTATTCGTTAATCCCTACGAAACAACTTTCTCAGTGGAAGTTATCTGAGAATCACCGATTTGTACCTTTTTTTAAAATGTAAACACGGGCGAACGGGACATCCGGGATTTTCGGAAGATTGCACAACGTTCAGGGCGATCCAAGCGCACGTCCCATTCTTCGATCCAGCCCTTCAATTTCAATGTTCCTAACACACATTCACTTATTTCACTAGATGTTATATCTATGTTCGATAACATTCCGTTGAATTCAGTTTTGGACGTTATAGAAGAAAAATTACAATTACATAAAAATTTAACAAAAACATCAAACTCAGAGATTTTAATAACTGTCATAATGGTTTTTAATAATACTGTTTTTTCATTTAATAAACAATTTTATAAACAAATTTCTGGTTGCCCGATGAGTTCACCTTTATCACCTATTGCATTTAATCTTATTTTAGAAGATGTTGAAAATAGAACCTTATATAAATTAAGCTTTAAACCACTTTTCTTTAAGCGTTATGTGGACGATGTTTTTACTATTATTCCTACAGATGAAATCCCAGAACTAATTAACACATTCAATAGTATAGAAGAATCTCTACAGTTTACTTTGGAAATAGAAAATAAAAATACTCTAAATTTTCTAGATCTGTATATTACAAAAACTAAAAATGGAAATTTAATTACTAACTGGTTTAAAAACCCGTCATGGTCAGGCCAATATTTGAATTACTATTCTTACCATCAATTTAGTCAGAAAATTAAATTAATTAAAGGTTTAATTAATAGATGTATCAAATTAGGTGACATCAATTTTAGAAAAGAAAACTTAGACCAATTACAAATTACTTTACAACAAAATAGTTATCCACTACCGTTAATTGAAAGTGTCATTAAAGAAATAGTACATGAGATTTACAATAGCTCAATTAAAAATTAAAAAAAGAATAAATGGCTTGAAAATTATAGACAAACTGATTTACGGGTTTCATTACCTTATGTACAAGGTTTATCAGGGAGATTAAAGAATGTGTTACAAAAGTTTGCTATTAATGTATATTTTAGAAATGATCACATATTAAAAAAATGTTTCACTAACATAAAAGTCTCTGAAAAATGGATAATATCTCTAATGTTGTTTATCTAATAAAATGTAAAGGATGCAATAAAGTTTATATAGGTGAAACTGGTCGTCGGTTAAAAAATAGAATATCCGAACATAAAAGGGATTGTAGAATTAGTAACTTAAATACGGGCCTCTCATAACATTCTTGGAATTTTTATCATTATTTTGATTTTAAAAATATTAAAATTCTTGCTAAGGAAAAAAAACTCTTATAAAAGAAAAATTCTGGAATCAACTTTCGTAAATTAATATATGAAAGTATCTATTAATTTAAAAACTGAAATTCTTAACGTAAATCAATATTATAATAGCATCATCAATTAAATTGAATTCCCATTGTATTTAGCGCGCTTCTTTGCGCGATTTTGCCCACCTATCACTACAACTTTCTTAGGCTTTTCATTTGGAATTGTTTTTGTCCATCTATCACTACAACTTTCGCAGGCCTTATATTAATTTATTTGTTGTTCAGGTCACATTAGTTTGTTAGCTGTTTTTACAGCAGTTTTAATTACAAAATGTTAACTTTTTTGAACATATTCGGAAATTTCTTTGGACTCTATAGTTTCCCAATACTTTTTTACAATTTCATAATGATCTGACTTAATACGAACTTTCAAAGGTTATCATTTGCTTCCACGTATGTTAGGATTGACTCCGATTATTGCCTCTAAGTTAAAAATTTGTTTTTATACATATAATTTATTTTTTGTATGTATTTTTTATTATTATTAATTTTTAACACTTTTATAACAGATGTTTGTTTCTGATGAAGGCCCACAGATGAGGGCGAAACATCACAATAAAAAGGAATTTTTACTTGATTTATTTTTTTTCTAATTGGATCGTGAAACCGAAATAAAACTATGAAAATTGTGTTTTCTCTCATATTTTTTTATATACAGAGAGTCTGCTGGGAAAGATAAGAACGGAACAAGAACATGATTCTACTTGACAGAAGCTTACAGATTTCTCACTTAGAGGTTGTCCAGATAGAGATAAATTATCTGACGAGTTAGTACAATATCATGCATTTGAACACAATATGTCTTAATCAGAAGGATTTCTGCTTCATAATACACGTTTAATTATCCCACCTTCTTTAGAATTGGAGATTATAAACAAACAAATTCAAGGCCACTTGGGTATCAGCAAGTATGGAGAAAGAGCCAAGCACTCTGGTGTATTGGCTTAAGAACACAAGCGCAAAATTGAATTACAAATTGTCTAATTAGTACCGACTACTACTCGCGATTTATCGAGATTGAGATGTTACGATCTTTAACTGAAATGGATATGATAGAGGTATGTAAGCCTATATTCGCATGGTTTGAAATCCCCGAAATCGTTCGCACTGACAATGGACCGCAATTTTGTTCAAAATTCAAAGCTTTTGCACGCGAGTATGACTTCAAGCATGTTACTAGTTCAACGGGATGTCCTCAAAGTAATAGTGGTATTTAAGCAGCCGTAAAAATTGCTAAAGCTCTAATTAAGAAATCAGATAACGTGAATCTAGGATTACTTGCATACCGCACGACACCACTTGAAAATGCTCATTCGCCTCGTGAATTAATGTCCGCTAGGCGAACATGTTCCTCACTACCCATTATAAAGAAAAGAAAAGCAAGCGCGTAATTATAACAAGATGTATAGGTCTAAAAGTTTATCTCCATTAAAAATAGACGATTCGGTATGGATAACGGAGTCAAGTGTGTATGGAACCATATCAAGTATAGAGAAATTGCCTAATTCTTATTGGATACAGACAGAAAAAAGTTGTCCCGTAGAAACAGATGACATTTATTCCCTGCTCCATATCGCAAAGATAGAAACATAACCATCCATAAAGATATTCCCTTTGTAGTAGACGTTCCAAGAGAGTCTGTAGAAAACCGTAATGAAAGAGAATTATTAATCAACGGGTATCAAGATAATTTGAAAGGGCGTGAGCAAAAAGAATGCGAGGAAGAAAATGTTCAAAGCGATGTTGGAATTGTTCAAAACAAAAATATAAAACCTATAAGAGAATGTAGGCCACCAGCGTGGACGAAAGACTATGTCGAAAATTAATACATTTATGTCAACTTTATATACGAAGTTTTAGGCTCCAGAAGCTACGATCATGGTTCCTCAAAGCAACCAATCCCGACGCAACTGGAACGTGTACGTCATCCACTCCTGCTTCTTCTATCCCAGAAGGTAAGCAAGAGCGGGAAATTTACGCGAGAAACTTCGTACAACACTGTTCCCTGGAGTCCGGCATCTAGCCGCGGATGACCTTACGCAGCAGACGGCACAGTTGGAGATGAAGGTTTCACCTCTGGATACTTTTTTAGAGCGACCAATCATTGCAGAATGTTATGAGGAACAGTGTTAACGGATCAGATGAAGTGATCCCGGAAGGACTGCCTTTTGCATCCGGTTCGCAATGGAATGAGCCTGACGCTTGCAAGCTGGAATCTGTTTGAGTGGGCTAAGAAATGAAGCTTTCATACCTCCGAAACAGCCGATTATGAGAACTACAAGATGGACTATGTAGCCTTGGTACAGCCTGCCTAGCTTGAAAAGAAGTTCTTGATATTTCGCCCGTTTTTCATTTCTCCTTTGCCGTGATATTACCATCGGCTGGTGCCGAGAATTCAATCACGCAAATTATCTTCGTCTTCAGATCTTGAAGGACAATATCAGGCTTCGTAGCACTGATACGTTGAGGGGTAGAGAATGTGAAATTCCAGAAGATCTTAACCTGCTCATTTTCTACCACGGACTCAAGTTCCCCTGGGCGTATGGCAAGGCTGGCAATAAATCAACACCATAGAAGTGCCGAAGGTGGTAATATAATACTTTTAGAGCCGCATTGTGTCTCTGTATGTACCCGTAGCGTGCATACTTTGAGCATCCACTGAGAACATGTCCAAGTGTTTCTGGCTCTTTCTTGTACGCTCGGCAGTTGGTATCGCCTACAGGTACATTCACTATGCGCTCGCGTTAAACTAAGGTGTCTATAACGCCGTCTTGACAGGCAAAGAGAAATCCCGCAGTCTCCGATCTCAATCCAGCAGACTTGAGAAACATGTTGGACAGAACCATCGATAGGTCTTCTCTACGTATAATGCAGTAGAATTTACCGTGAAGGGGCTTGCCAGCATTTTCTCTTAGTAGAAGAGAATGTTCTTCTTCCCGTACACGACTTTTCAGCATCAAAGGTGTTAGTGATGCTAGGCCATGTGTAGTGTCGCTGGAATCAAATGGGAGACTAAGCTCCTCTGCAGCCCTATCTGCGGCACGGTATAGAAACGCTGTAGCCATAATCGCTCTTTAATGCAGACATTCCAAGCTTACAAAGCCTCTAACCCCTTTTTTTGCTTCAACTCATCGACATTCCATTTTACTACCATGAAACCGATCTCTCAATAAAATAATAAAGCGAGAATATTTCATAAGTATGCACGGACGACTCACTATACTATAGCTTAAGGTACTATAGTGGGGACGGGGAAATATGGCGTCACCCGTGGAATCACGTACACGTCTTGCTTGATGCTTATCAATACATATCTACTTGTTTATTTATACAGTGATTGAACCCTAATAAGTAATTACCAATTAAACACATTCAAGTATAAGCTTCGCAAAAATTAAAATTTTAAAGCTTTCGATGCATTAATATGGTAATACGAAAATTATCTTTCATTTTTCTTAACTACGGCGCATCACTTCGGGAAAAAATATGTTAATATAGGGGATGTAAGGATTTTTTTGTGAAAAGATGATTGACGCACATCTAACACATTACCTTGAAGGAATATCTCAAGAAATTCCAACATTTTTTTACCTGTTGTTTTGGGCATAAAGTTCTCTTTAATTTTTTTGTAAATTGTCTTATTGGTCTTCACAACATATATTTTGTTCATAAAAATCGCTTAAGCGATTTTTGAGAAAAACAACTTTTTTATTTTTCTTTCCCTCTCCACAACTTCCAAACAAATGCATTTTGAAGGTTAAAAGTATGTGTGGTTTTTTGCTAGCTTAGAATGAACACTTGACATAAATTTCAGCCTGATACGAGCGGGGGCTTTCAATTATGAAATTATTTTCATCATTGCAATTTAAAGGGGGGCAGTTGTAAGCTGTTCAATAGGGATTGCGCTGACTCAGCATCTTCTGCGCACGGAAGGGTTCAAGTGGAAACGCAGA
Organism: Andricus quercusramuli; assembly: GCA_932178445.1. Classification (NCBI taxonomy): domain Eukaryota; kingdom Metazoa; phylum Arthropoda; class Insecta; order Hymenoptera; family Cynipidae; genus Andricus; species Andricus quercusramuli. The sequence goes on along the minus strand of CAKNXH010001135.1, from coordinate 90,055 downwards.
GTCTGCAGAAGGAGGAAAAAAAGATCTACGCATGGATATACGACATTCAGAGGCTTGCCAGTAAGCCGGCAACAACTCCGAAGAGTTCTCAGGGTAAGTTAGCAGGCCCGTACCCAGACGAGGTTCGAAGCGTGCGTGGCACCCGGGCAGCACTAGCTACAGCAGCGTTTCCCAAACTACTAACACGGGTAGACCCTACCACCTAGTACGGGGATGCCACCCCGGGCCCAGTAGCTCGTCAGGCTACGAGGCAGGCTCCCCGCTGCGCGTAGACGGCCCGTTCCTTATACCTGCCCCGGATAACCCTTTCATTTTTAAGAGATAATGACCAGTTAGAATAACTGAAATTATAAAGACATGACTCAATTGAATTTTAATTAGCTGAATGAAATCCGTGAAATAATTTTAAAGAAAACCAAATTTTCATTTTCCTCAAGCAGCTCTAATTCTCTAATAATGAGAAGGTCGCGCTAAGCAAGCATCCGCGTCCGAGTTACAGGCCTCCAGTGTCTCTCTTGAGTTCCAGTTTTGTGTCAAAATTTGAGGGCGGCAGTCCTGCCGCTCCCCGGATAGTGCGAAAAAAGTTTGGAGAACGCTGAGCTAGAGATTACTAGGGGGGTGATTACGGACCAGAAGACGGTTACCTATGTCTTCACTTTTTAGTAACAACGTCCGGTACAGTATTTACTGATCTCTTTACTATAAAGTATACCTGGTACGTGCCAGATTGCGCTGCCCTTGTCTGCATCGTACAATAGTTGTATACATTGACACCTAATTTGGTTTCGGGAATTTCTTTTCCCTGTACCCTATGATCTTTATATTTCTACCTGGACACTTGAGATGAACGCCCCAGCAAGCAAATATACCTGCTTCATTTTCGCACTTTATACTTCAATATGATGCCATTTATTTTTTATCCCGGGAGGGACGGTTCAAGACCCATATTACTCATTAGTTTTCACTTGTTCTGCGTGAGTTAAAAGTCTACATGAAGCTTTCACAGTTGGAAAAAAAGGTGATCACAAAAATAATGTTTGTCGTTATCGCATGTTTGTATCAATGATTGACAGTTATTTTGAAGTTTTAGTAATAAATTCTTAAATCAATGCATATTATACATGAGTCATTTCTAAAAAGTTGCAAAATTTAAGTTCCAACAATTTACCCTTTGTAATTTCCAATAGTTTTATTAAGGATTTTTCTTCAATGCACATATTTTTAAACTATTTTTAAAATTCTTTTGTTCCAAGTTTGTAAATTTCCAGTCATTGATATCTCTGACATATTCAAAATATATTCCCAGTCCAGAAATTAATCTTGATCATTCAAAATGATCTTTTCGTTTTATTGTGAATTTGAATTAGTGAAAACTTGATACTGTAGTTCGCTGTAAACATTTATTTGATCAAAAAGCATATATAAACAGCTACGAGGCAGTTTTTTAGCATCTGACATTGGAATGAACTTATCAAGGTCATGAAAAAACTTTAAAATATGATTTCAGACGTAAAATTTCCCACTCTTTCCGAATCCAGTGTCAAAAATAGGGATTCCCATTTAAAAAAACAGAGTTGACCTTGAAAAAAACTTCAAGGTCAAGTTGAAGGTCTATTTTTAGGTCATCATCAGATGTCCCCCCTGCAAACCCAATAACTTTTGTCGGGAACATATTTTCCGAAAAAGTCAAATTTATAAGTTATCTACGTGGATTGATTAAAATGGGACACCTGGTATACATTAAAGTTTTTGGTTTTGTGCCTAGAGGTAGGCCGGGAATTAGCAGATGAGAACGTATTAACTCCCATCTAATACTACACAGATGAAGGCTGGTAACCTTTTCAGCATAAATCAACCAACCATCACTCTCTCAGTTCCAGTTCTGTCCCCCCCCCCCCCCCTAATAACCAAAGTTTGATGGGACTGACGTTATAACTAGACTCTCCACCCTACGACGAATCACTACTTAACTGAGACATGATTTCGACTCGAAAAATAAATTTTTCGCATAAAGGTGTTAGTTAGGCGTAGAATTTAAACAGTGAATAATAGATCAATAAAATATCCTCAGAATGGACTGAAACTCTGATTGACGAAAAGCATGCACACGGTAAATTTAAAGGCCAAGTTTCAGGCGATGAATGGAGACTGGGTATTTGGAATGCTAGAGGAGTGAATGACCTTAAGGTAAAAGAATTATGAACACTATGCACGTAAGGAAACTAGATACCGTACATGTGTTCCTGAAAAAAAAGAAGGGATGCGAAAGTAGAAACATCGAAAATGGGATGTTGAAAGACTGATTTGAAATATGGTCTGCGGTGGATAGTGAATCACATGATAGTCAAGGGGTCGGTTTGATTATGAATAAAAAAGGAAGACAGCATATCAGAAATAATGATTTTGCATTTCCCAGATTGTTGCGGGTTAGATTGAAAATAGGAATCAGAAGATTACTTATTATAGCGTGCTACGACCTAGTTGATGGTCATATAAACGAAGTTAAATACGCTTTTTGGGATAGTCTAAATGATACATTTAGTACTTGCGATCATGTCAAAAGAATCATTATACTAGGAGAAATCAATGGACGGGTAGGCATCCAGCGTCAAGATGAATATACAGAAAGGGTGCTAGGTAATTTTGCGAATCCAACAAGAACAAATGATAACGCGAAAATATTTGTTAACTTATACTTAGGAAAGGGCTTATTTATTACAAATACTTGGTTTAGGCATAAAATGATCCACATGTACACCTGCAGTAGACGTAATAGCCACATTATAATTTAATTCTTTATTGCGGATGAAAGAATAAGAGAGCTAGTAAAAGATACAAGAGTCCTGAGGGGTTCTGAATGCAATACTGATCATTACCTCCTAGTCTCCAAAATGAACTTAGGTCAGGGATGGACAAGAGAGATAACAAAAAAAAACGAAACAAACAAGAGTCAAGATTGAAAATCCACAGAAACTGGAAGTTCGAATAGCTTTTCAGAATGAAATAAACGAACAGATAGATCAGACAGCTTTGGTGACTCTAATAGATAATAAAAATATAGAGGGCGCATCGGGTATGATCGAGGAAGTCTTAGTGAGGAGTGCGACTGAAATGTGTGGTACTGGGGTTGTAGGAAGAACGCCTGGTGATGCATAGTGGAATGATGAAATTCAGGCAGCACGACAAGAAAAGAAAGAAGCGTACGACAGAACATTGAACATCGCAGGTGTTAGCGATGAGGAGAGAAATAGACTTGAAAATTATTACAGACGCAAAAAGAGGAAAGTTTAACGACTAGTCAAGGAAAGTAAAGATAAAAGCAGAACAGAGAAAGAGCAGCAAAAACAAAACGACTTTGAAGGGAACAAGAAACTGATATATAAATCTATGAAGGAAAGTAAAGTTACAGAGTTTGTCAGCATGAGAAACAGCAAAAGTGAAATGCTATATGATACATGCGGGATAATAGACACGTTGAGAGACTCTTTTAAAGAATCATTAAGAGATGAAGCTATAGAGCACCAGAATTGCGATATAGAACATATTGCATTAGAAAACACAATTGAGAAAGTTTGTGTCATTGAGGGTAGGGATATAATTAGGAACTCAAAAAACGGTAAAGCTGCTGGTGTAGACAGTATTAGCGCTGAAATGCTTAAATTAGGTGGTGATTACATACCTCGCAGGTTGCGCAATTTATGTATCGAGATGGGAGAGGTGCTAGATAAAAAAAAGCGACTATCGTACCAATATACAGAAGAGAGGGAGATAAAAGCAACTGCAATAATAACAGCGGTATCAGCTTATTAATTACCGTAAGTAAAATATACGCAAAATACTTATCCGCAGGGTAATGAAAATAACAGAAGAAAAGATATGGGAAGTCCAAAGTGGATTTATGCCAGGAACATCATGTATGGGTCAAATATTTAGCTTAAGACAGATCACAGAAAAAAGTTTGAGAATTGGAAAGAAAGTTTTCTGTGCATTTGTCGACCTAGAAAAAGCATTTACAAGGTGAATAGAAGTAAACTTTGTGAAGTTCTGAAAAAATACGGAGTCAATGGATGGCTCCTGCAAGCATATAAAACAATATATACTGGTAGCAAAGCAATTGTAAGGGTTAATGGAAAACTAAGTGACTGGTTCGACTTGTGACGAATGAAATACAAGACTCGAAAATTTGTCGTGTCGTCATTGGAGAGTACGTAGTACTTCGCTCCTCCAAACGCTTTTTTTATCCAAACTTTCGTAAGCGCAGCATTATCACCTTCCTGATTCACTGGCCTCTTTCTGGTACCGTCAACCACGTCAAATATCTCGTTCGCCATCAGCACTGCCAATATTTGAAACTTCCATGGTTAAAAATTTCTCCCGTCGAACCCGCCTCACGAACACTTGTCCTTTTTTCTCCGGCCACGTGCCTCACTCGCACACAACAAAAGCCGCCTCGAGTCACAAGCCCGCACACTTCTACTTCCCGCACTTCCACGATTCTGCAACTCTCTCGCTTTCCAGCAAAACCATACTTGCTCCAGCTACGTTGCCTGGGCTCATAACCTGTTAATGTAAATGATTCAATGATGGCCTTGCGAAAGAAGAGGAGCACAACGCAGGAGAATAACTGCTGATAGCTTGTCTTTGTTAGAAATAGAACAATGTACTTTCTTTATTGATATACAACTGCTTGCTCTCTGAACGATTGTTCGCTCGCAACTGTCTTCCCCGCGAGGACGCCTGCACGGCTTATTGTGTCTAAAAAATGTTCGGCCACGCTCGACTTCTCTCGTACCTTTGTTTCGCGCTCAGATAAAATGCGAAGACTCGTCTCAACAGGTTTCGCGGTGGCAGGACATTGGGTAAGTCTCTGGTTTTTCGAAAAAAATAAGATGACTGCTAAAAAATGAGAGTCGAAAAGTGTAGCAATGATGTGAAGGCGCATTACGTAGACTCGTATAAATAAGGTATGTATTGAAAACCCTATTCTTGCTTTAAAGAACAATGATTATTGTTAATATTATTGTCCATATTATTGTTAATTAATAATATAATATTACTCGCATTTGCAGAACCTAAAATGTCCTCAGAAAGGCATGACTAATGTACTTCAGAAAAAAAAACTTCCCGTAAAAAAAATCTAAAAGTTAGCTATTAGTAGAGAGAATATTATGACTTGAATATCTTGAAACACGATATCCCATTGCATGTGCACAAGAGTCTTTAAACAATAGATGCCGGTTACATAGATATTTGCTTATTTTGTTGCAAATTTTTCTTGCAACAAATTTTCTGTTAAAAGTTCGAAGTCTGCTGCATAGAATGATTCCAAGTTCAAATAATTTGTACCTTGAATCTCTTTGAGTGCACTATCTCGATATCTAAGAATAATAAATCTTTGCGAATGAGGGTCGATGATTTTAAAATTTCTCCGAAGATTTGCAGATTTTAATATTTCCAATGAGAAATTTACATTTCTCCTTCAAGCTATTCAAATCCTAATTTTCTCTCTAATAATAGGAAAAATTTATATTTCTCCTTTGACGAAAAACATTTGAATTGTTTAGAAGTAAGGAAACCCACCCTACAGTAGATAATGATTTACAGTAGATAATCTTAATTAACTGGAAAAGTGACAAAAAATGTTCGTTACTTTTGTTAGTATAACGTTCCAGCAAGGATACTATATCTTCTGACGAAGTTTCACTGAAATTTTATAACTAATTAATGCGTGAGAGGAAAAAATTCATTTTTAATCTGAAAAAAATGTTACCTCTTCTTTATTCATACTTTTTAACTTAATGAAACATTTTCATGACATGTTTATACATTAGAATGAAAGCTTGAAGTTTAATGAATAATGTTTTTTTTTTTTTTATTTACCAATTGCATATTTCCCAGGTTCGCCTTTGTATAATCTGTCGAAAGTTTTATCAAAATCTTTGCAAAAAATTGTTGGAAATAATAATAACCACATAAAAGATAGTTGGGATTTCAAAAACAAAATAGACAAAAATTGTATTCCAAATGATTATACCGTTGTATCGCTTGATATTGTTTCTATGTACACTAACATTTCTTCGAATTTAATTAGAAATACAGTTATGAAAAGATGGAAAGATCTTTAACCACACACTTTTCTTAATAAAAAAGATTTTGATAAAGCTTTAAAAATGTGTCTAGAATCATCTTATTGCCAATTCAATCATAAATATTATCAACAAATTTACGGCCTACCAATGGGATCACCCATATCAGCAGCTCTAGCTAACTTAGTTATGGAAAATATTGAACAAAAAATCTTAAAATCAGTTAAATATCCTATTATATTTTATTTTAGGTACATCGACGACACTCTTTTGTGTATTCCAAAAGACAAAATTAAAAACATTTTACAAAGATTTAACCAAGCAGATCACAAATTAAAATTTACCATAGAATTGGCAAAAGATGAAAGAATTAACTTTCTTGATTTAAGTCTCACAATAGAAAACAACAAAATTGTAACAAATTGGTTCCGCAAATCAATTTGGTCAGGTCGGTTTTTGAACTATGATTCATGTCATCCTATTTATCATAAAATCAGAGTAATATACGTATTAGTAGACAGAGCTGTCAAATTAGCTGATGCAAAATACCATAGGGAAAACCTCAATTTAATACAAAGTACTCTTTTAAAAAATGGCTATCCACTGGAATTGTTGAAAATTAAAATCGCTGAACGTTATGAGAAAATCAAAAAGACTAACCACAATATACAATTTAATAATAATTTAAAATTAAACTCAGAAAAGAAAAAATTAATAGTTTTACCATATATTGCAGGTTATGACGGATGTCTTTTTAGAATTTTCAAAAAATGTAACATCCAATTAGTTTTTTCAGTTGAACAAAAATTCAATAAAATATTATTTCGAAGTACTAAAGATAAAATAGAAAAGGGAAAAAAATGCAACTGTGTTTACAGACATACTTGTAAAAATTGTAAAAAAAACTATATTGGCCAAACTAGTAGACCATTATATCTAAGAAATAGAGAACATGAAAGATCGAGTGATAATAATCTGCAAAATACAGCTTTAGCAAAACACGCTTATGAATACTCACATACTTTCGATTTTGACATTAATAATGTTTCAATTCTTGAATTTGAACCAAATGAAGACAAACGCAATCTTTTGGAAATGATACATATTCAACGTGACAATAATACAGTTAATTTTAGAACAGACATCCAATATTTATAATTCACTTATTTCCAATATTCACATTCCAAAATAAAAATAGGGACATAACTTAATTTAAATTTCACGCGGTCTTTCTTTAGTCACATATATCTATTAGTAAAATTATAGCTATCAAGTAGTTTTTTGGTTCAACCAAAATTCATTAACCATAAGTTAGTACAAAATATAATTTAATAATTGAATAATCTCAAGGAATCTTTTTTATAAATTTACAAAAATTAAATTAATAAACTAACTCGTTCATAAATAATTCCCGTTTTAAATAAGAATTTTTAAAGTTATACCGTAAATGATACGCTATCAATTTTTGCAATTTTTACTCTAAATTTTTAATAATAATGATACATATTTAACATAACAATAATACAGTTAATTTTAAAACAAACATCCAAGGTCTTAACAATTTTCAACATAAACTTATTTCCAATATTCACATTTTAAAATAAAAATAAAGACGCAACTTAATTTGAATTCTACGCCATCTACGCCATTCTACGTCATGACTTTTTGAATGGACTGAAGCGCGTCAACCGCAATTTTTTTGCAAAATGTAGTTTATTAATTATATAGTCTCAAGGAACTTTTCCTGTAAGTTTATAAAACTGTTACTTAATGACTTAAAACAACATTTTAGATCAATAATCTAACTCGTTCATAAATAATTTATGTTTTCAGACGGGATTTTTAAAGTCATACAGTAAATGATACGTTTTTAAAATTTTCACATTTTAAACATTTTAACAATTTTACAAGAGAGCTAAATTATTTTTTAAAAAAATGTTAAAGATACTGAAATACTCAACATAATCTTCAGCGGTTTTTCTTTTCTTACTTTAATTAGGTAAACAACGACAATATATATATATATAT
>CAKNXH010001135.1:42969-81841 GCA_932178445.1 Andricus quercusramuli | reverse complement strand
GCCTTGGCATATTTTTGGTACGCGGGTATGGCTTTAAGGTTACGAACCAGCGATAATTTCACACCTCCGAGAGCACCTATCACAAGGACAATTACTCGTACAGAATATTTTGGGTACAGTCGACGCAGCTCTCTTTTAAGGTCTTGATATCTCTCCTCTTTTTCTTTCTCCTTTGCAGCGATGTTGTATTCGGATGGAGCCGAGAATTCGATCACGAATATAGTTCGTTTCTCGAAGTCTTGGAGAACAATGTCAGGCCTCGAGTGCGCAACGGAGACTACTGCCCGAAAATCGTAGTTCCAGAAAATCTGGCACTTCTCGTTTCGGACAATTGACTCTATTTCCCTTGGAGCGTTCGGCAGGGCAGGGTCGCGACCAACACCGTAAGAGCGACAAACGTGGTAATAAAGTACTCTTAGGGCCGCATTATGTCTATAGATATACGTTGTTCCTGCGTGGGTCGGACACCCCGATAGTATGTGTTCTAGGTACTCAGCGTGTGCATGACACGCTCTGCACCTATCACTGGGAACTTCTTGACATAAAATGCGGGCGCGGTATGCTAAGGTGGAGATTACACCGTCCTGGCATGCGAAAATAAAGCCCTCTGTACCTGAATTGAGCCCTGATGATTTGAGGAAAGCAAAAGTTTGCTCCTTCGACAAGGACTGTTTTTCTACATTTCTGTGAAAGTTTCCGTGCATTTGCTTGTCGAGTAGCTCTTGGTGAAATTTTCCAACCTCTGCTTTCTTTACTTCGGCTTTTAGACGTGAAGCATCTAGATGGAGTAATGCACTTTCCTCACTTCTGATGTTAAAATTCAGGCCAAGGGTCTCGGCAGCTTGCTCCGCGGCTTTGTAAAGGAACGCCCCTTCGCCAATCATCTCGTGGTTTCTGACCATCTTTAGGAGAGGATCTCTGCCATTCGCAACGATGTAAGCTGTACTTAAAACAATTCGGTTATGAAGACACTGGAGATTCAGAAGTCCGCGTCCGCCTTGCTGGCGTGAAATGTATAATCGCGGAACTGACGAATTGATATGCAAGCTTTTATGCATATGCATGATCTTACGCGTGGTGACATCAAGGGCCTTAAGCTCGTTCTTCGTCCATTGAACCACCCCAAACGAGTAGAGTAGAACCGGGACGGCAAGCATGTTAGTCGCAGATACCTTGTTCAACGCCGACAGATTGGAAGACCAAATCTGTCGAAGAAGATGCTTGCATCTGCTTCGGAGAGACTACTTCACTGATGTTACGTCCTGAATGCGGCTTTGAGGCACGCCCAGGTATGTATAGGTCTCTCCAGTGTTAAGGTGTCTAATAACACTTATATCCACAAGCTCAGAGTCCTTGGGAACGCCAGTAATCTTTCCTTTCTTCAAATGAATTTTGGCACACTTGTCCAAACCAAAGTCCATCCCAATCTCTCCTGTGTAGTTCTTGACGATATTTAAAGCAGTTTGAAGTTTGCTTTTACCAACGGCATAGATCTTCAGGTCATCCATATAGAATACATGAGTGACCTTATGCTCACGCTGATTAGTGTCTCCACAGAGGTATCCAGGAGAATTTCGTAGTGCGAGAGATAGAGGCAAAAGTGTGATGCAAAAAAGCAAAGGGCTCATACTATCCCCTTGAAAGACGCCCCTCTGGAAGGTGACATTGTTCGTCGTCAGACGATAATTCCTAGATGAGATGGTAAATCTAGTTTTCCAAAGAGGCATCAATCTCTCTATGCATCTCACTATGTGTGGATGTACCTTCAAGCTTTCCAACAGACAGATGATAAGTCTATGAGAGGTTGAATCAAAAGCTTTCCGGTAGTCAATCTAGGCCATCGACAGGACGCGCTGATGGACTGTAGCATCTTTACAGACACACCTGTCAATCAGCAGGTTCTCTCGACAGCCTGCTACACCTTTTTTCGAGCCACGTTGTTCGTACATCTCTCGCCATACAGGCTCAATTCGTCGAACAATCCTGTTGTTTAGGACAGCTGTAAAGATCTTATACAGTGTGTTCAAACAAGTTATTGGCCTGTAATTCTCTGGTTTGGACAAGTCGCCTTTTTTTCGGTAGGAGTATAGTGCGTCCTAACACTAGCCACTGCGGAATGGGCATCTCCGACTTTAAATATGAGGTGAATATGCGGGCCAAATGTTGGTGTGTAGAAGTAAACTTCTTCCACCAAAAGTTCTTGATACAGTCTGGTACAGCACCGGAAAAGTTCTTCGTGCCTCTAAGTGCTTTTTTCACCTCTTCGGCAGTGACTGATGGGCACTCCTCCTCAGATTTTATGAGGCTGTCGCAAAACTCCTTGAAGCGAATGATATTGTCAGTATCTTCCTTCAACTCTAGTGTTTTCGGGATCTTGTACACCTCTCTCCAAAAAATCTCTACCTCCTTGGGCTTGGGTGGTTTTTTTACAAAAACAGGGGGATCACTGAAGAGGCGCGATGGGTCAGCGAGAAACTGTTGATTCTCCCTGATCCATCTCTCCCTCTTCTGTATCCTCCTCCTTGCGTCAGATAACAGCCTTATTTTGTCAACAATATGCTGCTTGATTGTCAGCAGCTTTGACTTGTTCAGTGTGTGATTCAAGGTCCTTAGTTCTTGGGCGAACTTTCGAACCCTTTCCGTGAACGGTCTACCAGATGTTATGTAGTCAATCACACATTGAACACGGGACGCATTCTGTCTTGCCCATCCAATTTTCTTGTTCAGTTGGTGCAAGCGTCTTCTTGTTTTTTGATCCATCGTCGGTTTGAGCCTTCGATTTGAATCAGCCAAAGCTCTCGCAGCACCATAAACTGAGCAATTGATAGTCCAGAGGTCGGACTCTTGCGAGATATCTCCACGAAGGGAGGCATCCATTTCAGCCAGATCTTGGGGCTTAAGAGGAACTTGCATGTTGATGTTCCTCCTTGTACTGAAATTGCCATCATCTTCAAGTAGGTGCCTGCTTTCTGCGGTTGGTCTTAATGTCGTTTCATCTTCGTCTGCAGCTTGTTCAAGCAGCGGTTGAGGAAGCGCTCCGCGTACATATCCATTTTTGCGGAGGTAGTCGGCTTGATTTCGCAAAGACTGATGCGAAACGTGTTGAAGCTCTGGGTGTTTCTGGCACCACAGAGTATGCATACGCGCCATAAAGCCTCCACGAACAGGGATAATACTGGCATCGTAGCAGTCTAGCACATCATTCTTAAGTTGATCCGTCCACTCAATGTGGGCATTTCGCCGGTTCGTCGTTGTGTTTTCATCTAAATTATTTTATATATATATATATATATATATATATATACACATACAGATTGAATAATCTCCATTTTATATTTTTTTGACACATGTATTTTTCCTTCTAGACTATGCCTTGAAAAGGACCTGAATTCAGGTTGAAACATGTCGGCAAAAATTTTGTTGTAATAAAGAAATTTTTTAACACCAAAAAAGCGGAATAGGCCTTAATGAAAATTATTTATTTATATTGAAAATTATTTATTTTAGTGAATAATATTTATCAATACAAAGTGTTCTTTCTTGAATATTTATAAATATTTAAGGACTTTTTGTTGGATATTACATTTTCCAACAGTAAATTACCAACAGTATACAACCAACAGTAAATAATCGGAATATTACAAACAAATTTCTGTCGAAATTGGCAGCTCTGCGACTGTCTCGCAGTTGTTTTCAGTTAAAGGTTGTGTTTGTTTGTTTATTTTGATTCATTAGGTTTTTAAATTCGAATTATTGTAAATAAACTAAGAAAATAGTGTAAAATTTTAGTTGTTAAGAAGTTCATAAATTTTAATTCTGTTTTAAGGAGCAAGTCTCTCATCGCAAGTCAGGTTACATTGTATGAAAATGACACGTCTCATACCAATCGTACCAATCTTAAGAAATATCAAACGTAAATAATTTCAATAATTTAAACTTTTGCGTTTTTTGTAAAATAATCATAGTTTCAACTATTATTTACTCAATAAATTGATTTTAATTGTAGGTATACTGATGACAAATTATAATTATCCAGAATTGAGTATTCTGACTTGCCCAGGAGCAATACCAGAAACGATTATCTTTCGATGGACAAAGGTGTCAAGGAATTCAAGTAATTCATGGAATTCGGGGAATTAATGGGATTCAAAGAATTTGAGGAAATCAAGCAATTCACGGAGTTTAAGGTATTCACGGAATTCAATGAATTCAAGGCATTCACCTAATTCACGGAATTAAAAGATTTCAAGGAATTCATAAAACTCATGGAATTCATGGAATTCTAGAAATTCTAGGAAATCAAGAAATTCGATGAATTCATGAATTCAAGCAATTCATGGAATTCAAGAAATTCATAGAAATTCAAGCAATTCATGGAATTCAAGTAATTCATAGAAATTCGTGGAATTCAAGGAATTCATAGAAATTCAAGGAATTTAACAAGTTAATGCAATTCAACGAAATCACGAAATTCCACGTCAACTGTTCGGTACATCGGTAAAAACAGGATCGAGATTCTAAGAACCTGGAATGAAAACTGCTACAGTGAAAGAAAACGAAAATTACGTAAAACTGAAAATGAAGAGCTGAACAACTTGGTTTTTGAGTTTTTCTGTAAATGTCTTTCTATCGATATTCCAGACAGCGGACCTATGCTCCAGTCAAAAGCTAAAGAAATAGCAGAAAAGCTTAGTGTAGAAAAATTGCAAGCCAGCAACGGTTGGTTGGAATCTTTCCAAAGACGACACAACATTAATTTTTGGATTCTTTGTGGTTAGTCAGCAACAGCGGATTAAGAAGTAGCAGCAGAATGGAAATCAAAATTGCCTAATTTATTGAAGGAATACGCTCCTGAAGATCAATTCTTCTGTTCTTGCCTGCTGCAGTTCTACTGGAGAAAAATTGAAGCCATTGGTTATCGGAAATGCTGAACGTCGAATAAGAAGGCATGGATGACTGGAAATTTATTTGAGGAGTGGCTCACAGATTTGAATTAACAAATGGAAAAATCTAAACGGAAAATCCAGTTACTTGTTGATAATGCCACTAGTCACAAGTGTACAACAATATTAAGCCATGTGACAGTGAAATTCCTTCCACCTAATCTAACATCGGAAGTTCAATTGCTGGATCAAGGAATAATACGAGCTGTTAAAGCTCGTTACCATAAAAAAATGCTACATCTTATCACCGCTGCTGAAGACTGCGATACACGATCTCAGTTTCTCAAATAAATTTCAGTCTTGCATGCAGTCCGTTGGGTGAATAGTGCCTGGCAGCAAATTTCACCAGAAACAATAAGCAAATGCTTTTAACGCTCAGATTTTAAAGAAAAAGCGGATGAAATCGATGAATACGAAGATGTAGGCTTAGCTGAGGTGATAAATTCTTTTCCACCTGAAATTCAAAATGACGTGCTCTCAGTTGATGAGATTATAAACGCCGATGCTGATTTGATTCTTCATGAAGAAATACCTTCTATACCTAAAGATATTATACAATCAATTTTGCAGCAAAAAGAACACTCTGATGCCGAGTGTTATGATAGTGAAGATGAAAAAGTGAACGATGGCAGTAAGCCAGTGCCAACTCATAAAGAAGCTCTAAAACATTTAGCGCAACTGCTGAGGTACTCTTCCAGTCACCAGCCTCAGCTAATGGATAGTTTGTTCAAGGTGCAAAGTGACATAGAGAAACATCTCTTCTCTGCAGCAGTTACCAAGCAAATGAAAATTAGTGACTTTTTTGTCAACTCTAAAGAATAAAGTAGTTGTAGCTGGTACACTGAATTTACCATACAATTTGTCTCATTTGATACATATCGGCCCTTTTTAGGGCCACCAATCATTTTTTACGAGGAACACTTTGGAATTATTGACATGTTTGCTATTGAATACATACCCTGACTTCGAAAAAAGGTTTTTCAGAATTTATGAATTGCATTTTTTTCCATTCAGAACAGTTTTTTTGAGTTGCAACAGAAATGAGACAACGGAGAATGGGAGTGCAGCTATGATCATGTCGTATTTTGCTATTTATTTCAACGTCAACGGCCATACCATGCTGAAAAAACCAGTTCTCGTTAGATCACTGAAGTTAAGCAGTGTTGGGCGCGGTTAGTACTTGGATGGATGACCATTCGGGAATACTACTAACTGCGTGCTGTTGGCGTGTCGTAGGCGTGGTGAGCCCACACTTGTAGTTATTTAGTACAAGAAACTATCCACCTAGAAACACTACCCGAATCGGATAGTGTCACCCCTACCCCGAAAGGGAAATGGCTTAATGGTATACATACATATGTGTATGTATGTATGTATTATGAAAAAACAGGGGTTTCGAAACATAATTTCTGTAAGTTGGCCACCTGCTTAAGTTGGCCACAGTTTGATGGAACCGCGGCTGGCTAACATAGACAGGTTTAAATGTATTCCATAAATTCTGTGAATTCCGTGAATTTCTTGAATTCCGAAAATTCTACGAATTCCGTGAAGTTCATGAATTCTATGAATTGCATGAATTCTATGAATTGCATGAATTTCATTTATTCAGTGAATTTCATTAATTCACTGAATTTCATGAATTCAGTGAATTTCATGAATCCATCGAATTCCAAGAATGCTGTGAATTTTATGAATTCAGTAAACTCCATGAATGCCATGAATTCTATAAATTCCGTGAATTCCATGAATTTCGTGAATTCCGCGGATTCCGTGAATTTCTTGAATTCCATGATTCCTTCTACACGTAACACCACTAGATATTCATGGAAACTTACAAATTCATATGAATTCATAACTTGGAATTCCATGAATTCCACAAATTCCGTGAATTTCTTGAATTTCGTGAATTCCGAGAATTCCATGAATTTAATGTATTCATTGAATTCCATGCATTCCTATAATTCCATGAATTCCAAGAATTCCTTAAATTCCACGAATGACTTAAATTCCATGAATTCTTCTAATTGAATGATTCCTCTCACACGTAACACCACTATATGTGACGTACGCCGAAGAAAGGGGGCTTAGTCTGAAAAGTGAGATTTTTCAGGGCGAGCGGTCGAAGTCGATCCGATATACGCGACTTTTAGGAGAGAGGGAAGACTCACGAAATCTTCCTTCTCCACTTACCACTACATTCTCATACATATAGCGGCGCCTATTTGGACTATGGAAAAACGAACAAGAGACGAGGAAAGAGATAGGTCATAGACGCGGCTCACGGACGGGGTATAGATGAGACGCGGAGATGTAGTGGTGAGTGGCGGGAGGTGTTTTACGGGATCTTGAGCTCTCGAGCGAAAACCCAATTTTTCGGGAGAGACACTAGTTGGCATATCAGAAAGAAATCAGTTAAGATGGTTCGGACATATTGAAAGAATGAAAGATGAACGACTTACCAAAGAAGTGTAAAAGATAAAGTAAATGGTAGATTGCCCAGAGGTAGACCGCCGAAAGAATGGTTAGAATTTGTAAATGAGACATTACTCCGAAGAAACATAAGAAGCCATTAAAAAACGAGAGCTTGCATGAAAAAATGCATGGACGTGAAGGAAGCTAGAATAGTATGTCAGGAGTGAAAAGTGTGGCCATATGAACAGAGATGTGATGTGCTTTTATTATTTGGCAATGAAAAGTGGGCAAAGTGTAAGGAGAGAACATCATCGTCTCTTCTTACTTGAGTACCCAGAACTAGCCACAAGAATAAATGAGCAGAATCTAGCAGATCAAAAACCCTCAATATGTGTAAACAGATTACTTTCGGCTGTTGAAATAGCTGTCATCGAATTGGAAGTGGAACCGCAGCTTCCTATTGATGAACTTCCATTAGAAGATGGGGACAACGAAGACTTGATTGATGCTGAAGTCATAGGTACTAGGGATAATGAACATCCAGCACCGGATAGACTAGAACCACATCCGGACATTATAAACGATGATCTGAACAGCGAAGTCCCAGAAAAACTACAGCACATTGAAAGGAATTTTGGTCATGCTTTACTAGAGTTCAGACATGTAGAACCAACACAAAGGCATTCACTGTCCAAGATGAACATCACAAATGATCTGTGTGCACTAATAGAATACCTGAACAGCAAGGTTTTACCTATGCATTTGAACGCACCAAAAACTGCGTTAGAGGTGCAAACTCTTGTATACTGTGCAGATGTGGCAACCGTTAGAACGTCGGGCCGCAGAACTAGACCTATAAATGCAGTTTTGGCCCCAGGAAGGGAGCGAGATCCACCATGGATGATCAGGTTGGATATGGATGTCAGCAGAGTAAGGTGCAAATTGGGTCTACTGACTCAATATAAGAAAGGAAATCGAACCAGAAAGCTGATACACCATGTTAATAAAATCATACAGCCTCGGTATATCAAGACATTGACACCAGCAATATTGGATGAGATTGTAGACTCCCAACGGCAGAGACTTGATGCTCTTACTACTAGACTGCGTCGGCAAAAGAAAAGTAGTGCAAGAAGGCAACAAAATCGAACCTTTCAGGCAGATGAAGGAAGGTCCTATCGTGAACTGAGTGGAAAGCAAAATAACCAACAAGACACCGAAGTCCCTTAATTGAAAAACATGAGTAACCACTGGTCGGATGTTTGGGGAAAAACTAACAGAAGCAATTTCGACACTGCGTGGTTCCAACTAGAGAAAGCCAGAGCAGGCAAGAACCCTGAAATGGAGCTGACTAACATCACAGCTTGAGATGTTTCAGCGGTTTTTGAAAAAGCAAGTAACTGGAAAGCTCCAGGTCCGGACATGGTGCATAACTTCTGGTACGAGTACCTGACTAGTGTGCATCCTGCGTTGGCAAGGTGTTTTCAGAAGATCATCGAATACCCAGATCTGATGCCAGGCTTCATGCTCCAGGGTACGACGTATTTGTTGCCACGAAAACCAGGCGCTCAAAACCCATCTGAATTTCGACCGATAGCCTGTCTTCCAACAATATATAAATGTCTTACAGCTATCATAGCAGATAAGGTATATTCTCATTGTGACGAGAATGGCATCTTTACAGGAAAAACAAAAAGGATGTTGTTAAAACTCGCGAGGAAGTAAAGATGTAGTCACCATAAACGCTGCTGTCATGACGCAAGCTCGTAAACATTGAAGAACCTTGCAGATGGCTTTGGGGTACAAGAATTAAGTATATTGATCATGGACAACCAAGGATAAGTAGATCAATACGCATTCCGACGGGTCTATTTCAAGGAGACTCCTTCAGTGCATTATGGTTCTGTTTAGCGTTGAACCCACTGAGCGAAACTCTAAATAGCATGTCTCATGGGTTCAGAGTACATGATAACGAGGATGGTCATCAACTGACCCATCTTCTATCCATGGATGACCTGAAGCTGTACGCTAGTTCGGACAAGAAACTGTAGCAAGTGATCGATTTCACAAAGCAGCTTTCCAACGACATCCACATGGAGTTTGGACTAGATAAATGCAGAACAGTGCATTTAATCAGAGGAAAATTAGGGACCGCAGAACAAGAGAACGATTTCGTGAATGACATCGAGGCAATGACTGAGGGCGATTCATATAAATACCTGGGTATTCTCGAATCCAATGGTATTCAGCATACGATAGTTAAGAAGAGCCTAACGACGGCCTTCACTACAAGACTCAGATTAGTTCTGAAGAGTTCTCTTAACTCGGCAAACAAGATCAGGGCAATCAACACCTATGCCATCCCTGTCCTCAAGTACTCCTTTGGGCTCATCAAATGGTCGAACACCGACCTCGAACGATTAAACAGAATCATCCGCGTAGAAATGACGAAACACCGAATGCACCACAGTAATTCGGCGATCGAAAGGGTAGTTCTACCACGACATAGAGGGGGCAGGGGCATTTTAGATGTCAGAAAACTGTGTGAGTCACAAGTTATACAGTTGCTACAGTCCTCAGAGGAGGCCTTGAATATTAGGGCAGAAACCATAGAGGAATTATAAACGCTATGGAGACAAAAAGCCATCCACGGCGAACACCCCAAAACGTTAGGTCAATATGAGGTGGATAGTGAGGCATCCAATATTTAGCTGAGAAAGGGAGTCCTGTATCCAGAAACGGAAGGATTGGTCATTGCGATTCAGGATAGAGTTGTCAGCACCAAGAGCTATCGCAAACACGTGTTACATCAAGACGTGGTGGACCGGTTCCGATTATGTGGAGATACCAACGAATCCATCAAGCACATTATTGATGGTTGTCGCGTAATGGCTCAAAGAGAATATACGCACAGACATAATGACGTGGCGGGCATTATACATCAACAACTTGCCTTGAACCTAGGACTCTTAACAGAACGGATGCCTTTCTATAGATACATTCCAATGTCCGTTTTAGAAAATGAAGATTACATCTTATATTGGGATGCGACTATCCAGACGGATCATTACATCCGAGCCAATCGACCTGACATCGTGATGCGAGAGAAAAAAGGTGGAAGAGTCTACATCATCGACATTGCTTGTCCGCTTAACCAAAATTTGCAGGCAATCTATAAAACCAAGATTCATAAGTATAGCGAGGTGAGGCATGAAGGAAAGGCAATATGGAGGAATGTAAAACATGCATCTATTCATCCTATTGTGATTTCAGCTACAGGCAATATGCACGCAAGATGCACTGCAAATCTTGAACATTTAGGAGTCAGTAGGGTACTGGCGGCAGCTCAGAAGGCGGTTTTATTAAACACCTGTCGCATTGTAAGAAACTTCCTAGACCATCAGGAAGCAAATGACTAAGAACCTATGGCCTGATACATGGTAGCTCTAAGAAAGCATCCAGAGGCGACTGTTGTCACCTCCAACACTCACGGCCGTTGTGTAAGGATAACAGCGGTAAAGACAAACTGCAAACTACACCATGCTCCTAATTTTGTACCTACAACATCAGCGCTGAAGATTTCAGACATCGTATTATATTAAATTCTAACATCCTTATACATCAGTCACTTGACTTAGTACGTGACTATGATGAAAAACCGGGTTCACCCGAGAACAAAATTAAAAAAAGAATATGTGTTGATGCTTTTCAAATGGCATTTAGTATCAATGCATATTTTATGATCTAATTGGGAATCTTGAAATTCTGTTGTATGCTTCTGTTTTAATTGAATAAAATGTTACATATAGATCTGGAATTTTTCTCAATTTTATCATGAACATATATGTCACATTTTTCTTACTTTCGAACGCTATAAATAAAATTTTGGTATAAAAATAAACAAAATGAATAATTGAATTAATCTTATTTTAAACAAACAATTATTCTTCGAATTATAAAAGCTTTGAAACTAATTTTTCCAAGTTTAAAATTTCTTATTTCAAGCATATATGTAATTTTATCTTTTCTCAATTTAATATTTATCCACATTTTTAAATCAGTAGTATATTTTCATCAAAAGTTATGTTGTACAAAATGCATCTATACAAATTTGGAACATAAAAACCCACACACAAAATTGCCCCTTTTATCTTAATGAAAATGTAAAAATAAAAGAAATTCACTTTTCCAGCAATTAAAAAACCGAAATTTCCTCCCTTCCAAATCAATAAAAATATTGAAATAAAAAAATTTTCTTCAAATTAAACAAACATGGAACATAATAACTAAATATATCCCTATTTTATTCACAAAAAATTGAAAAACCAAAATTTCCATGTTCTCAATAAAGAATCTTCAATGAATGTAGAAATCGGGTCGACTATACTGCTATAGTACGTTTACGTTCTCTCGTTCGGGACAGCAGTGTTCCCAAATATAAGAGAGCAACGTTGCACCACATTTTAGGGCCACCGCTTCATACAAAATGGCGCTGCTGTCGCGTTAAAATCGCGATTCTGTCGCCCTACTACACTAATCGTAACAGCTGTCATAAATTTCTTTCCGTGCAGGGGAAACTCGAGTTCGTTGTGGAGAATGATCAGTGTAATATCTACTCGAATTTCTCATTCTCCACCACTCAACGAATCAGTGCTACGAAGCCTGACATTGTCCTCCAAGATCTGAAACCAAGATCATTTACGTGATTGAATTCTCGGCACCAACCGATGGTAATATCACGGCAAAGGAGAAAGAAAAACGGGCGAAATATCAAGCACTTCTTTTCGAGCTGAACAGGCTATACCAAGGCTACCAAGTCCATCTTATAGTTCTCATAATCGGCTGTCTTGGAGGTATGAAAGCTTTATTTTTTAGCCTACTCAACAAGATTACGGCTCGTCAGTGTCAAGCTCATCCCATCGCGAACCGGATGCAAAAGGCTGTTCTTCTGAAATCAATTCATATGGTCCAGCAACACTGTTCCTCATAGCATTCTACAAAGATTGGTAGCTCTAAAAATTTATCCAGAGGTAAAATCTTCATCTCCAACTGTCCCGTCTTCCGCGTAAGGTCGTCCGCGGCTAGAGACCTGACTCCAAGGAACAGTGTTGCACGATGTTATCTCGCGTAAATTTCCCGCTCTTGCTTACCTTCTAGGACAGAAGGAGCAGAAGTGGGTCACGTACAAGTTCCAGTTGCGCCTGGATTGGTTGCTTTAAGGAACCATGATCGTAGCTTCCGGAGCCTACAACTTCTCATAATAAATACTATTCGAATAGGTATCAGATCCGAATACCTATTTGCATGTGAATTTCCTGATCAGATCTGACATGGGTAAACCCGAACGGAAAATGTTGTGCCGGGCCAATTAAAACCTGAACAGAATCATATCGGGTCCGGTAATATAAAACAATAATATAATATAACAATATTATAATTATATACTATATATCATAATATAATTTAAAACTGACGTTAATACAAGATTTTTAAATAATGCAATAAATAATTTCAAGAAAAATTTCAAAATTATTATCAACTCTTGAAGTATTAAAATAAATACGTTCAGTAAATATGCAACAAGCGCGAGTTCACAGCGGAATCCTTTTACCACTTTTACACTTTTCCTCTTCCGAGACCACATTCATTATTCCAAGAAGAAATTAATTATTTATTTATATGACACTCACATTTTTGCATTCGCGAATAATTCGGACTTGTCAATAAAAAAATAAAAATGGAAAATCACAAATTTAATTTTTCATTCAAAATCAAAATTCCCGCCAGGACAGGTGGCAGCAACATGCAGGTGCTTGTCATCGACAGTGCATTTTTGCAGTACGATCAAGCTATAGAGGGCTGAGCTGTTACCCTACAGTCAGTCGGCTTCCTTCCCACTTCACGTCATTGCTACAATTTTCCACTCTCACTTTTCAGCAGATATCGTATTTCCTTTTGAAAACCAGACTTACCTAATGCCACCACAAAACCCCTTCCGGTGTCCAGAAAATTTTCAAAGTGCTTTTTTAAAACCTTAATCCCGAGTTATCCGATTTCAGTGATAAAATTTGAGTACTTCACAAATTTCGCTATTTTTTTGTACAAGAATGTTGTAATTTGAAAAAGGTATCTTTTTTACAAATTAAAAAAATGTACATACCCATTGCAGTTGGACTAGAACTACAAGCAGCTTCCACATCTGTGTAACAAAATTCTGCCGTTGCACTCACTAAAAAGGTGCACAGTATCCCAATAAGAAACATGTTTGCTGAAACATAATTATCAAAAATAAAGATAATTAAACTGACAAAGAATGCCAGGAGGTGTGTTTTTTGTTCAGGGTCATAATGTTTGTAAGGAAAGCCCTGTAAAAAGGAGAGCATTTAAGTGGATTATATGGCATTGAAAAAATTGTACACTTTAATGCCTATAAATCTGAACAAATTCCGTTTATGTCCGAATGCGGCTTTTGGCATTCGACACTTTTCGTTCGGATCATTTTGAATCCACAAAAATTATGATATTAAAGTGGCTTCTTTGTGATCCCATAGATTTAATGCTATTGCATGCAATTAAATGACCGTATCAGTTGAATGACATGCAATGTCTTCAGTGATCGGAGGCATAGAATGGAATCAATGCCGTTCAATGCTGTTGAACTGCCAAATAAGTCGAATGCCATTTAATGATGTTTCCGCCCGAACATATCGAAAATTATGAAATTCCTAGAACCCAATATTTCGCCAGTTTAGGGAGAAAGGCCTTCTAAGTATTCGCCGTCTGTCTTATGAACTTATAAAATACCATTTTCCAAATGGCCGGGTAGCCCAGACGGTGACGTGCTGGGTTTGTAGCCGGAAGGTTGTTGGCTATACTCCCTACGAGCACTTTTTCCAATTTGTTATGCTTTTTATTTATTAAATTGTTTATATGCTCAATTCTACTCTGATTTTTTTAATTGATGCAAAAATTAATAATTTAAATGCTTTAGAAAAACTCACTTTTTCGAATGATTGTCGTTTTTTCCTCAAAAAACCTTTTGTATTGATTACCTATTGGTTTTTAATATTATTTTTCACATTATATATTCATTTTGTGTATACTTACGAAAAGGTTACCCAAGAATATTGACTTCATACTTGGCCTAGAAGTTCCTTTTGCATCCCAGTTGAAATTCTCAAAAGGATTTTTGGCGTAGATCAATATAAGTGAAGTTATTAACATTGTTTGTGTAAAAATGTTTATTTTACCATTCTCGAAAAATACTAATCTAAGATAAAAATCATAAACATTTCATAATAGAATTCTGTGAGATCAATAAAATTCGCCAAATACTATTAGTGTATAAAACATTTTCGTCATTACTAGATTATAATATTTTAATTATTCGTGTCCCAAAAGTAAAATATCTTCAGCAATAAGAATATAAATTATAGAAATTGTAATTACAAACATTTTTCGAAATTGCATATTTTGCAGGCCTGTCTTTATAATAGACTTTGAATGAATTTCTAAAATTTATATTTAGTAACTGTCTAGTGTTATTAAATTTTCTGTAAAACCAATCGACAAAGTGTAGCGCTGGGGCAAGTATGATTGAATTTTCCGCAATACCTATCAGCTCTTTATGAGTTGAGAATGGAATAGTTTGACATAAAATTCCGTAATATAGTACACAGTATATTTTGCATGTGGTTTATAGGTTTATAGGTTACTTTCTCATAGACATTGCTTCTTGTGATGACACATGACTTGTACTTAGTGCTAATTTTTATTTTAATGAGAAGAAACATGTGCAATGTTGTTTACGTAATTTTTCAATAATTGTAATGAAATTATTCGTCAATGGTTATATCAATAACCATAATAGTTTGCACCAGTCTTTACATTTGATTTTCATAACACAGGTATATAATGGGTCTCTTCTGGTCCTGTAAACGGGGATAGAAGTAGCAGTTTTCAGACTAACGTAACGTCAGAGGGAAAGAATTAGCTCATTATTCATCTCCCACGTCGCACGTGTCTCAAATGGAATAGAATAATATTATGCAGGTGAGCGGTTCGCTGTCTCTATATTAGTGAGCCTGATTGAATTACAAATTCTGTGATTCATATTATTATTATTGAAGATATTTTAATTCTGGGACACGAATAATTAAAATATTATAATCTAGTAATGACAAACATTTTTTATTGACTAATAGTATTTTACGAAATTTATTGGTATCACAACATTCTATTGCGAAATGTTTATGACTTCTTACATACATATTTTTTTCTACTCGGAAAAACGCATTGTTTCGACCTCTTTAAATTTTGAAAATTTTACTTCATAAAATATTTTCAATCTTTAAATAATTAAAAATAATTAGATTCATAACTAAACGCTTTTATTTAATTTTAAATCCCACTTTCAAATGTCGCTTTATTCTAACATATCCCATTTTTAATCCAAGCAACTTGAATTATTTTTTTAATAAAAAAAGGACATTTTTCAATATTTAGCAAAATTCGACTGTAGGTTTTAAGTCAGAAATTATAAATCAAATATTCAAAACCAAACAAAAACGTTAGAATTGTAATTGTTCCATTTTGTTGAATTTTTAATTTGTGAGTGATTTTTGAATTTTTATGTATAAATAACAATAAACAATTATTGATTTTAAAATACTTTAAATCAAAATAATTTAACTTCTAATTTGAAAAGTGTTTAGTTTTAAGCGAAATTTAAAATCGATTAATTTTTAATGCGTCCTCAGCCACATCAAATTAGCCCACTAGAAACATTTTCAAAATAGAGATTTTGAGTTATCTCAAAAAAGGTAAGTTATAAACGAAAACTTGAAAAAAATGTCCGGTTTTGTAAAGGGGTGAACGATTTTAGAAATTAAAAAAAGTAACCATTTAGAATTATCTCGAAAAGTGTGAGATAAGCGATAACGGACAAAATGTTGAGGATTTTGTACAAGGGATCGTCGTCGCTGTCCACGAAGTAACCCAGTAAAAATACTTTCAAAATTTAAAAAAAAAATTGTTTAATTATCTTGAAAGCGGTAAGATATGCAAAAACTTAAGAAATTAATATGAAATAATTAATATTATATATCAAAGTTCCGCTAAGTTTTATAATTTTGAAAATTAAAAGGATTTTTCTTTCCATTTCCATTGAATGCAGCATTGCCCACAAAACCAATTATCATTCTCTTTGGCATTTCACCGAGAATAATATTATCAAACGCTTCAGCGTGAACGCCCGAGTGTAGAGTCAAAGCTTTTACCTCGACACGTGTAATAGGGTCTTCTGCAGTTCCATGAGATGGAGCTTTTGCATAAGCTAGTAGAATACCTTGACTAATTTTTGCTCGTCGTAAACCTAGTGAGGCCTCCTCAATATTCATACTACAGCCATTGGTGCTACCCATAAGACAGACTAAATCTTTTGAGTGTATTAGATGAAGTCTCAATTGTACACCATTGATAAGAAATTTGTCCTGGTTGAAAACATCACAGTGCAGGTGTCCAATAAGATCAATAAATTCACCAGCACTTAAATATTTTTGGCGGGATTTTAATCCCTCATTATTATCGAAATCATCCATTCTTCCAGGTGTGTCATTATACTAAAGAGAGGTACTCAGATGACTATTTTTAGCAGCAGGACCATAGTTAGGTAGAGTTTCGATGTATGCCCGATAAGCATAGAAATTACTGGGTGGAGATACTATATTTTGATTGGAATAGACATCCACTAATAATAAGATTCATAGGATGTCGGCTGACAACCTTAAGTGCACCACAATTAGAAATCGACTGAACCATCCCAAAACGATTCTTAAATGAGTTTTCAAGTGGAATATTATCATCCGAATCTTTCGTAACATTCATATCAGCTCTAAGAGCTTCTTTTTCGGCAACTCGACCTCCTCTAGTCAAGAAAGGGAGAACATGCCGAAATCGACTTCCGAAAAAGCTTCCAATACCATGACCTTTTTGATATGGTGCGCCGACATAAATCTGGGAAATACCTCCACTACTACCGTCACCTACTTGTGAGGCGTAATATTCGTCGTATTGACTCATTATTTCTGTCTTTCTTATCTCTATCTAGTCAATACGTTTAAAATGAAGTGTAGCTGTCAGCGTATCAAACTCAAATGGTATTGGCAAACCAACGTGGTCTCTTATATAAATTTCAATTGTAGAAAATCCCATGTGAAGAACTGGTATGTATTTGGGTGGTGAAAAATGACTGACTTGTGTTGTGAAGTAATCTCTTTTATCTACAGAAACTGTACGTAAAAGTGGTGTATCCACATCACCAGTAACAACTGGAAGTAGATTACCTGGTACTTAAGCTTTTTTTTTTATCTCTTTTCCTTACTGGATCGCGATTGAATATTTCCCCATGCTTTGGACGCATTGTATACAGTAACTTCAGCCGTTGCCATTTTGATTGTGCTGTGCCTGGTATTGTTGTAAGCATCTACAATTTGTTGCAAGATACCAATATATCGTCGATTATTTCGATGCGTAAAGTAACGCCACATGCGTTCTTAGAGAGTTCGATTAAAGTGCTCTACTACGGATGCTTTAACATTAGGGTCCTGTGTTACTCGAAATTTGATTCTATTATCTGACAAGAATTTTTGGAAAGTAGCACCTAAAAACTCTTTCCCTTCGCCTGTTTGTAAGAAGATAGGTACAGGATTGTTATTTCTCTGAAGACCACCTTCAAAACTATATTTTACTTCTGAAGCAATTTATTTCGAAGAAGCTCAACCCAGGCAAATTTACTTAAAACATCAATTACTACTAGTAGAAAAGTATAATTATTATTGTAAGTTGACAAGTTTTGTAGGTCAACTAAATCAGCCTCCCAGACATTATCAATAGAGCCAACATTACAATGTAATCTTTGAAATTTTCTACGAATAGGTCTATGTTTCGTAAATGTGTCCTGTGAATTTAACCACACAAGAACTTTAGCGCTAGATACTTTACCTCGAGCAACACGAACTATTTTTTCAGCGTCACCGTAGGAGGCCGGATGACTTGAATTGTAATATATTCTTTTAACAGTTTCATCTTAAAATAAAAGACTGCCACTTCGTTATCAATGCTGATCCATGCTGTGTCCTTGATCTTTTCTAATTCTGCTACGACTCCTTGCACGTGTTCCTGTATTTTGAGTTTCTCGAAGTCTAAGTGAATCACCAGCCTCGTCTGTTCTAAGAGGGATGAAATGTAAAGTTTCTTCTATTACTGTTGGCTCGTCCCAGCTGTTTATCTGATTGAACTCGCCAGTATTCTCTATTTATCATGACCTCTCGTGGTATACCAAGTTCTCGAATGATATGAGAAAACTTATCTCTACCAGATGGAATAAATCTTTTTCTATGTCTTAATGCATTGATAACGAGATCTGTAATATTTGAATCTTCAACACATTGTCCGTCAATAAAAACTGAACCATTTTTATCCCATCTTATTCTGCTTTTAATATTCGGTCTTCTTAAATAATTGAGTAATAAGGTGCTATTTCCCTGAAAAGTTTTAGGTACCGATACTGTAATGGCTTCTACAGGTAGAAATTCACCATTGGGTGATTGATTTTCTGTGAGTTCATTTTGGTCTTTATTCGCAGTAGGGGATTTTCTATCCTCGTCAACAAGGAGGAGAAATTTTTGTACCACCTATACATTTTCCACTTTTCACGCTCATCCTTCGGAGAAGGGGGAAATAAGATACGACTCATTTCGGAATCAAGTCTACCAAGATTATTGTCAGGTGTTCACTTAGTTAACCCGGGAATTGAGGGTATAATTTGTGCATCGCTAGTACTTCCAGTTAGTTACCTTAAAGTTTGCATTTGCAAAATGCAAAAAAAATCCACTTGGTCACTCGAGATAAGTACCATTTTTCTAGCATACTTCATATTTGCTGATGAAATGGTTTTTATGTAGGATTAGCCACTAAACAAATTAGATATTAATCTGCTAATGATTGGGGCAAGTAAAAGAAGTAGAAATCCACCTTTTTGTACGATAAAGTGTTTCTTCTTTTTTCCATGTCAGATGGGTTTCCGCTAATTTGCGAAGTAGTTTTCCATATTTTTTCAACTTTAATCTCTGCTGCTTCCTAAGTGGTACATTTCCCGATAGAGTGTTTGAAGCGCACTCACAAATACATTTAATGAGTCATCCATCTGTGTTTCTTAATGCAGCACGTCCCTGATCAGCGTTTAAGTGACAACGAGCATGCACAATTACAGAATTTTTCTTGACGATTGATTTGCCACCTTTCGACATCATTACAAACGTGCAACTGCTACTTGTCCCTCACTGCGGCCTCTCTTTATACCTTTGTCATGTACATGAACGTAACAATAAGGGTCATCTGGAAATATACTGGTCCAAAATCGGCAAATTTCGGGAGTAGATTGTTTCAAATCAAGAAGTAAATAGCCACGTACTTGAGAAGTGGCATCTTGATAGGCTTCTTGTAAAAATCGTGGATGTTCAGAGCAATCTTGCCAAGCTAAATGTTGGATTTGGGCACGATTTCACGGGTTTTTAAAAGCAACAATACAGTTTGCATTTAGAGAAATATCTCTTTGACCATGATCCTGATGAAAAAGATTTTGAGAAATAAAAATAACACTGAGATTTTTATGATGACTACCCTTGATGAATAGATCTCCAGTTATTATATTATTTGAAGATTCCCACATTTAATCATCGATATTATTTTATTTATTTATTATTATTTATATAATAACATTTTGATTCTCTAAGCAGGTATTTTTTGCGTGCTTTTCTTATTTTTTGGAAATCGATCAATCAGATACTGTCCGCGTGGCCAGGGGCTTTGAGCTTATTCCCCTCACCGCTCTCCATCACGTCAATGAACAAGCTGATTTTGACGTGAGTTTTCTAACACGCCCTGAGATTAGCTTATAAGGGCGTGCGACCCCCCGCCGCGCCGCGTTGGACCATTGCCGCAAAACCCTAGTTTGTTAGCTATATTCTGCTGGCCTGTGTTATGTTCGAAAAATTAAGTATAGAATTATATTATTCTAAGTGATTTCATGATTTTGTTTGCATAATAATAATAGGACAGCATTTTTCATGCATTTTGGGATAATAAATAAAATTTGTAGACAATATTTTTTTGTGTTTGAAGTAAATTTCATTTTATTAAATTCACTTTCAAATATATTTGTATAATTTCAAAATGAACAAATTAATATATTTACATTGATTTTTTTTAGATATTACTCGTCAAACAAGTCTACAGTTATTTTCGAGAATTCAAGAGTGTAGGGCTGAGCTCCTCAACGATAATAGTCCTGAAAATCAGTGATTAGCGGTAAATCGGGGTGATGATCCTGCCCACATTACTGGAAAAATGTATTTTCGTAATCATCCCTAAGCAATCCAAATTGTTCAACCGAATACAAGAAGTAAAAGTTCTCATTATTAACAGGTAGAAGAATATATTTTTTTAAATAAAAATCATAAGTAATAAAATAGATGCACTGTTAATCGTCACTGCATTAGTTATCGTGAGGTGGCCTAGTATTTTTCATATAAAAAGACTCGCTCTTGCCGCGTGCGATAAAAAATGTGATTTTAGATAAGTTTAAATATATGCTTTTATCAAATTAGTATACTTTTCTCGTTTTATTGCTTGGTTACGTGCCTGTCAATAACTAACACATTTGCATAATTTGAATTTTAATCGTGAATGAAAATTGACTCCTATCAAATATCATGAGAAGTGATCAAAATTGAATTTTTCTATATCTGCTTTAATCGTTTGAGCCCTTTGTGGAAATAAGAATTGTGTTTGAAATACAATTATAAGCATTTTTAATTTCTAATTTGGCTTAAGGTGACGATCACTTGTGCATTTACCTTGAACATACAATTATTTTATTTTTAAGATGCAAAAACAGTTAGGTCTGTGTGGGTAGGAATGAGAGAGAGTGATTTTTAAAATTATATATGGTGAATCTTTCACTCTCAAATTCCTACCTTGTGCATCATCCAGGCTGTATGTTGCCAATAGGTCTGGGACTCTGGAAGGTCCTGCAACCTGCGAAGATTTATCGACGACAGGCGCCTGCTAGCCTGCCTTGGCTAGGATCTTTACGATGTCCTGTATGGTGTTCTGACATTCTGTAAAAATTGAACAATTAAATTTTTATCTGAGAGAAATTATTAGAAACATTTTTTTTTCAATATGTATATTTGTATATTTAATAGTATAATTTTACCTTGGAAGATTCTCCCCTCTTTATCTAACAACGCTGCCAGCATTTCCTCCACGTTTGGGTCTAAATTTTGTAGTCTCCTTTTCTGTTTTGCGAAACTCTTTTGTGACCTTACTGACATTGTTTTTGAAGGTCGTGTAAGAGTTCTCCTTATTGTTTTTATTTGTATGGTCCGGGTTTTTTCGCGCTTTCTTTTCCTGGGCCAATTGTCGTTGTTCCTCCTGCTTCGTTTTGGCATTGGATTTGGATTGATTGCCATCACTTTTCCGCCTCTCCTCGATCTGTTTCATCCTGATTCTTCTCTTTGCAGCTTTCTTTTTCAATAATTTGGCCTCTGCATGTTTACCCTCTACCAATTTTTGTATCGCCTCTTCTGCTTTCAACTTAGCCTGTTTTTCTTTTAGTTGTTGCTGCTGTTATTGTAGTTGTTTCTGTTTTCGTTATTACTGTTCTGTTAGTTGTTGCTGTTGTTCCTGTTGATGTTGATAGTGGATTTCATATATCATCTCATCGTCACTACCCTGATTTATTTCCAGAATTGGACGATGAGATTTTTTTTTTAAATTGGACGGCTTTCAATTCTTGATTCGTGGATCACATTCTGAGGGTGTTGTGTCTACCTCACCCTTATTATTTATAATGCAAACCGTCTGAGTCCACATTTTTGGCATGACCGGTAGTTTTTCTTCCACCTGGTGGGTCTTTGAATTTTTCGCCGGGCTTTTCCTTTTTTTACACGTCTTGGCTTGCATCTCTTTATTGGCCCGTTTTCTCTTCTTCTCCTTAACCCCCATACAAGTTTGCACGATTGATGGGGTATCGTTGGTGATGCACGGTTCTGCGGGGGGGGGGGATGTCAATTTATTATATAAAATCATAATACTAACTAAATTTTTAATTACAGAAAGACGTTGACTTTTTAAAAATCGAATAGTAATATAAAGTATAAAAATAAAATAAGATTCAATTCTTCACTAACCTAGTGTTTCCTTTACACTATCATGCATCAGGTCGATTGTATGCTCCAATCTGCTTATCGCTGGAAGGCAACGAACAAGTGTTTCCTTTTCCATGTATATGTATTCCACAGCATGAGTTGCTAATTTTTCCAGTTGCTCCATCGGTTTGTACTCCACCAAATATGCCTCCAACCCCACCATTGAAGCTTCATCCTCATAGAAAGCATCAAGTGCCTTCATGGCTTTCGATAATCCTTGGTCACACATTGTTTAATTTTTTTCTAATTGTATTACACACACACTTAACTCACTTCTTCATTGATCAATATTTAATAACGTATTCCAAATTTGGGAATTACCGAATCACTACAAAATTTGCACGGTTATCTAGGGACTCTAATGCTTAAGCAAAGACAAGGTCTGGGCTGATTTTCTTCGGAAACTGTGACCTTCTTGCTAGAAAAAAGGGTCTATCTCCTCTCTTTTTTCTACAGCCACACTACCATCTCCCTTAAAAGGACCCTTGAATATATATAAACTTTCTCACGAATCTATACACTTTCTCACGATATGCTCTATTTTTTTTATACTAAAAATATATTTATTATATATAGAAAATAATTACATTCATATAATATTACAATAATTTATTAAATAATTATTACAAAAATTTAAGTCTACAAACAATTCCTTTCTCATGTGAAACATTATAATTCTGAAGTAGGGAAAATATGGCTACTTATATAGTTTAGTACTCATTCATTTCATTAGGTGTTAGTAATTTCGTCTCAATTAGTAAAATTACTAATCTGATTACATACTCGAAACTGATCATTATTATGAAAAAGACTACGTATTTTCACATACATATTTAACTACCTATCATAGATCAAGAACACTATATGACACATGTTCAGACAGGATTTAACCCCCACCTTATATCCATTCCTTTTGATACATAAGTTGCGTCGATGGCTGCACATTTATTAGTTTCTCTGCATCTCTAAACACAATACGAGCAATGTCTCAAAATATGGTAAATCCGATAGTCTCAGACAATGAAAATATTATCACTGCACAACACATTAAAAATGGTGGTGATAATACCCTTTTTTCTCCTTCTTCAATCAATAAAAGAAAAAAAGTTCACATGACAGAAGTTAAGCCTTCATGCATGACAACCAAGCATCTCATCTTAACTACACTATACATATGTGACGTGCGCCGAAGAAAGGGGGCTTACTCTAAAAAAATCGAAATCGAGGTTTTTACACCTTTCGATAGTTTTTGAGTTGCTCTTTTTAATGAAACCATAGAAACAATGTTCCGAGCGTTATTATTGCTATTAATTGAGTTGATAGGTACCCGAGAAATCGGGCTTTCGGTCAAGACCTCGAGATCCCGTGAAACACCTCCCACCACTCACCACTACAGCTCCGCGTTTCATCTATACCCCGCCCGTGAGCAGCGCCGCTATATGCGTGAAAATGTAGTGGCAAGTGGAGAGGGAAGATTTCGTGAGTCTTCCCTCTCTCCTAAAAGTCACGTCTATCGGGTCGACTTCGACCGCTCGTCCTGAAACTACTCACTTTTCAGAGTAAGCCCCCTTTCTTCGGCGCACGTCACATATGCTCTCAATAATTTCTGCAGTAAGGATGTGATTATTGGATTGGAACTACAGACCAATGGAAGTTTTCAAACCACTGTCAAAATTATAACTTATAAACTACAAGGGACTACAAGGACTAAATTCCTACAACAGCTCACCCTGCCGATGAAACAGCACTGAAACGGCACTGCCCAGTGCTGTTTCAGTGCTGCTCGTTTAAAGCTACTCAGATTTCCGTTTTAAATGCCTGCAGACGTTCCCTTTATACCTGCGAAGAGGCTACCAAGTGGACCAGCTGAAAGGGATTAAAAATTAAAAAGTAAAATTTGTAACATTTTGTAATTACCTCTGCGAAAGTTAGAAATTCAGAATCTACAAGTTCAGATAATTTCAGATATCTAACTTTTTGTTTGAAAAGTTTAAAATTGGAAGAAATATAATGTATCTCATAAATTAAATCAGATACGCCAAAACAGACAACATTTTCGAATTCAACTTCAGAATAGTATATTAGTATATAATTTATAATTATATAATATATATCATGAGAAAATTCATAAATTGAAAAAAAGTTTTAATAATTTGAAGAAAATTTTAAAAAGGGAATCGGGTTGGCGGCGGGCAACCACTGTTAACCACTCTGCCTGTCCGGTACGTGACGAATACAATAGAACCATTATATGACCGTCGCATCCCTGGCGGACCGGCCGAACGCAAACATTACGCTACAGCATAATAATAATAATAATAATAATAATAAAATTAAATTTAATTTAATTAAATTAAAATAAAAAAAAATAAAATAAAATAATAATAAAGTAATGGTAAAGTAATGGTAAAGTAATACGGCATTATAATTAATAAAAGAAACAAAATTAATATGTAAACTGTTGAAATTACAATAAAACGTTGAAATTTACGTTAAATGGTTAAACGCTGAGAAAGCAACTTGTTGCAATTACGGCATGATCATTTAACGTAAATTTTATTGTTTTATTATAATTGCAACAGTTTACACAATAATTTTGTTTTATTTATTAATTATAATGCCATATTACTTTACCATTACTTTACCATTACTTTACCATTACGCTGTAGCGTAATGTTTGCGTTCGGCCGGTCCGCCAGGGATCACCCTCAGTGCCGTTTAGGTGCCCAAATCAGCAAAAACAGTCACTGAAACCGCACTGGCAGCTCAGTGCCGTTCGCCAGTGCCGTTTCAGTGCTGTTTCATCGGCAGGGCAATACCATCGACGATTATTTTGAAAAGGACAAACGACCCTAATCAGATCACACTGAGCCTCTCGAGACAGTATACCTGGGCCTATTGCAGAATGTGAAAATAATGAAAATATTAGTGAATCGAAGAAACAAAAAGTGTATATACCTACTGTTGCAATGAAGAAAAAAAACACTTTTGTTGGATTGAAGTATGTTCTTTTGTATGCAGACGAGTATGTTAGTATGCTTGGTCGAAAATTGCGTGTCTGAAATTGTAACATTACTAACTGATCATTGTATTTCTGGAAAGTTACCCGAAACATCTGAGGATTATATTTTTAACGTAATGAACAAAGAGAAAAATAATTTTCACAAAGATGTTCTTCATGCACAATCCACGGTGAGCCTTAACATGACTTAACCCGAAAGTACTTGCACTGTGAATTTTTTTTCAGATTTCACATCTGCATTGTTTATAGATTATTCACCGACGAAAGTGCAAATGATCGGCGGAGCCGTTTTTAAGAAATACCGCTTTGTTTATTCACGATATTGCAAAATCAATATATGGGACAAAATTCGCCAAGTGTACCCGTCTAAAATGTTGCTGTCCCCAATCTTATTGAAACTCTACTGAATTATGGTGTTATTGAACTTCTTTAAAATCTATCTAGTATAGCGAGTTGTCAAGATACAGGGGCCACATGTTTTGATGTTTTATATTTTCAATGATTCATAACTTCTACTAGTTATCCGATTTAACTTTTATATGAGGGATTAAGAAAGGGATTTTTTTTTAAGTTTGCAATAAAAATAAACTTTTTTTATACGTAAATTAATTTGAACTTGAATTTTCAATTTTTAAAATATTTTTGAGTTTTTCTCCCAATGCGACGCTTTGTATTTTCCTGGAGATAACTTGAAAAGAAAGCTTGACTTTTTTCCTTCAAAATCACCCTAGTCTGAAATGAGATGGGAGGAATTGGTTGCCGTACAGTGGGCCTGAAGCGCACAGGTTTCACGCGCCGATTAGTTGAAGAGTCGTAGTATTGTCAATTTTCAGGAACATATTTACAAATTTAAAGTTACATATACGTTGATAGTATTTCAATATTTTTATATTTGCAGTACTCACTCATTTTCCTGAAAGAATTTCGACATAGTCGTTTTTGCAGAAAAGTAATATATCATAATTAGTTATGACTTTTGCCGTATCATCGTATTGAATCCTTCGCAGACTGTAACCACCTATCTCACGGTCGTGAGACGTGGTTGCGGCTGAAATTCTACCGCGATTTCGTTGCGAGCGGGTGCAGTTTTTGAGATTAGCAACCGCTGACGGCGATATCCCGCAGTTGTCATTATATAATACCACGCTGGAAACACCAGTTCTCATTAGATCACTGAAGTTAAGCAGTGTTGGGCGCGGTTAGTACCTTGATGGGTGACCGTTCGAGAATACTACTGTGTGCTGTCGGCGTCGTGGGTGTGGTGAGCCCACACTTGTAGTTATTTACTACATGAAACTATCCACCTAGAAACACTACCCGAATCGGGTAGTGTCACGCCTACTCTGAAAGGGAAATGGCTTAATGGTACACATACATATATAGTTAAAAGTTTGTCATAAGGACAACCACGGGATTTTACCGGGAGTAGGTGCTAATTTGATATACTGCACCCGCTCCCAGTCAAATCGCGATGAAATTTCAGCCGTAACCACGTCTGACGACCGTCAGATAGGTGGCTACAGTCTGCGATGAATTCAATACGATGATCCGGGAAAAGTCTCGTGCACCCTGAGGACACGGAGCGACCCAAGGACGACCGCCTTCTGCATTTTCCCCGCAAGTGTCTCAGCATTTTGTTGACACACAGGGATGCTTTTCAGGCTATTAACCAGTAAAACCTTGGCACCTCCGAGAGCGCCGATGATCAGTACTATTAGCTTAACAAAATATTCCGTGTATAACCGTCGCAACTCCGTTATAATGTCTTTATACCTCTCTTTCTGTTCTTTCTCATTGGCTGTGACGTTTTTGTTAGCTGATGCTGAAAATTCGATAACGAAAATGGTTTGTTTGTCGAAGTCAAGGAGAACTATGTCAGGCCTCGAATACGCAACAGAAACAATTGTCGAGAATATGAAGTTCCTGTATATGCGGCACTTCTCATTTTCGACTATTGACTCTATTTCTTTAGGAGCGTTTAGCGGAGAGGTACTTGGGCTAATGCCGTAAGAGTGACAAGAGATGGTAATAAAGCCGAATGAGTTGGACAACTAGATAGTATGTGTCCTAGAAGCTCGGGATGTGCACGACACGCTCTGCAGCTATCATCGGGAATGTCTTGGCTCAAAATGTGGCGACAGTATGCTAGAGTGGAAATGACAACGTCTTGACATGCAAAAATGAAACCCTTTGTGCCCGACTTCCATCCGGGTGATTTAAGGAAAGCAAACGTTAGCTCATACGACATCGACTGATCTCCCACATTTGTGTGGAAGATGCCGTGCACCCTCTTCCTGAGGAGCTGTTCGTGGAAGTTTTTCTCCTGTGCTTTCTTAATCCGGGCCTTCTGGAGTGAGTACTCAAGATGGATGAGATTTGATGCATTTTGCTCACCCAATGATATTGAAGTCAAGGCCGAGTGTTTCAGCAGCATCTTCCGCTGCTTTGTACCGAAACGCCCCTTTTCCCACTTCTTCGTATTTCCTGACCATTTTAAAAAGAGGGTCTTATCCATTTGCTACTACATGTGCTGTACCTGGAATAATCCTGTTATGATTACATTCAAGATTCAGTATTCCGCAACCACCTTGACGGCGTGAGATGTAAAGGCGCGGAACGGAAGACTTAAGGCGCATGATTTTGATCCCTTTCGGGACCCGATATCGAGGTATCTGAGCTCGTCCTTCGTCCACGGAAGTACTCCAAATGAATATAGTACTACTGAGATGGCAAGTATGTTCATCACAGATACTTTGTTCCTCGCCGACAGTTCGCAAGACCATATCCGTCGGATGAGACATTTGTATCTGCATCGGAGAGTATCCTTTATAGATGTCACGTCCTGAATGCGGCTGTGTGGCACGCCCAGGTATGTATAGGTATCTCCAGCGCCAAAGGTGTCATATAGCGCTTCTGTCGACGAGCTCAGGGTCTTCGGCGATTAGCTCTTTGACAATGTCTAGAGCTAGATGTAGTTTCTCTTTATTTTTGGCATAGATCTTAAGATCATCCGTGTAAAATACATGAGTGACCTGCATCTGCCAAAGGTCTCGCTACATTATACACACTACAATTGATAGTCCAGAGGTCGGGTTCTTTGGAAAAATCTCCACAAAGTTCGTCATCCAGTTCAGCCAAATCATTGGGCTTGAGAGAAGTCTGAATGTTGGTGTTTCTCCGGGTCCTGAAGCATCGACCTTCCTCTATTGGATGCCTGCTCAAGGTTGGACTCAGTTTCGCCTCTCTTTCTCTGTTTCCGGCTTGTTCTGGCTGCGGTTGAGTAGGCGCTTTATTTGTATAACCCTTCGGGGATGCCATTAAGTTCACCTTTCTTTAAGCAAACCTTGGCGCATTTCTCTAACCCGAACTCCATTCCAATCTCTTTAGTGTACTCTTTGACAATGTCTAGAGCTCAATGTAGTTTCTCTTGCTTCTTAGCACAGATCTTAAGATCATACATGTAAAATACATGAGTGACTTTATGCTTTCGATTTCCAGGTTTGCCACAGAGGTACACTGTAAAAAAAGTTGGTGTAAATTTACATCCTGCGACGATCGAAATAATTCGATCGGTGTGGCACATAGGAAATAAGCAGAATTCTTTAAAAATACATATTTTTCTTCTCAACCTGCGTCTACCGTAAAGAAATACATGCAGGACGTAAATTTCCCGCCGTTGACCATGAAATTACGTTATTATACCATTAAACCATTTCCCTTTCGGGGTAGGCGTGACTTGCTCGGTTGGAAAGTAGTGAAATAGGTATATAGGTATGAGGTAGATCGGTATATGGGTATAGGGTAGATGGGTATATAGGTGTTAGGTATAGATGTTTTAGATTGATCTGGAGTTCTCGTTTTATTTATATAAATGACACGTTCACTCCGCAACACTGCTCCGACCCAGGTTGCTGATCAATCTCTCTAGCGATCACCCCAAGTGAGGAGCCTCACAAAATTGTTATGTATGGTTCCCCACTTGGGCCCATTAGTATCCGAGGTCTTTGCTTTAGGCATCATTCACTCTATTGTCACTCTGTTTAACCGGTCCATCATCGGACGTAGTAATTTTACAGTCGACTAGTGTGAAATCACACTAGATTGCAAATAAGTACTGTAGTATCGTAAGTTAATCAGGTTATACATTGTAATTTGAGAATACACTGAACGTATAGTTACTAGTTACTCTGAAAGGAGACAGTGTTAGTGATCACACTGTGTTTTCCAGATGAGATAGTAAATCTGGATTTCCAAAGTGGCATTAATCTCTCTATGCACCTCACGATGTGTGGATGAACATTTAAATCTGTGGAAGGTTGAATCGAAAGCTTTCCGGTAATCAATCCAGGCCATTGATAGGTAACGCTGATAGAATGCTGCGTCTTTACAGACACATCTATCGATTAGCAGGTTCTCCCGACATCCTGCTACACCTTTCTTAGAGCCGCGTTGTTCGTGCATCTCTCGCCACACAGGGCCAATTGTCCGAACAATCCTATCTTTTAGGATAGCTGTGAAGATCTTATACTGTGTGTTCAAGCAAGTTCCACTCATGGATGTTTTGTGTAGGTCCGGCTAATGAGGACATCCATGATTTAAAAGTCATCTGAAACAACATAGGTGGGAATGCTTTTCACTAGAGCACCATCCACAGGCACATCAGCATTTAGTATCGCCACTGACAATACTTCAGTTTGCTGGCTCAAATGCTTTGAGCTCAGTGGTTACATTTTCTGTTTTTAGTTTAAATTTCAGAAACAGCTGATGCTTTTATTGTGCAATCAGAATTCCCTGTGTCAATAAAAGCTTTGAACTTAATTTCGTTGATCTGTACAGTCCTTCGCGCTGACACTTCGCCCTGGTTTTCGTGCGTTTAATGAGTGCATTTCAACTACATTTTTTCGGATATCATAAATATTGTAACTTAAATCGATAACTGTGATGTAAACCTCTGTGAAACTATAGTCATAAATTGGACCTGAAATTGTTTTTCAATTTGTATTTAAAGAAGCTTTTCGAAGCACCTGCGGCTTTGACGATTACATTCTCATTGCGACACTCGCGCTTCGCACCCGATAATTAGGTTATAGAGACGGTTCGCTTCAAAAATAAAACGATGTAGGAAAAATTAAACAGCATATAAGAAGTAGGTATGTTTTTGATTCCGTTCGTTCAATTTTAAGTTCTAAGACTACTCTACTATGATTAATTAATCTAGGACATTTTCAATTTGTTTCCAAATTGAAAATTTGCATCAGGATAATTTTAAATCTTGTTAGAAATTACTAAAAATTATGATTTAAACTTACGGATCCCATAAAAACAAAAATTGCATATTTTTGAAACTGATTTAATTTTTTGAATTTTGTTCGAATTGCAAAATTTCATAAAAATATTTTTGGAAAATATTTTTATCTAGTAAAAATTTGGATTGATATTTGTTAATCTATCAAAAAAAAAATTTATTTTTTTATTTTTTGAAAATTTTCAGAATATTGGAAGGCATATTACTTGTTAATTTATATCGAAATTAAAAATGGCGTTAGAATCACTCGAACGTATTTTTTTCGTGTACGAGAAACTGACAACAATTTCTAAAACTCTTAAACAAATTTTGTTTCAAATTTTGAAAATGCTCTACCTTTTTAAATTTTGGTCTAATTGAAAAATTTATTTGATCATAATTAAAAGTGCCACGAGGATAACTTGTAACTCCTTTTTTTATGGACCAGAATCTTTGAAAATAAAATTCTAAAATGGTATACATTTTTTTTAATTTCGAAAATGCTCTAAATTTTTTAGTTTTAGTCAGAAATAGCTTCACCCTTATTTTGGGACCCTGAAAAAGTGTATCAAATGCTAATTCGGTTGAACAAATCCTCCGAAAGTTAGCATGGCTACAACATTCAGGTAGCCATACAGACATACAGACAGACACTGACAAAATTTTATGATTTTTGGACTCTTTGAGTGAAGATTCGTTAAAAAATAGAGATCGAAAATTTAGACGATTACATTACACTCTCATGAAGTATAGATCAGTGAAATATGTCAATTTTAAGGTAATTACCCAAGAATTTTGAGGTTAGAATTTCACAGGTTTTAAAATTCGACCTTCGGTAACGATTAAAAATTAAATTTTCAATTTTTTACAAAAACAAAAACTTACTGTCGAAATATTGAAATACTGAAAGAAAATAAAAAATAATTGATCAAAATAAATTATTTTGTTCTCAGAAATAAAGAACTGTTTTTGCTGAATGGCCAATGAAAATAAGAATTTAAAAAAAAATTGATAGCGGATATGTCCAAGAAATATCGATGCTAAAAGATAAAAGAAAAATTATGACAACAGTAAAATTTGAATAGTTTTTACTTTCTCGTCACAAGGGGCCGTCCATAAATCTCGTGCCGCGTTTTTCCTTTGTTTAAATAAAGATGAGAATACAATTTTTTCTGAAGTGAAAAAGGATACAAATATATACAAAAGAAAAATGCGTCATGAGATTTATGGACGGCCCCTAATGAGAAGATATTAGTTTTTTATTTCTTTAAATTTCCACGTTCCGAAACCCCCTGAATCCAAAAAAAAACAGGTTTTACGATGGTGTTCGTCTGTTTATCGTTGATGTTCTATGTATACTGCATATACAGACGATACAGGCCTGGACGGCTCCTAATGAGAAGATATTAGTTTTTTATTTCTTTAAATTTCCAGGTTCCGAAACCCCCTGAATCCGGAAAAAACAGGTTTTACGATTATGTTCGTCTGTTTGTCGTTGATGTTCTATGTATACTGCATATACAGATGATAAAGGCATATACACTCGTTTAAATATTATGCAGTGCATAATTTTTGGACGACTAATCGGATTAGATTGCGCTTTTCCACACGTTACACGGGACCAAAAAGAAATGTAGAGTTCGATCGCAAGTTTGAGCACGCCTACGGCGCGCAACTGTTGATTCTCGCCCTTCACGCTCGATAAT
The DNA here is from genome assembly GCA_932178445.1 of Andricus quercusramuli. Lineage (NCBI taxonomy): Eukaryota > Metazoa > Arthropoda > Insecta > Hymenoptera > Cynipidae > Andricus > Andricus quercusramuli. The sequence goes on along the minus strand of CAKNXH010001135.1, from coordinate 49,202 downwards.
ATATTTATCTCGCGCTTTGCGCTCGATAATGTATTCGCATCGTGCTACGCGCTCGGTCTCTGTATTTCCCTCACATTTGTGCACAGACCTGTTAAAATTAAAGTTCAAAGCATCGACAACTGGAACTTGGTGATTGTAAATTCTCTTTTGTTAAAGCTCCTTTGGCCTTAACGAGCACATTCTCATCACGTATCTCGTGCTTCGCATTCGATTTCATCCAAAATTTGAACTTTTCTACATTATGTTCAACACTTGTTCAACACATTAACATTATGTCCAACACAATGTATATTGGGCACAGCCACGAAAACAGCCTGGCGCTATCTGTTGCCTAAAAGTGGTAATTCCTTATGGATAAATTCCACTTGTTTACATGCGATTGAAAATAAATAAATTTATACTGAAAATAAGAGTTTAAATATCAGATAACGAGAGTGTCTGTAGGAAAACTGATAAAATCTCGATTTAGGAGGAAAAACTTTTACTCGAGTTTATTAAACGGTTTGATCGGAGTTGATTTTGGAATATCTCTGTCTATGACAGATCTCCTATCGGATTACAAATATCATAAAGTATTTCAATACTCTTGTTTTTTGAAAAAGGTATCCCTACTACTGAAAAAGCCTATATAGTAAACTGCATTGCAACCTATGTGGGAACCCATATGGAATCCTTCTTTGAATTCCTGTCTCAAATTACGATCTGAGATAGCAATATAGGATGGGAATCTATATCGGTTCTTATCAGGGATTATTATAAAGGTTCCTACATGGATGGGTTTGCAATTAATTTTTAAGGAGTGCGCAGTAGTTTTCTATGATAGCTACGGCTGCGCAGTACTTTTTGGGGGGTTTTCAGATTGCCGACTATGCAACCAAAACTTCCAAAACATATTTCATTTTGAAAAAGTTCTGATCCCATGTGGGATTTCATGTAGGAAAAATTCAGAAGTTTCCATAAAGTTATTCATATAAGAGCCCATGTGAAAATCCACGAAATATTTGTGGGTTTCATCATATCCATCCTATCTCACATCGTAGTTTGAGACAGGAATTCAATAAAGGATCCCTTATGGGTTCCCACATAGGTTCCCATGTAGTTTACTATGTAAGCTGTTTCAGTAGGGATCTGGACAAATTATTGTGTTAATTGGGTAAGTAGTATTATATATATATTCGCATATTTATACGATCTATTATTTTTGTAAAAGTAATACTAGTTGTCAGATTTTTAGGTTAGAGAGTTTATCTATATGTATATGTATATTCAGTGAATTGGAATATTTCCTGACGGTGAATTTTCATCGGCCGTTTTAGATCTTAAAAAAAGGGCCTTTGATAATTTAAGTTTTACTCCTATTCTTTATAAAAGATACGTGGATGATATCCTGGCTATTATTCCATCGGACAAAATAAATAAATTCATAAATATTTTCAACAATTTAGAAGATTCAATTAAATTTACTATTAAAAAAGAAACAAATAATTCAATAACATACCTTAATTTATTAATCATAAAAACTCCGGAAGGAAAATTAATCACAAATTGGTATAAAAAATGTCATGGTCAGGACATTATTTAAATTATAATTCTCATCACTTATTATTATTTGCTCAAAAAGTAGGTTTGATTAAAGGACTGATTGATAGGTGTGTGAAAATAAGCGATATTAAATTCCGAAAAGAAAATTAAATCAACTAAAGAAACCTTAGTACAAAATAATTACCCCCTTCAATTAATAAATAACATAACCAAAAAAGAATATTTGAAATATATAATAATTGCTCAAAAAATAAAAAATGGAATGAAACCTATAAAAAAAACAGACCTTAAAGTTTCTATACCATATATTGAAAATCTCTCAGAACGTCTTAGATCCTCTTTAAAAAAATACAACATCAATGTTAATTTCACAAACAACCACACACTGAATAATTTTCCTTTCTTTAGAAATAAATATAAAGATAACAAAGAAAATTTATCTGGAGTCGTATATCTGATTAATTGTAAATGCTGCAACAAAATTTATATTGGAGAAACTGACAGGAGATTAAAAACTCGGATATACGAGCATAAAAGAGATTGTGAACTAGGAAATCAAAATACTGGTTTATCACAACATGCATGGCAATTAAATCATTATTCTGATTTCAAACTGGATAATATCACAATTTTAGCTCGAGAAGACAATACTAATAAAAGAAAAATTATTGAGTCCATTTTCATTAATAAATATATTAAAACCTCCATTAATTTAACATTATTATTATATAAATAAAAAAAGAACAAATAACAAATTTTTTTTTCAATTTTGGCCTTCTTAATGACTGAATGAAAACTAGCTTGATCTCTAATAATACATTAATAGTATGTGGTTATCCGTACGAAACACAACACTTCACTTAGTCACAAATGTTTATATTACCTAATATTGAAGCCTCTTTAAATTTTTGAGGTTTCAATTTCAATCTTGACAAATCATATAATATATAAAAAAAATATGACAGATCATGTTTTACTTAAATAAAGACTAAGTTTTAATATTAAAACCGCAATGTGGATAAACTAAAAAATGTCACTCCAAAATGACCATAATTCACATCTGTTTTCCGTGCGCATTGTGGCATATTGCGCATGCCGTGCAAATAGCGTGCGTTCTACAATGATCGCACGCTGCTCCGTGTTTTAGAAGAAATATCGCACGCTCCGCCGTGTTTTAGTAAGAAAAATCGCACGCTTCGCCGTGTTTTCACGAAACAAACGCACCTAACCTGAAACCTGCTGTGGGCACCTAACGCCCTCTCTTATGAATCTTATGTACTAAATTTTTCTCGATAGAAATTTTCAACGTTATCATCTTCAAAATGTCAACAAAAGTTTGTTTTGTGTCGATATTGTTCATTATTATTATTATTATTTTAGAAAGTATGCATTTTTTTGCATTGGGGAAACATAGTCCTGGACCCCCCTTAATTCTCCATCGGCACCTGAAATTATCTTTTTGATTGGGGGGTTTTTCCTCTCGGGGGGGGCCCCGCCCCCCGGGCCCCCCCCCCCCCCACCGACGATATTCCGCACTTGCTTCGCTCGTGCGGATAAAATACAAAGAATGCATATTCCTCACATTCGTGATGAAAAATAGTGTGTGCAACTCGTGTGGTATTAACTATCTATCAAAAAAATTTGTATTATATTAGAATTTACAATTATTTTAATTTTTAACTTAGGTGATAATTACAGTTGAAGACCTGAAATTAGGTCGAAACGTACGTCGGTTAAACATGACAAATTTTTATTCTTTAACATCCGATTCCATTGCCTTTTATATGACCGTATGACCAAATTAATTTTATTCATGAAGAATACCCAGATAACAATCGTGCGTCGCACTTTACTCGCACGCGGTGAGTCTCACGTCGTGCGTGCACAAATGCTGCGTTCTCAACACACTGTGCGTGATGGGAACTTAAGTGCGAGTGCAAGGAGTCGCAGAGTGCTCGCACACGTGCGATCATGAAGCGCGAGCACAACGAGAGCGCAATGCATGTATGAATCGCCCCAATTTTGTAATAATAAATCAACAGTATAAATAAACAAATTAAACATATTCGTATTAGACAAAGTTGTTGATATTAATAGTGTATAGGTAACAGGGCTACATCGCGTGTTTTTTACTCGATTTTCTCGCTTGTTTTTCGTGCTGTGTCAAATATATTCTTTGCCTGTGGTAATTTTGTATCTCCACTGATTTCGTGTTTTCTTAATTTGTACATGTCACGGGATTATGCACATATATTCGTTTTACTTCTGTGTTAATTACATAAACAAATTATATAACCTCAATTCCTCGCACGTGGAAAGTCTTATATTTCATGACATTAGAATGAGAACTCTGTAAAGGCCATTTGAGTTTGACTCGAAAAATCATATTCTTTTTATTATTCATTATTAAGTGCCAAGTTTAAATGGTATTTATCGAGTTATCTTTTTAATATTTTCAGCGTAATATGTTACAATCATTTTACTCGCTCTACGTGCTCGCATTTCACCCGCACACGTGCGACTCGCACGGCATGCGAAACATATGCGTACCACATGGAAGACACATCTGCGTGGTGATATGAACTCACGTAATGCGGCCTTATCCGCACGCGTGCGACCCATAATGCTCGCACTGTGCAGGCATTTTGTTATCTGGGTAACTACGTTAGTTAGAGAGTTTAATTATCCCAGAATATTTTTAGAGTATATTTTATTTTAATCCAAATGAAATTGAGTATTTGTTCAGTTGTCTTGAGTTCCAATTGAAGCTTTTCTTAACAATTCGTTATGTTATGCGAAAAAACTTTTTTCTTAGGTTTGTTGATTATGGCAGAAGCGACAGAAAGTAGTCAAAAAGTTAGGAAAGGCAATTCAAATTGTTGTGTGGTGTTAGGAAATGTATAATTATAATTATAGATTTCCCTAATACTTCTCTTTAGGTAACAATATATTTTTTATTTAATAAACACCTTTAATTTAACATCGTATGGGGGAGAAATAACAGACGTTTGTCTGATAACGCTGCACTGAATTTTACTTGTTCCATTCACTTTCAACTCCTGCACCCTTACCACATAAATAACTGCTAAACTTTTTCCCTCATTGAGTGTTTCAGGATTAAAATCGATAGAATGACTTATAGCTTGAAATCCTGTTTTAATTAAAATATTCATCATCAATCCGCTTGTTGACATGCGACCGGTCATTTTCAAGGTTATCTTCATAACCAACAACGAAACTATAAGGCGTTTGGCTGGAATGAAAAGACACATTTTTCACGAAATCTTTTTACAAGAAAGTTTCCTCTATTATTTTGCTTCGTTTTGAAAAATGTTATATAAGTTTTCAAAGCAATCATTTATTAATTTATTATATTTATATACAATGCGTGCTAACTTATGTAAATTTCACATTTCTATCCCTAAGGGATTTTGGCTTATGCCGCCACGGGCGCTGCCTGTCATATCCGGTAAATATCAAGGTCATGTCCGTAACCAATTACATTTATTTATGTACCTTGGCCTGGAATTTCTTATTCAGATATTGCAAAATGAAGTACAACTTTTATTATTATCATGATTAATTAATTTTTTTTATTTATTTTGCATTAAATTTTATTCTCAGCTTCCCTGAAAAATGGATCATTTTAATAAATGTATATTATTAAAATTCATAACAGTATTAATACATATACAGGGTGTCCCAGACTCAAGTGTCCGGACTTATATAGCCATATAAAAATTTAAAAAATAAATAGAAAATTCCTTTTCCAAAAATCAGTTGAAGTTTTACTTTTTTAGTTATAAAACATTTAAGCTGGACCAATCAGGAGCGCTGTATAAATAGCCGTGTGTGCGTGAACGGGCTTCCAACGTTGTGTTCTCCTGTCGCTAATCCCACCTCTGCGCTCGCTTCGATAACACTGCATTGAAATCTCGTTCACGTACACACGGCTGTTTATACGGCGCTCCTGATTGGTCCAGCTTAAGTGTTTTATAACTAAAAAACTAAAAAGTGGGACGATGGTCGTGGGGGTTAAGGCGTAGGCTTTGAACCCACTCCGTCGGCTTGCGGGTTCGATTCCCGCCTCGCACTCTGGAAGAGTCTCGGTGGCCCATGCGGTGAACACTTGCCTAGCAAGGGAGTTGTTCATCTCCGGAGAGTCGTGGGACCGGTACCTCTAGAGAAAAAGGTTCTCTAAGTACTTAAGGCTGTTGCTCTTGGTGGTTCGGAACCCACCTTAAACTGTAGGTCCCCCTCCCACCACCAAGTATGTGTGTGGGAGGTGTGTGAAGGAATAGGGAAGAGATACAAGAACAATGTAAACCCTCAGGGGACACATTAGAAGCTTCCATTCCAACTAAAAAACTAAAACTTCAACTGATTTTTGGAAAAGGAATTTTCTATTTATTTTTTTAATTTCTATATGGCTATATAAGTCCGGACACTTGAGTCTGGGACACCATGTATAGTATATATATATAATTGAAAAAAAAAAGTTAAACAACCACCGCAGGGTACCACTAAGAGCAACTGCCATCTAAAAAGAAAATGTCAATAGCCCCCAGTAGAACCGCGGTAAAATACACCTATGGCCACGTCTCACATCCGTGAGATGGGTGGTCACAGGGCACGTCGAAATCACAACGACAGGCCGGCGAAACCCTCGTGTGTCTTGAGGATATATATAT